>SJYQ01009669.1:140307-156704 GCA_006410935.1 Redunca redunca | reverse complement strand
TAAAAAAAAAAAAAAAAAAAAAGTCGAGATACAAGATACAGTTTGTGTATGCAGAAAGTCCACACAAGGCCAAACATCCCTTTCGGTCCAGGATAAAGATAGGGTGGGAAAGAGGAGAGCCGACTTAATTAATTTCTGATCCTGACTTCCTTTTCTTTTCTGCTTTGTGATGGATGTTATGATGCTTCACAATTCTTAGACCGAGGGCTTTGTTTCTGGCCTGGTCAGATACTGCCATCTGGTGGTGTACTCGTATATGACACTCTGAGTAGAACTATTCATATTACAAATTAATTACTTAAATTATAAGCAGTTCACAGGTGGAGCTAGTGGTAAAGACCCCACCTGCCAATGCAGGAGATTAGAGACACGGGTTCGATCCCTGGGTCGGGAAGATCTCCTGGAGGAGGGCATGGCAACCCACTCCAGTATTCTTGCCTGGAGAATCCCATGGACAGAGGAGCCTGGCAGGCTACAGTCCATAGGGTCACACAGAGCCAGACACGACTGAAGCAATTTAGCACACACTCAAATTACAAATACCACTTACAAACTAGAAGTATTTGACTCAATGAATGGGTCCTGATGGGTGCTCCATGAGGGCTGGGTTGGGTAAGCAGCTTGAGGCATGGACAATGGGTGACTCCTGGCCTCCCTTGATCTTTGGGAATGCCCAAGCCTAGAGTCATCTCAGCTTCATAAAGTTGGTGAGGATCTCAATACTCATTATATTAACCCCGCCCATCATTTATGATTCCCTGCAGTCTCCAGTCTAATAACAGTATGTGTTTAAGTTTGACTCAAGCAACCTTGAGCAAGATAAAATTTTAGTTACACAAAGTTCACAGTCACCCATTGTGTTTTAAATCAGTGTGAGGAGACTGAAGGTGGGACAGGGGAAGGGGAAAATAAACGGTCATCTTCAGCAGTTTTTACATGTTTACTATAGTTTTATCTTCCCCAGATTTTAAAAGTCAGATGTGTCATGATTTTGAAATCCATTCCTATTTTCATTTCCACTGGTATTTGCTAATATAAATCCATAAATATGTTTACTTTATTCATCTGTTTATTGATGTTTTTATTACGTTCTTTATCCTGTTTAAAATTGTTGGCTTAACTTCTACAGTGCTTTCACTTTCTGCTTTTTTATCTTTTTTCATGCGGCGCGACAGAAACGTTCACTGTAAGTGACCTTGGACTTGCCTTTGCCTTGCTGGTCAGGCTGTGTCACATCTTTGTTCAGTGAATCAATGTATTTAGGATGGTCAAGGCATGGTCAGGAAGGGCATAGCTCATAGCTGTCCTTTAAAGTAGCTCAACAGTTACTCTTATTATTGTCATTTCAGTGGTATTCATCTGGCTATGAAAGTCGTGTAAGAACTTTCTTAAAAGCTTGAAGTATTTTTTTTTCTCCTTTCATTTCCCCCTAGACTTTAATACTTCCATTATTTTAGTATGTCAACTGGCAGCTTTGCCCACAGTATGATTTTCCTTATACTTTCTTACTTTTTGTCAAATGGTATTGTTGTCCTTAGGTCTCAGTGTCTGTCAGTCTGTGTTTCATGATGAAAAATTCAGGGGCTTTAAAAATAAATGTGAAGAAGACTGTTTCTTCCTTACTTCATTGGCTGCTCCCCACTGTCCAATCGTTGCCTTGAAGCCCAAGAGCAGACGGTTGGGGTGTGTAGTGTGGGGTCTGCCATGTGCTTTTTTCTCACCCAGGGCAACAGATGACCATACTTCCTTCTTCTGTCTACTCCTGCATCCGGTTGCTCCATGAATGCACTAAGCTTGTGAACACTGAGGATTAAGCCTTTCATTTCCTTTCTCTCTTCATCCATCTTCATCGCAATGAGAGAAATTTTGTCAGAGTCATGTTACCGGGTTGCCTGGAATTTGACTGGATTGTTGCATGGTGTTACTTCCTTAAAGATGTGTAAGGCCAAGTGACAGAACTGGGAATGGAAGTAGTGAGCAGTTGTGTTTTCTGGGGTTCCATGCAGCAACCTGAGGGCTTCCATCTGCAGTTCAGACCTGGGGGTTTTGGTTTCTTCCGTGGGGCAGGGATGATGAGCAGAGCTGGACTTGGGATTGGTGATCTATGATGTGTGAGTCAGTACCTCCAGCCACCCTGGGACTGAGTCAGTTTTTGCCTCTGACTGAGGCGGAGCTGGCGGCCCCTAAGATGGGTGCTGCACGCCTTTGGAAGGTCAGCTTTTGTCTGCTTTTGTCTGCAGTTAACATTGTGAGACCAAAGCCACAGATACCCCCATCTGTTTTGCACCCCACTGAATGTGTTTGGGTTTAATTGTTCTGTGGATTAATAATTTGGTTGAAAAGAGAGTTGGTCATTGGTGGACTGAGGGAATGCACTAAGCTTGCGATCACTGAGGATTAAGCCTTTCATTTCATGTCTCTCTTCGTACATCTTCATCGCAATGAGAGAGAAATTTTGTGAGAAATTTTGTTGAGAAATTCCTCAACTTAGGGCTGCGCAGATATCTCAATTTTCAATTTCTAGAGCTTAGATGCCTGAAGAAAAGTAGAGAGACCAGAGGGACCTGCATGACTAACAAGAGGCATCATGATGCCAGAGTGAGGTTCAGCTGGGGCTTCATGGTTTAAGCCTGTGTTCTAACCACATGTACCTCTCTTGAAAGTGTGGAGGCTCCTGTGTCCATTGTCACATTCAGCAGAGGGCACTTGGTGCTGTGAGGGGAGGAGTAAAAGGACTTGATGAAATGGTTAAGGGGAGAATGTCAGTGGCTCTTGGTTAAAGTAGGTCTGAGACAAAAGTAAAGATGCTCAGTGACGAGACTGTCTAATCCCAGGAGAACCTTCTGGAAGCCAGTGTGTCCCCAGGACTGCTGAGGAGGATGCTGCAGTCAGAGAGAAAAAAGGGCCACGGAGACATTGACAAAGACCGAGTCTGGGTTGCATCTGTATATCCTCTGACTTGAAAGTCACTACGTTTTGTTAGGGATGATTTTGATGATTTTTGTTTTAAATTCTGTTTTCCGATTGTGAAGCAGTGTAGTCCACATTTCTTGTATGAAGCGTGGAGACTACCAAGCAGCATCAAAGAGGAAACACTGACCCTCCCAGCTCTCAGAGAACACGCTGTCCTTCATGCCTGAGTGATCTCTCTCTCCCTGATACTCTCTCAGAGTGCCACCATGCCCAGGGCCTTCCCACCACCTTCTGTCCTGTGTGCTCATTAAGGAGGTGAAAGGAGATTTATGGTCCTTTAAAGAGCTTTTAAAGAAGTAGCTGGAAGCCCGTATCTTCCAGTTTTCATTATCAGAAGGTTCTCGAGCAGAGTGTTAGGTTAAGCACACATCTGTGCGCGTGCTGGCCTGTCTCTGCCGCTTTGTGCTTTTGTCTGTGCTGTGACCTGGCCTCCTGCACTGTCACCTCCTGAGCCCTGCCATGTCTCTTGCTTACAGCAGTGACCCTTCGAGAAGACAGTGCCCAGAGGCTGGAACAGAGACCGTGCCACATGTCCACCTGCCTGTCTGATTACTCGCTGGCCAGTGACAGCGGCGTGTTTGAACCTCCCAACAAAAGGTTAGAATCTGACCTTCTCCCCTCCCTGTGCTGACTTCCCAAAAGACAGCCCTGCCCGTACATGTCTGGCTTGACACTGTGTGTGTCTGTGGGATGCAGCTCTCTCCTTTCTCTCTACCCAGGAGGGGACTCTTAGCATTCCCAGGGAACCCCTCTGCTCCCGGGTGGTGTCTGGGGACTGGCCTGGCTCCCTGTTTCTAGGACAACTTCTCTCTCTCCAGCCCTGGGCAGGGGGCAGTGAAAGGCACAAGCCCCGTAGAGCTGGGAAAGGAGAATCAGTGTGCGAGAGACACCTGCTTTTTTCTAGAAAGGATGTTTACTTGAAATGAATGTCCATGTCTCTCCATCCCTCCCACTTTCCTCAGCTCAAGGAATCACTTTGCAAGGGCAGAATGATTCTGGGCTTTATTTTGTTTGAGACCTTTGATGTCATTTATTTCGCCTCAGGTATCTGTCCGCATCTCATTTATTGTGTAGCATTTTAAAGGATATGGTTTTGAACTTTGTCCTAAACATCACATATGGTCTTCAGAGGTATGCAGTTATTTTCTCAGAAATGCCACTTGATTGGCAGGCACCCTGGGCGATGGTGTCATGGATCCTGGGGACCTGCCGTGTCCTTTCATTCACTTCAGAGCATTTATTTCAGTCCCCACTTAATAAAGCCCCTCTCACTAAGAAGCACTCCTAGCAGGAGTTTCTGCTGAGCCCGCAGTAACCACATCCCCTTGGAGTAATGGGCCCTTTTCTGATTGTGTTCAGGAGTGACGATGCTGACGAGCCTGTTTGTGGAGATGCTTGCAGTAACGAGGGGCCCCAGATCCATGTTGGATTTCTGTGAGTATAGATGACTCTTCCCCTGTGGATTGTGAAGATGATGGGTAGATTGGGGCCTGCCCACCAACTCAGAGCTCCGCCTACAGGCCTGGAGGGATGAAGGGACCTGTGTAAGCAGCTCCATTGCTGTCCACCAACACCAAGTCACAGCTGGGGACTGTCACCCTGTGGAGCCCGGGGAGCTGGGTGCTTTGCAGTGCAAAGCATTTGAGATTCTAGTTACAGTTTCTTTCTTTTTTTAAAAAAAAATATTTATTTATTTATTTGACTACAACAGGTCTTCATTGTGTATGCAGGTTCTTTAGTTGTGGCATGCAACTTCTTGGTTGCAGCATGTGGAATCTAGTTCCCTGACCAGGGATCAAACTCCGGTCTCCTGCATTGAGAGCATGGAGTCTTAGCCATTGGACCACCAAGAAAGTCCCCTAGTTAGTTTCTATCGAGGTGATAACCAGCAGTTCTCAGAGGAGCAAGGCAGGATGTTCACATCCCAGCAGCTTTCTTTTGCTTACTCATGTCATCCTAGCCGAGTGTTTCTCAGTGTTGGTGCTCGTGACCTTGGAGCTGGGTCGTTCTTGGTTGGGGGCCATCCTGTGCACTCTGGAGTGTTCAGTGGCAGCAAGATCCAGTAGCCCCCCGCCCCCCCACCTCCACTTGCTGTGACAATAAGAAATGTTCCCAGACTTCACACCAGTCTCCTGGGAGTGGGGTGAGGGCCACTGTGGTAGTTGCACCAGAAGGATTTGTCCATCTCAGGGAGTTTGCAGTCTGTGAACTCGTGTTTTATTTTCCAGGCTTGACAGGGCCAATGAGTGTCTCCTTGTAAACGTGCTCCAACTGAAGAACTTTGCTGGGCTGATGGTAAAGGAAGACTGCAAAATGTAAGCTTCCCCAGGCCCTCCTCCACACCACACTGCTGGCTAACCTGTGCTGCTTGGCTGTTTGGGCAGGGGAAAAGACTATTTTAGAAACTGAATTCAGAATAAAACGCCAGGGCATGTCTGTCTGAAATATAAAAGATTGTAAGTTTTAAGAAGAGGCTGGTTTATTATTGGAAGCAGGTGGCATTCATGGAGCCAGTCAGGTTATGTGTGTGGCCATGATGAGAAAGGGCTGTGTGCCCTTCGTCGGTAGCCTTTGAGCTTAAGATGTCTCTCCTGGTCACAAGGCTTGGTGGTGACATAGCCACACTCGTCTCTTGAGACCAGACGAGGTGCCTGAACTGAGAGAAGGGAATTTGAGTTGTCCCCAGCGGGAAGATGGGTGCCTGAAGGGTGGGAGGGGGGGTCCCACNCCTGCCTGAGTCCCTTGGTGGGACGCTGATGAATTGTGCTGCTGTCAAAGGATCTCTGTCGCAGGGAGGAGACAAAGGGGTGATAAAACCCCTTATCTTGTCAAGTGTTTTGTACTTGTATATTATCTCAACGAATACTTGTAAAACATCTGCGTAACCACTTCTGCAGTATCCCCATCTTCAGTCACAGGAACTAATAAATAGGTCCGATAAACTTGGCAGACAGAACTATAGGATGGTCGGTTACATTTGAATTTCAAATAAACTATGGATCCCTTTTAGTATAAGTATGTCCCATGTAATATTTGAGACATAATTGATTTTTTAAAAAATCTGCTGTTTATTTAAAATGACAGTTCACCCAGATGCACACTATTTTATCTGGCATCCTTGGAACTGGGTGAGTCAACTATCCATCTTTACCTAGGCAGCCAGGGTGGGGCTTGGAAACCAGGGTGCTTTCTTCCCAAGGTTGGAATTTTCCCCCTTAGTCCCACTCCATCAGTGTCAGAATTAGAGAAGAGTTCCACCAACCTTTTTTCAAAAATTCCTGTGAGAATCACCGGCTCTTCTAAGTGGCATATCCTGAGCCTGACCCACCACTTCATGTTGTCCGTTTTCGGCCCTACTTCCCCTCCTAGCACTTTCTGATTGAGCTGAACCTGCAAGCAAGGAGCTGCCCCCATTAGACCTTTTGTGATGACTTTAATTTCACTGCAGCCTTTTTAGGCTTCCCTGGTGGCGCTAGTGGTAAAGAATCTGCCTGCTAATGCAGGAGACTTAAAGAAACATGAGTTTGATACCTGGGTCAGAAAGATCCCCTGGAGAAGGAAATGACAACCCACTCCAGTATTCTTGCCTGAAAACTCCCATGGACAGAGGAACCTGGAGGGCTACAGTCCATAGGGTCACAAAGGGTCGGACACAACTGAAGTGACATAGCATGCATGCATGCATGCAGCCTTTGAATAGCAGTGAAAAATTGTGTGGCCTTTGTGGTTAACATTAAAGGGTGACTTTATTTGATGCTTGTCGGTTGTTAAGATGCGGTCATTCAGGACCTGTTGTGCTTTTTTTTCCCTTAAACACCTTGCAGGGCATTGCTCAGATTAACCTGACCGATTACGATTCAAGCGAGATGCAGCTGCGATGGTACTCAGTCCAGGTGTTCACTGGCCCCGAGCCACCCCGGCGGGAAGAGGAGCGGCCAGGAGACTGTGCCACCCAGGACCTGACACTGGCTGCTTGCAGGAAGACAGTAGGTGGCCTGGTTTTGAGACAGGCTTTTCCTGGGGACATAGTTTCTAAGAAACAGCTATGTAAACATGGACTTGCCTGATGGCTCAGACAGTAAAGAATCTGCCAGCAATGCAGGAGACCTGAGTTCAGTCCCTGCGTCAGGAAGCTCCCCTAGAGGAGAGCATGCCAACCCACTCCAGTATTCTTGCCTGGAGAATCCCACAGACACAGGAGCCTGGCGGGCTCTCCAGTCCATGAAGTCACAAAGAGTTGTACATGACTGAGGGACTAGCACTTTAATAACAGAATAGGAATAGAAGTAGTTTTAGAACACAGTGGCTATGAAGAAGTAGGGTTTCAAGAGAAGTAATTAAAATGGACTATAGTGATGCTTGGGCTTCCCCGATGGCTTGGCGGTAAAGCATTCATCTGCAATGCAAGAAACGTGGATTCAATCTCTGGGTTGGGAAGATCCCCTGGAGAAGGAAATGGCAACCCACTGTAGTACTCTTGCCTAGAGAATCCCGTGAACAGAGAAGCCTGGCGGGCTATAGTCCATGGGGTCGCAAAGAGTCGGACACAACTGAAGCAACTTAGCACACACACGTTTGTTTCAGAGAAGACCCTGCTGACTCACCCACTGAGCAGCTGAGTACATAGTGATGCATGTGGCCATTCAGGATAATGTTTTTTTTTTTTTTTTTAATGCAGTGTGTTCTTGATCATAAGTGATGCGTTGGTTGCTTTAAAATTTGAATCTTCAGAGCTCCCTAAAAAGGCCAAGTTAACTGACTTTGTGTCAACCAGGGCTGAGCTGCTTCCTACTGGAGGGCAGCCGAGGATGGCCACTGGACGGCTACCAGCCGGCCAGGGCAGGAGGGTGCTCCCCCAGGCTTTCCTTTTCGCCACCACACACTGCTAGCCTCAGCTGCTTCTCAGTGTCATCCCTTTCATCCTGCAGGATGCAGTGACGGTGCTGCTGGCGAGAACCACAGCGCAGCTGCAGGCAGTAGAGAGAGAGCTGGCCGAGGAGCGTGTGAAGCTGGAGTACACGGAGGAGGAGATCCTGGAGATGGAGCGCAAGGAGGAGCAGGCCGAGGCCGTGTCTGAGAGGTGAGTGTGGCCGGCAGCCCCTGAGAAAGACACAGCTCATCTTCCTGGAGTGAAGCAGCTACAGTGTTAGTTTCTGTAGAATGTGCTGGGCGACTCTTGGATACCTTTGCACAGAAGTCGGAATTCTCATGAGGGGGTCGTATGGTTGTCTTCATGAAGGCCATACTTTGACTCCAGCTGTAGGCATAGGCTTTTCACCTTTCCTCCTATTCCTGAATTTTCTTAAAGTGGGGGGACTGTTGAGGGCTCCCTCTGCCAAGATTGGATATGATAGATCTTTAAAATTCTGTTTTTTTTTTATTAACTGCTTTATTGGTATACAGTCTCCCTACCAGGGCTTCCCTGATGGCTCAGACAGTAAAGAATCTGCCAGCAATGCAAGGGATCCAGGTTTATTCCCTAGGTCAGGAAGATTCCCTGGAGAAGAGAATGGCTACCCACTCCAGTATTCTTGCTTGAAGAATCCTCATGGACAGAGGAGCCTGGTGGGCTACAGTCCATAGGGTGTCAAAGAGTCAGACGTGACTAAATGACTTTGACTTTCACATTTCAATCTCCCTACCATACAGTCATCCCTTTAAGTGCACACAGTTTGGTGGATTTTAATACAGGCGCACAATTATGCCCCCAAAGCCACAGGCAAGTTTAGAGCATTTTCATCCTGCCAAAAGGAAACCCCATCCCCATTAGCAGTCCTCTCAGTCCCTGGCCCCTGCCCATCTCCATGCCATCTCCAAGGATTTGCTTGTTCTGGGCATTTCATGTAAATAGAATCTTGCAATGCCCCTTTACATCTTACCCAGAGCTGCCTGTGGGCAAATGCTTGACTAGGGCAGATGTGTCTGCAGTAGAGGAATCACTCAGAGGAGTGGCACCATCAGTGTATTGCTTTCTGGCAAATCCTTTCCAGAGGCACTTTCTTATTGCTTTACTTCCACGTTTTTCCATAAAGAGCATCATGTTTCCAAAGCTTTCTACTTTTTCCTAATAGCTTTCTCAGGGTTTATTTTCAAAAGTTTGTTTTTGGGAGGGAAAGTGCACAGCAGAGGGGTGGGCTCAGGGATGGGCAGGAAGCTGAGAGGACTCAGAGAGGTGGTCCCAGGGTCCTGGCATCTTCAGCGACTGCAATTGGGTGAGACAGATAGACAGACCCTCTAGATGAAAGGCCTCATAGCACTCACTCTCTTCCCTAGAGAACCTAAATGCCTTTCACTTTATGAGAAAAGTACCCATCTTCAGTCATCAGAAGCAAATATTGAGCATCTCTGCTACAGTGCTCTAAGTGCAGCAGTGAACTCAGTCCTTGATGAACATTTTGGGGGCTTTTGCCATGTCCACCTGCAGGAGTTGGCAGGCAGACTCGGTAGACAGTGGCTGTAGCAGCTGTGCCCAGACCAGCCCCCCGCACCCAGAGCCCTGCTGTGTTGGTGTTGACTCTATCCATGGACACACGTTTGCTGGCCAGGCAGATCCTTATAGCCCCGAGAAACCTCAGCCCCCAGCTCTTAAGGTAAGTAGAAAAGGTCAAGGGGTATGATGGATCCCCTAATATTTTGCCTGACAGTACCAGGCACTGCCCTGGATGGGGGAGTGTGTAGCCCACATGAGGGAAGCCAAGCAAATGCCCTTGCATCTGTAAACAACAAGTACGTGGAAATATTTGTCTTCTTTAAACTAAAAAGGTTGGAGTTTTACTCATTCATGAGCCATCTGATGATGATCCATTCCCATCTTCAGGGTCACCTGTGGCTTGGGATATTTCATGGGTCCCTAAGGTTTTGGACACTTGTAGTTATTTTCCATTTGTGACATTAAGAAGAGTGCCTCAGGAGGAGATGCTCTGGGCATGGCTACCAGTCATTGCCAGCATCCAGCTTTCTCAGACCTTTACAAGCATTGGTCCAAGTCAGGGGAGTGGCTTGCTTAGTGTCTCTTCCTCCCGCAACTTTTCATTTTGAAGCATTTTGAATCTATAGAGAAGTTGCTAGAATAGTACAATAGATACTTGTAACCCCTTCACCTGGATTCCTCAGTCACTAGTTCTTCAACCACATTTGCGTTCTCTCTCAGCCTGTGCTCGTGGTAGCTGCTAGGCATTGCAGATGCAGCAGCAAAGAAACAAATGGCAAGTCCTGCCCTGTGGGCAACAGACAGGGTAAATCAGTACAACTCAGCAGCAATGGAGGTAGTCAGAAGGGCTACTGAAGGATGAAACGATAGGGAAGCAGGGCTTGCATTTTTAGAAAGATTTCTCATTTTAGAAAGGGGTACATTTAGAAATATAAGTTGGTATCTACAAAGATCAGGACTCTAAAATGGTGCAGCCACTATAGAAAACAGTATAGAGGTTCCTCAGAAAATTAAAGATAGAATTATCATCTGATCCAGCAATTCCACTTCTGGATATACATCCTAAAGAATTGAAAGAAAGTCTCCAAGAGATACATGTACATCCACATTCATAGCAGTATTATTCACAGTAGCCAGGAGGTGGAAGCAACCTACATGTCCATCCACAGATGAATGGATAAGGAAAATGTGACATATGTGTACAATGGAATATTACCTTTAAAAAGGAAGGTAGTCTTTTGGATCATAGCCATTCTGACTGGTGTGAAGTGGTACCTCATTGTGGTTTGGATTTGCATTTCTCTGATAATGAGTGATGTTGAGCATGGGAGAATGGCATTGAAACATGTATACTATCATGTAAGAAATGAATCGCCAGTCTATGTCTGATGCAGGATGCAGGATGCTTGGGGCTGGTGCACGGGGATGACCCAGAGAGATGTTATGGGGTGGGAGGTGGGAGGGGGTTCATGTTTGGGAATGCATGTACACCCGTGGTGGATTCATGTCAATGTATGGCAAAACCAATACAGTGTTGTAAAGTAAAATAAAGTTAAAATAAAAATTTTTTTTTTTAAAGGAAGGTAGTCATGTCACATGCTAGCACATGAATGCAACTCAAAGACATTGTGCTGAGTGAAATAAGCCAGTCACAAAAGAATGAGTAGTGTATGATTGCACTTATATGAGATTCCTAAATTTAGTAATTAAATTCACAGAGACAGGAAGTACAATGGTAGTTACCATGGGCTAGAGATGGGGAAATAGTTGTTTAATGGTGGCAGAGTTCAGTCTGGGAAGATGAAAAAGTTCTGGAGGTCTCTTTCACAACAATATAAATACATTTAATACTACTGAGCTGTACACTAAAAAATGTAAATTTTATGTTTTTTACAAACCATGAGAAAGAAGAATAGAGCTGGAGGTACCATGTTCTCTGATTTCAAACTATACTACAAAGCTATAGAAAGCAAAACGGTATGGTACTGGCACAAAAAAATACACATAGATGAATTGAACAGATTAGAAAGCCCAGAAATAAACCTACGCTTATATGGTTAACTAATCTATGAGGAAGGAAGCAAGAAAATACACTGGAGAAAAGACAGCCTCTTCAGTAAATGGTGTTAGGGAAAATGGACTACTTTCTCATCCCATTTTATATGGATTAAAGACTTAAATGTAAGGTCTGAAACTATAAAATTCCTAGAGGAAAATATAGGTAGTATGCTCTTGGACTTTAATCTTAGCAATGCATTATATTTTAGGATTTCTCTCCTCAAGCAAGATAAATAAAAACAACAATAAACAAATGAGACTTTATCAAACTAAAAACTTTTGCCAAGTGAAGGATCCTATCAGGAAAATAGCCTACTGAATGGGAGAAGATAGTTGCAAGCATTATAGCTGACAAGGGGTTAATATCCAAAATACACAAAAGAACTCAAGACAACTCAACATCAAAAAAACAACCACCCCGATTAAAAACTGGGCAGAGGACTTGAATTGACATTTTTCCAGAGAAGACGTTCACATGGCCAACAGACATAGGAAAAGATGCTCAACATCACTAATCACTAGGAAAATGTAAATCAGAACCACAATGAGATATCACCATGTACCTATTAGAAGGACTGTCATCAAAAAGACAGCAGATAAACGTTGGAGAGGATGTAGAAAAAAGGGAACCATTGTGCATTGTTGGTGGGAATGTAAAGTTGGTGCAAACACCGTGGAAAACAGTATGGGATTCTTCAAAAAATTAAAAATAGAACTACCATACACCTAGCCATTTCACCTCTGGATATTTTGCTGAAGAAAACAAAAATGCTAATAGAAAAGATACATGCTCTCTTATGTTTATTGCAGGATGATTTATAATAACCAAGATACAGAAACAACCTAAATGTCCATCAATACATGGGTAAAGAAAATGTGGTGTGTGTGTGAAATTAAATACTAGCCATAAAGAAGGGAATCTTGTCATTTGCAACAGCACAGATGGACCTAGAGATTATCATGCTAAATGGAGCAATCAGACAGACAAAGACATACACTGCATGATTTCACTTGTTCAGTCACTAAGTCATGTCCAACTCTTTGCAGCCCCATGGACTGCAGCACACCAGGCTTCCCTGTCCATCACCAACTCCAGGAGCTTGCTCAAATTCATGTCCATTGAGTCAGTGATGCCATCCAGCCATCTCAACCTCTGTCATCCCCTTCTCCTCCTGCCTTCAATCTTTCCCAGCATCAGGTTCTTTTCCAGTGAGTCACCTCTTCACATCAGGTAGCCAAAGTATTGGAGCTTCAGCTTCAGCATCAGTCCAATTAATATTCAGAGTTGGTTTTCTTTAGAACTGACTGGTTGGATCTGCTTGCAGTCCAAGGGACTCTCAAGAGTCTTCTCCAGCACCACAGTTTGAAAGCATCAGTTCTTCAGCATCAGTTCTTTATGGTCCAGCTCTCACTTGTGTACATGACTCCTGGAAAAACCATAGCTTTGACTGTATGGACCTTTGTCGGCAAAGTGATATCTCTGCTTTTCAATACGTTGTCTAGGTTTGTTGTAGCTTTTCTTCCAAGGAGCAAGTGTCTTTTATTTTCATGTCTGCAGTCACCATCCACAGTGATTTTGGAGCCAAAGAATATAAAATATGTCACTGCTTCCACTTTCTCCCCTTCTATGGGCCACTTATATGTGGCATCTAAAAAAACCGAACAAATGAACAACCATAACAAAACAGCATACAGAGAATAAACTGGTGGTTGCCAGGGTGGAGGATGGGGGGAGGTGCAGGGATGAGGGAAATAAGGGAGATTATAAAATAAGGAAATCATATGGTCAGTAATATTGTATCAGCTGTAACTTGGCAGATGGTAACTAGACTTATCATGGTGATCATTTTGTAATGTATAAAAATACGGACATTTTATACATTTTTAATGTATAAAAATATGAACACCTGAAGCTAATATAACAATGTAAGCCAGTTATACTTGAGTAAAAATGAATGAATGAATGAATGGCATCATACAGTACACGGCGTCTTGTGACTGGCTTCTTTCACTCAGCCTGATGTTTTCAAGGCCCAGCACACTGTCGTTGCCTGTCAGCACTTCCCTCCTTCTCATCCCTTGTGTGAGTACAGAGCATTTTGTTTATCTGCTCATCCATCCATGGAGGTTTGGACTCCTTCCACCTTTCAGCTGTTTGACTAAGGCTGCTGTGAACCCGTTTGTGCGCAAGTATTTGAACACCTGTTTTCAGGACTTTAGGGTATACACCTAGGAGTGGAATCACAGGGTCCTACTTCAATTTTATCAGGATGTCTCTGGCACTGTGTTGAGAAGTATTTGAAGGGAAGAGGGAGGTGTGGAATCAGGGAGACAGGTGAGAAGCCTCCTGCACTGAGCAGGCAGAACATGATGGTGACCCAGATGGAGAGTCAATGACAAGAGGTCACAACATGCTTAATCTTGAACACAGAGCCAACAGGACTTGATCTTGGACCAGATACAGGGTGTATGAAAGAGAGCTGAGTCTAGAATGACATGAAAACTTTTTTGCTTGAACAAACTAGTTAGCTTGAGATGCTTGGCCGAGGGAATATCAGAAATTCTGGACATATTAAGTGTGAAATGCCACCTAGAAGTCCATGTGGAGGATGGAAGAGTGGGTCACATGGAGTTGATTGCTAATGTCCTAGCAAAAGTCATGGTAATAAATTGTGTCTAGGTTGATAAGGAGACCAACACAGAAGATCTCTTCCCCGAAGAGGTAGCGAGTCTTCGGAAGGAGAGACCCAGCCGCAGGGCCCGCGGCTCACCCTTCGTTCGGAGCAGCACCATTGTCCGTTCTCAGACTTTCTCGCCTGGAGCACGAAGCCAGTATGTTTGCAGAGTAAGTTGGGATTCCTTGCCACCTGTCTAGAAGTTTTCTTTATGTCCCCTTTATTATTTTTTGTTTTTACTTATTTATGCTAAAAGATATATATGTTCTCACAAATGATACCACTAAAGGCACACCGTGCATGGGTGGGTAGGAAATCGATGTTGGTCTCATCGCCCCACTTTGCCCCAAGCAAATCTAACTCTGTGTGGAAAATAAGGCCGTGAAGGCAAGGACTTTGCTTTCATGCAGATATACATTGATCCCAAAACAAGAACCCGCAGCCAAATAAAATACAGGCTGTCTTGGCTCCCATGAAGCCGGCATTATTTCTTTTTCTTTTTAAAAGCGGGCCTTTTCCCTTGGTGAGCAGAGTGGGCGTTAGTGGTGTGCACTTGTCCTCCTGCCAGGAACGGGGCTCTTTCCTGGAACGCCGTTCTTTCCAGCTCTTGCCAAAACTAGAAACACAGTAGACAAGAATGATTGATAAAAAAGTGAAAAACGCTGAGGACAGTGCAGGCTTTCATGAGCGTCCCACCATATCAAGTGGCAGTTGGCACTGATAAGATGGAAATTGTGTTGCTGGATCAGCCTGGAAACCTCACCTGGTTTGGCTGATGGACGCAAGGGAGGAATGGGGATGAGGGTTGGTCCGCTTATTCGCTCTGCCTTTGTTTTGCTTGCAACTCTTGTGTAGGTTTTCTTTTAAGTGATACCCAGAGTCATGGTAAAAACTCTAAAAGCCTTAAGGGTATGTGAGTACCTGCAGGAGAAACAGAGTAGTCCAATTCAGAGTACACAGAGGATGCATGTGAATTCTTAAGGAAGTGTTTCTGAACCTTAGTCTTTTCGATGCAGCTTTATCGTAGTGACAGTGACAGTTCCACATTGCCTCGGAAGTCCCCCTTTGTGCGAAACACTCTGGAAAGACGGACCCTTCGCTATAAGCAGGTATGTGCCCACGTAGACTAATGTGTAGTCTATATGTACCCTGGGAGCTATTTCTACAAGCCTGACAAGGTAATATTTTAACTATATTATTTAAAAGGTAATATATTGATTTCTTTCTTTACTTAGATATAATTTCTTAAAACTGTATATAAAGCCAACATGTTACCAATATTTATGTTTCCAAGATAATGTCATAATCAAAGATAATACATGATCTTTACATTTTAAAATATAGTAAATTAATAAACAATCAGCCATCCTATATCAGATTGTTTTTTTCTTTTTGGAAAAGAAAGTATATACAGTTAAGAAAATTTGAGGCTTCCAACGTGGAACATTTCTTCTACACAAGACTGTTTCTTTCATGTCCTTTATATAACCAAGTTTTTTTCCCTACATCACACCAATGTACAAAGTTTTGCTACTTTTAGTTTGTAAGTTAGTAGTTCCCTTACTTTCCTGGGGAAGGATTCTTTTAAAGAAAAATAAATTCCCAGATCTCCTTGTGGTGGTTTTGTTTAGAGTAGCTGTTGGCTAAGAATGATAAGAAAATACATACTTCAGCTATAACCATATTTGTCAACAGCAATGCTGTTGGCATTTTGGCCTAGGTCATTCTTTGTCATGGGGGCATCCTGTGCAGTGTGGGAAGCTGAGCTCCATCTCTGGCCTTGCCAGTAGCATGCACCACCCCACCCTCCAACCCCCAGTTGTGACAAACAAGAATATCCCCAGATGTTGCCAAGTGTCCCCTGAGTGGCTTAGTCACTCCTGGTTAAGAACTCTGTTATGAATTCAGCCACATCTTCTTAATATCTTCTGCTTCTGTTAGGTCCATACCATTTCTGTCCTTTATCGAGCCCATCTTTGCATGAAATGTTCCCTTGGTATCTCTAATTTTCTTGAAGAGATCTCTAGTCTTTCCCATTCTGTTGTATTCCTCTACTTCTTTGCATTGATCACTGAAGAAGACTTTCTTATCTCTTCTTGCTATTCTTTGGAACTCTGCATTCAGATGCTTATATCTTTCCTTTTCTCCTTTGCTTTTCTCCCCTCTTCTTTTCACAGCTATTTGTAAGGCCTCCCCAGACAGCCATTTTGCTTTATTGCATTTCTTTTCCATGGGGATGGTCTTGATCCCTGTCTCCTGTA
>SJYQ01009669.1:124677-138656 GCA_006410935.1 Redunca redunca | reverse complement strand
GGGGGTGGGGGGTGGGGGTGAGGTGGGGTGCTCACTGCCCTGGACTGCAGCCCTGCAGGTCCTCCCTGGCGGCGCTGGCAGCGCGCACATCCCTAGACCTGGAGCTGGACCTCCAGGCGTCGCGGACGCGGCAGCGGCAGCTGAACGAGGAGCTGTGCGCTCTGCGCGAGTTGCGCCAGCGCCTGGAGGATGCCCAGCTCCGTGGCCACACTGACCCGCCGGCCTGGCTGCTGCGAGACGAGCGCTTCCGGAGCCTGCTGCGGGAGGCCGAGCGGCAGGTGAGCCGGCGCCCTGGGCTGGGCGAAGGGGGCGGGCCGGCGGGCGGGCCTTTCTCCCCCTCCCGGTTCCCCTCCCGGTTCCCCTCCCGCACCGGAGCTGGTGGGGCTTCCGGCGTTCTTCTCGTTGACCCCGCGTTCCTGGTTGCTGTTCCAGACGAGACAAACCAAACTTGACTTCCATCAAGAACAGGCAGCCGAGAAGATGTTGAAGAAGGCCTCTAAGGGGGTGTGCCAGCTGCGTGGGCAGAACCTCAAAGAGCCCATCCAAGTGCAGACGTTCAGGTGAGGAGAAGCCCCGGCCTCACTTTCCCGCAGGCTTTTTACTGTCAACCCTTTGTTGTTTTAAAAAGTCAAGTTGAGTACTGAAAAAGACCCGCAGGAGGTCGAGAACAAAGCAGAAATCTTCTCTGCTGTTAGCATTGTGCTCTTCTCTTCTGATCTTCTTTTTTACCCCAAGCACTGTTTTTTTTCAGCTACTTGTAATCATACTGTGCATTGGAGTTTGCATTTAGCTCTTTTTTAAAGAAAAATATCCCCTATTACTTGCATCATCTGTTACCTTTTTTGGTAGTAATCTCTCATCTAATAGATATAATTTACTTCTAACCAAGTTATCCTCTGCTTCTTTCCAGATGTTTGCTTTTGTAAACAACACAGTGATTCACATTTAGATACATATACATATCACCTTTGCCTTTTTAGTTTTTGATTGAATCATAATAGACATTTAGGGAAGCCTGCATATCCTACATATGAAATGTATCAGTGAATTGTCATAAACACTACACAGCAATAATCAAATGTTATTAGCATTTCCAGATTTCCCACACCAGAATAACCACTATCTTGAATTTGAATAGCATAGACTAGCTTTCCCTGTTTTTATTTTTTTATGTGAGGAAAATTACCTAGTTATATCCATTTTCTTTTGTGTTTGGCTTCTTATAAAACCGAGATGAAATTCACATAACATAAAATTAACCGCTTTAAAGTGAACAGTTCCATGCCATTTAGTAATCACAATCTGTCCAGTTTGAAAGCATTTCCATCACCCTGGAAGGAAACCCCTGACCCATTAAGCAGTCATTTCGAATCCCAGCCTCCCATTAGGTCCTGGCCGCCACCATTTTCCTTTCTACCTTTGTGGGTTTGCCTGTTCAGGACCTTTCATGTAAGAGTAGTCAATTATGATTTAGAACTTGTATAGTTTTTCATTTATTCATAAAGAAAAAATTTACTGAGCATCTCCATATACCAGGCATCATTCTAGTTACTGAAGAAAAACCGCTGCCCTCATGGGGCTTTGAAACCTCTATTAAAATTGGGAGGGGGTGCAAAAAGATTTAGAGAATGTATATACAAACAGATGTGCTCCTGGGAGTTGAAATTCAATGCATTCTCTCAGTAAGAGAAGCTCTCATTGATAGCAGATGCTCTTGCCAGATTTTGTTGGATTTCCATCAACCCCTAACCTGTTATTCTTTCCAATCCCAGGGAGAAGATAGCATTTTTTACAAGACCAAGGATTAATGTACCTCCTCTGCCTGCCGATGATGTTTGATGTAGTGCTTTGCACACATGAAGTATTTATCTGCCTGTTTTATTTTAATGAAGTTCTTAGGCTAGCTAAATTGTCTTTAAAATATTTGTGCAAAGCTATTAATATACACATTTTGTAAAAAACAAAACAAAACACATATATCTATACATACATATTTTATAATAGTGACGGCAACAGGGCTTGGTTTTTCCTTGTTGTGAAATTGACATCTCTGAAGACAGGTTATTTTATAAGAGATCAATTATCATGTTAAGAGTGTACAGTTTTTAACGCTGTTTTATTTGACTTAAAGGCTGGAAGACAGAAACGAAGTGAGTTCAGGCAAATTCACTGTATTGTAATTTATTTATAGTACTTTTTTTTTTCCTTGAAGGAAAATACTGACTTTAAGATGTATTTTAAGACTGAAATTTTGTTCTTCAGTATTTGTCATGCGGTAGAATGGAACTTTGGGGCCGGTTTTGTGTCTGACACCCGAAATGCAAACACTATGTGCTGAATTCTCCTCCTCCGTGCATTTATCATGTATATCGTACACTTTGGCACCCTTTGGCACCCTTTGTGTTCCCTTAAGATGCCACCGCAGGGGCTCATCAGGTGCCACCGCAGGGGCTCAATCAGAAGTCAGTGCCTGGTGCCCTGTGGGCACCTAGTGTCCCTGTGGCCCCAGGTCTGAAGGCGGTCCTAGAGCCCTTGGCGGCAGCCACACAGCCCTCCCTCCCCCGGCCTCTGCCTTTCTAGTCCGCCCTATCCAGTTGAGACCAAGACCCAACAAAGAGGGTAGTGGTGGAGCTTCTGCTCTGCTTGCAGGAAAGTGAAAAGAGAAGGAAGGTGCATTTTCAGCGAGTCAATGGATCCGCTGATGGATGGAGCCATCACAGCATGGACAAGAGAACCTTCCAAGGCGCTTTTTTGAGGAAGCAGGCTTCTGTGGGAGCCATATCTAGCCAGCAAGTGGCTCACAGGAGAGCATTTGCTTTCAATCAGATGGCCTCTGCCCCATACTGGAGTCGTCCTGATATTGCTTAAGAAATCTTAGAATTAGCTGACGAGGAAAAAAATTCTTTACGTAATACAACTATACCATCCTCATAAAATGCCAAATGGTATAGTTTGTCTACTACGTATTTATTATCTATGGAATGCACTCTCCTTCATGAGGCCTCGGAGAAGTAAACGAGGTGAATCACACAAAATGTAAGAGAAAACACCCTCGTCCCCACACCACCGTCTTTCTGCCCTTCCCTTGAAAGTGTCCCCCCTCGCCCCTTAATCAGCAGCATCTCTCTTCTCATTAGTCTGTAACCACTCCCTTGTATAATCTGCCTTCATTTTCACATTTATTAAAAATGATTTTGTAAAAGCATTTCATTGACCTATCACGGACAGTGAAGTTGTCAGTGGTGGTAAAGCTGAAAACTTTGTGCTTTTTCACACCTGCCACTTATTGCTATGAATCTCTGCCTCTAGTCTCGATTTTTTTTTCTTTTTTTCCTTTGCTCATTTCCCTGTATACATACCCACAACAGAGGTAGAGACACACAAAACATCAGTGCCTGCCAAAAATGCCAGGAGACAGTGTTAGTGAATGGGTCAGGATGGTGGTAGGCCCTCCCTGTCTCCAGCTGTTGAGACTGGCGCTGGACTCGGGTATGTGGAAAGCAAATCATTTACATTTCAGGTGCATGGCTCCCCAGAAGTGGGGCAGTCCCAGCCGCCTTGCCTAGGCGCTCTGTAGCCACAGTGCCACTTGAAGTGCTCAGTGGGTTGAAGGGTTGAAGCAGCTTTTACTTTCAAGTCCTACAAAGTGGCAACGTAGGGAAACCCACTGTGCCTGTACAGAAAGCCTGCAAGGATTTGCAGATAAATGTCACTGCCCAGTCAAGACTGATGATTTTTGTTTGGTGTGCTTCTCCACCCCAGAGTTTAATGAAAACAAAAAGAAATCCCTGCTCTGCCTCAGTAGAAACAGATACAGTCTGTGCCTTGACATCAGTTCCAGGAGCGCTGCTTGCACCTTTCTGTGTGTCCCTCCCTCCCTCCTGAGTCTGTCTGCTTTTGCACCTGAATGGGACCATTCTAAGAAAGCAAAGAAAAGCCAGGCAGATGAAGGAGGGGAGATGATGGGTTTCCTGCTGCTTGGCAGTCTGTGGACAGAAGGGGCAGGTGCACAGCGATAGAGGCCAGCTGAGGAGGCAGGAGGACACAATGTCCCCTAATTGGCTTCTCTTTCAGGACTTGATTTTGCAGCTTCTGACTGGTTAAAACTACCACCCCCTGGAAAATATCCCACATGTCTAAAAAGTGAAGTCCTATCGTCTTAAGGGGTATTTTCTTATGTTTAAGTTTGTCCATAACTGTGCCTTGTGGTAAGAAACCTCTGCCTTGTTTTATCAGCAGTTTAGTCCAGAAACAATCCAAAGTCTGCCACCAGGGTCCTTTAGGAACACTACAGCAAATAAAAGGGAATTTGGTCTTCCATTCATCTGGTAACTGTCACCACCAAAATATGTAACCTTCTGTTGTGGGAATAAGTTATAATCAGTATTCATCTCTATTTTTGTCTCTGTTCTAATTGTGTCATTTGTATCTTTTGAAAGTATTTCTTCTATAAAATTAAACTAACCTGCCTTAAAAACAGAATGGAAATTGTGTGATTTTTTAAAAATGTAATTATAGACTTAAATATATAAAAATGTATATAAGAGATGAGATGGTTGGATGGCATCACTGATTCGATGAACATGAACTTAGGCGAACACCAGAAGATGGTGATGGACAAGGAGGCCTGGCGTTCTGCAGTCCCTGGGATCACAGAGTCAGATGTGATTTTGTGACTGAAAATAGCTTTTTCAACATAAAAACAGAGGTGTGAAAATAGAATAATACAGTGAACACACATAAAGCCCTCTCCCCCACCCCTTCAACATAAATCATTCTTGGCCCATCTTGTTTGGTCTACACTGAACTTTCCTCTGTCCTTGGTTCCATCTTCTGAAGCAAATCCCATCTACCTTCGTGGTTCAGCTGAAAACATTTCAGTATGTATGGCTAAGAGAGAAAGGCATGGACAGTAGCCTTATCACATCATAACATTTAATAGCTCCTCAATGGCATTCATCATCTATGATTCACCTTTTCACTTGTCTCAAGGTCATTCATTGTTTAATTGAGCAGAATCCAGATATGTGTTTTGGGGATTTTTTAAAAAAGCCCATGTGCTCTTTTTGGTGTGTGTAGGGGGTGTACTTTCTCTGGATAGAATTCACATACCATACAATTCACCTGTTTAAAGCATGTAATATGTAATTCATCAGGTTTTAGTATATTAAGAGTTAAGTTTATTCATAGCACAAATGCTACAATCAATTGTAGAACTTTTTCCTCACCCTAGAAAGAAACCTTGTGCCCATTAACTGTCACCCCTATTTCTCCTCCCCCACCCCCTGACAACCACTGATCTTTCTCTGTGGATTTGCCTATTTTGGATGGTTCCTAGTAATGGAATCACTTGGTATGTGGCCTTTGTTCTCTCAGCATCATGTTTTCCAGACTCATCTACATTGTAGCCTGTGTTAGGACTTCACTCCTTTTTATCGCTGAGTAATATTCCTTTGTGTAGATAGACCACATTGTGTTTATCTGTTCAGCAGTGGATGGAGATTTGGGTTTCCACTTTTTGCCTAATAGGGATAATGCTGCTATGATCGTTTGTATACAAGTGTTTTTTTTTTTTTAATTTAAATTGGAATAGCTAGATTATACGATAACTCTTTGTTTAATCATTTGAAGAACTGCCAAACTTTTCCAAAGCAGCTGCCCATTTTATATTCCCTACTAGGGATAGGAATATACAAAGGCTTCAATTTCTCCACTTTCTGGCCAACACTTGTCATTTTTATCCTAGCCATCTTAATAGGTGTACAGTGATATCTCACTGGAGCTGTGTCTGTTTTTAATTCACAGAATCTATCCCCCCCACACACATACACACACCTTTGTTGAAGAAACAAAGTTTTATGTTCTCTAATCTCCCACAGTCTGGACTTGGCTCATTGTATCTCATTGTAAGCATAGTTTTAACATGTTGTTCTGAATTTTATTTCCTAAAATTAAATGCAGAGAAGAGCTATTGTTGAATCTAAAAGCTTGATCAGAGTCCAGTTTCTTCTTTTTCCCTTTCTTTTTGGGGGGATGGGAAGGGGGAGCAAGACATACCTTCATCTATCAAGTGAATTATAATTTTTCTTTTTATAGGGTTTGCAACTATTGATAATCAATACCTCAGTTCAGTTCAATTCAGTCACTCAGTTGTGTCCGACTCTGCGACCCCATGGACTGCAGCACACCAGGCCTCCCTGTTCATCACCAACTCCCAGAGTTTACTCAAACTCATATCCATTGAGTCGGTGATGCCATCCAACAATCTCATCTTCTGGGTGCTGAGACCCAGACCCATCTTTTACCCATCTCATCTTCTGTCATCCCCTTCTCTTCCTGCCCTCAATCTTTCCCAGCATCAGGGTCTTTTCAAATGAGTCAGTTCTTCCCATCAGGTGGCCAAAGTATTGGAGTTTCAGCTTCACCATCAGTCCTTCCAATGAATATTCAGGACTAATTTCCTTTAGGATGGACTGGTTGGAGCTCCTTGCTGTCCAAGGAAGTCAATAGCTAGATCCATCAATTCACTAAAGGTTGCAAAATGATGATATTCTCTCAATTTTTAAGACATTATTATTTACTTTGAAACACTTAGGCTACAGTCCATGGGATCGCAAGAGTTGGACACGACTTAACGACTAAACCACCACCACAACTTTTATAACGAGAAATTTACCTATTTGGTTATTCTGTGGTACAGTTTGGAAAAAGCAAGATAACTGCTTGATGTTTTTCTTTATTGACCAGTTTTTAAAATGATTCCCAGCACTGTTACAGTGGTGACCTTTTTTTTCTTGTTTTTGGAAATTTTTTTTTAGCATGATTTTTCTTGTTATTCAGTTGCTCAGTTGTGTCTGACTTTGTGACCCCATGCACTGCAGCATGCCAGGCTTCCCTGTCCTTCACTATCTCCTGGATATTTTTAGTAACATTACTAACAGATAAATTTAAACATGTTTGATATGCTTTAATCCATTGGAGTTGTTATCCTTACTGATGCTCAAATTCTCCCCTCTGTGGCTGGGGCAGCGTCTACTGGTTGACTCCTGGGTCCTTTTTATATGTCCCCAGGAGTCTGAGATGGCTTCATTGTTACTGAAATGGAACAGGACCCTTCAAAGCCTTCTCAGGGACAGACACTGCCCGGGCCCCATGTCGTCTACCCACTTCATTTGTAGAAAAGCATTAGCAACCTAGACCTTCCCTGAGTTCCAAAAAGAAAAATTTAATAAGAAAAAAATACAGGAACAAAAGAAAATGTTCAGGCAACATTAGTAATAGTTTAGCCCTAAAACAAAGCCAAGAGTCTTCGGTTCCTCCTCAAGGGCTATACATAATACCCTAGGCCATATCCTTCAGTTGTTGGGCAGACATGAGGTGGAAGGAGTTAACTGCATGCTGATCACCAGCATGTACGTAGACCCCAGACGGATTGGAACCAGAAGGTTGGTGATTGAGATTCCTGAAACATCACTCTGTTAGCTCACCATCAGCCAATCAGAGAATTGTGCATGAGCTGATTACACACCCTGCCACCCTCTCTCACACCGTCTTTAAAAATCCTCTCCTGAAAGCTGTTGGAGAGTTTGGGTCTTTTGAGCTGAGCCACCCATTCTTATTTGGCCTTAACAGTAAATGCTGTGCTTTAGTTCTCTGCAACCTGGTAGCAGTAGATTTGCTTTGCTTTGCAATGGGCAAGCAGACCATTTGGTTTTGGTAACACCACCCTGTGTGACTAGATGTTTCTGACCTAGACACAGTCGGAGACTTGGTTTCTTGGTGCCGAGATGTTGAATGGGCTGTTGTCTAACACTCAGAAATAAATTGTCCGAGGAAACACACCTGCTGACAGAGCGAGAGACTATTGGGAGGGGGCACCTGGGCAGAGAGCAACAGAGCAAGGGAACCCCGGAGAACTGCTTCTGCCACGTGACTCAAACTCTCAGGTTTTATGGTAATGGGATTAGCTTCTGGGTTGTCTCTGGCCAATCAGTCTGATGCAGGGTCCTTCCTGGTGCACATGCATGCATTGTTCAGCCAAGATGGACGCCAGCAAGGAGGATTCTGGGAGGTGCTAGGACTTATGGGCTGGTGTCTCCTCTCTCCTTTGGAGTTTTCCTCAAATTCTTCTGGTTGGTGGTAGGTTGTTAGTTCCTTGTTCCTTATCAGGACCTTCTGTTGTGGCGATAACTCATGCAAGTGGTTACTATCATGCCTGGCCAGGGTGGGCAGTATCAGTCAGTGTTTCCCGAACAGGATTACTCATTGCTGCGGTCATTGTTTTTATGGTTTTAAGTAGATAGACAATATTGTCTTGTCATGCATCTCATTTTTTGCTTTGACAAAAGTAATCACACATGCCCTCTCATTTTTTAAAAAAACATTTCATTAATTAGTTTGGCTGTGTCACGTCTTCATTGCGTCATCAGGGATTTTTGTTGCAGAGTGCCAGCTCTCTGGTTGTGAAGAGAGGGCTTAGCTGTCCTGAGGCATGTATGATATTAGTTACCGACTAGGGATTGAACCCATGTCCCCTGCATTGCAAGGCGGATTCCTAACCACTGGACTGCCAGGGAAGTCCCTCACTCCTATTATTTTGGATCAAGATTTGCAGGCCCCTGGTTAGATCCAAAGGCAGAGGTTACACATTTTGTGGTGTTTGGAAACATCTTGCCTGGGACCTGCGGCCAGAGGCATGCAGCCTTCTGGAATCTGTGCTTTTCTGTCTTTCTCACGAACAGACACTCACCAGATTGCCTTCCCTGCTCTGTAATTACAAGCAGAATTCCCTGAACAATAATCACAAATTGTTTTATTGCAATGAAATTAGTTTAAAAGAAATGCTTCACAGCACTGTCCAACAGAACAATCTGTGATAACAGAGTTATTTTATATCTGCACTAAAATGTGGTTGCCACTAGCTGTGTGTGGCGATCAGGCACCTGACATATAGGTAGTGTGACTGAGGAACTGAATTTTTTATTTTATTAATTTAAATTAAATGTAAGTAGCAGCTTGTGGTGGTTGTTGTTCAGTCACTCAGTTACATCCAACTCTTTGCAACCCCATAGACTACATCAGCGGAGAAAGCAATGGCAGCCCACTCCAGTACTCTTGCCTGGAAAATCCCATGGATGGAGGAGCCTGGTGGGCTGCAGTCCATGGGGTCGCTAAGAGTCAGACACGACTGAGTGACTTCACTTTCACTTTTCACTTTCATGCATTGCAGAAGGAAATGGCAACCCACTCCAGTGTTCTTGCCTGGAGAATCCCAGGGACGAGGGAGCCTGGTGGGCTGCCGTCTCTGGGATCACACAGAGTCGGACACGACTGAAGTGACTTAGCAGCAGCAGACTGCATCAAGCCAGGCTCCTCAATCCTCCACTATCCCGGGAAATAAACTCTTTCCTCGCACCTAGACAAGGGGCAGCTTTTCTTACCTAAGACCTGGCTTTTTGAGAACAGCTGTTCCTTGTCCAGGTGCTTCAGATTGATTTTTATAAAATTGCGCTGCTTCAATATAGTAGCCACTAACCACATGCTGGAGAAGACTCTTGAGAGTCCCTTGGTCTACAAGGAAATCCAACCAATCAAATTCATGTTGACTGAGTCAGTGATGCCATCCAACCATCTCCTGCCACCCTCTTCCCCTTTTGCCTTCAATCTTTTCCAGCATCAGGGTCTTTTCCAATGAGTCAGTTCTTCACATCAGGTGGCCACAGTACTGGAGCTTCAGCTTCAGCATCAGTCCTTCTGATGAATATTCAGCAATTTCCTTTAGGACTGACTGGTTGGATCTCCTTATAGTCCAAGGGACTCATAAGAGTCTTCTGCAGCATGTGGTTAGTTGCTACTATACTGAAGCAGTGTAGTTTTACAAAAATCATATTTCCAATCCGAAGCACCTGGACAAGGAACGGCTTTTCTCAAAAGCCAGTTCTTGGGTAAGAAAAACTGCCCCTTGTCTAGGTGTGAGAAAAGAGTTTACTTCCGGAACTTCCCTGTTGGTCCAGTGCTTAAGACTGCATTTCCAATGCAGGGGACACTATTGCAGTCCCTTGTCAGGGAACTAAGATCCACATAAAAGAATGTACTTCAATTGCCCGGATACCGTGGAGATATATAATGCCACTGTCCAACTACAGGCTCAGTAGTTTGAAGCTGGCTGTGGTGGAAGAATTTACACCCTTGCCATCTGCAACTGCTACAAAATCAAGCCTTCCAACCCCTCCCATCCCCTCCCTTAGAGAACTGGGTTATTGAACTTTGACCAGCATACCTCTGTGTTTATGCTAATTTGAGGAGCCAAGCCTACGGAATTGCCTTGGAACAATCTGAGTCTACTGGCACCCAAAGGGAAAAAGGAAAGGCTATCTATTAACAGTTCTTTTCTGAGAGGGCAAGGATTTGCTTAGCCCTCAAGGGTGGCTCAGATGGTAAAGAATCCATCCGCCTGCCAGTGCAGGAGACATCGATTCAATCCCTGTGTCGAGAAGATACCCTGGAGGAGGACATGTCAACCTACTTCACTATGCTTGTCTGGGAAATCCCAGGAACAGAGGAGCCTGGTGGGCTATATAGTCCATGGAGTTGCAAAGAGTCAGACACGAATGAGCAACCAACACTCTTTCAGTGCTACCCACGATCTTCTCTCAGGCTTCCTGGAATGACAACATCTTTGATAATGATGCTGCTGTAGAATTGCAGAGAGCTTTCAAGGCTGATGTTTGTCACCACAAACAGGGTAATGCGGTCCACATTTGTAGCTTTCAGGTGTGCATCACGGTCTGTGACCACAGCTCAGAGTGTCTGGGGAAGGTTGGATGGCATCTTCTTATTATCTACCTCTTTCACTTATTTCCCAAATCTTTTGTGAGTTGGCCATGTGCACAGCACCCAACTAGGTAAGGGGGCTCGCATGCATTTGCTCACTTGGACAGTGTGACTGCATGCACACGAGCTCAGGACAAAGAGATGGAACAGGTCTTCACCTCCAGGTTTTATCAGATACCCTGCTTATAGTACAATGTACCAGCTACACAGGGCTAGAATTTGCAGGAGGTGAGAAAGGCACTATAGCCTTGGAGGCAAAATTTAAGTGGGCGTCAAAAGATTTTGTCATCAAGATAATAGATTATTCATGAAAATCAAAATTAATGCCCACATTCACCATAAGCAAAATGTCACCTTTTACAATAAAAACAAGTTGTGTGTTTGATGACTCTGTATTACTGTGCCAGGGGCACAGTCATTTCCAACTGGCTGGGAGTTCCAAATGTTCTCTTGCACATGCCCTGCTTGCACCTGTGGGTGCGTTTATATGAGTTGAGAATGGTATGCAAATGAATTGGGTCATGTGGGGCTTTATATGTAGGTGTGTGTGTGTGTGTGTTTGTCTTAACATGTTTTAATTTATTTCTATTTTTGGCTGTGCTGGCTCTCCATTGCTGTGTAGTTTTTTCTCTCTAGTTGTGCTGGCAGGGCTACTCTCCAGTTGTGGCGTGAAGACTTCTCATTGTGGTGGCTTGTCCTGCTGTGGAGCATGGGCTCTAGGGCACATGGGCTTAGTCGCTGCAGCTCATGGGCTCTAAAGTGCAGGCTCAATAGTTGTGGTGCATGGGCTTAGTTGCTCTGTGGCAGCAAGTGGGATCTTCCTGGGCCAGGGATCGAACCTGCATCTCTTGTGTCTCCTGCATTGGCAGGTGGATTCTTAACCACCAAACCATGAGGGAAAGCCCTGATTGTGAGTTGGTATACCTTTTTCTACTTGTATGTGAGGATATTTTGATAAGCATATATAGGGGTACACTTTTCCTTGTGTCTCAGACTTTACTAAAGCTCTACCAACACTGCTTACTCTTGCCAGATCTCTCACGTAAGCCTCCAAACTGCGGCAGGTGGTGGATACTGTTACTACCCCTACTGCCCTCCACTTTCCAGAAGGAAAAATCCTGGCTTGCAGAAGCTTGGCAAATAGTGCAGACAGTAACATGTAGCACAGTCATGTATTACTTTAAGATAGTATCTAAGAACAGTTAGAGACCATGTTAGTTCTGGTGTAACACGGTATCTCAGAGATAGTTTTTTTTTTTTTTTAATCGTGTTATGTGTTCCCATGTCTATGAAAACTTCCCTCTCTTCTCGGTGCCCCAGCCACTAAGCTCTGCTCTCCAGAGATGACCACTGCTCACAGTTTCCTGTGCACTGATTCTGAAATAGTTTATGAATATACCGGCAATTAGGGCTTCCTAGGTGGCGCTGTGGTAAAGAATCCACCTGCCGATGGAGGAGACACAAGAGATCAAGGGTATGATCCCTGGGTCAGGAAGATCCCCTGGAGTAGGAATTGGCAACCTCCTCCAGTATTTTCTTGCCTGGAAAATTCCATGGACAGAGGAGCCAGGATGGTTAGAGCCCAGGGGGGATGTCACAAAGAGTGGGACACAACTGAGTGACTGAGCACAGACACACACATACAGGCAATTAGCCTTTCCCTGTGCCAGCAGTACCACATTTAAGGGATAATCATGAAACAGAGATTCCAGCATGTTATATGATGGTGAACAGGAAGGGGAACTTCCCTGGTGGTTCAGTGGTGAAGGATCTATCTGCCAGTACAGGAGACATCCGTTCGATCCCTGGTGGGGGAAGATCCCGAGTGCCCCAGAGCAGTTCAGCCAGTGTGTCGCAACTACTGAGCCTGTGTGCCTAGAGCCTGTGCTCTATAACAAGAGAAGCCACCACTCTCCACAACTAGAGAAAAGCCTGCACAGAAAGAAGGCCCAGCATAGTCACAAGTGAATAAAGAAATAAAATTGTTTTTTTAAAAAAGAAAATGGAGATAACAACATTATAAATATATTTAAAAAAAAAAATGACTGGAAGAGCCTTCCCTGATGGTCCAGTGGTTAAGATTTAGAACTTTCAATGCAGAGGGCCTGGGTTTGATCCCTGGTCTGGGAACTAAGATCCCACAAGCCTTGTGGCCATAAATAAATAGGCTGTGAAATGGAAAATTCGGGGCATCAAATTATACTTTATATGCAAGGTTTCTTGGCACCCCCAATCCCCCCATCCAGTTGCGACAACCCCAACTGTCCCCAGGCCTTACCAAATGTCCCAGCAGCAGATAAGAGGGGGAAAATGTAACAGATTCAAAGAGATTAACAAGTAGAAATGTGTGAAGAAAATAGAAGGCACCAATATGGAGAAATTAACACTCAAAGGTTATTACACAAGTGTTTGAAGAATCTTTTTAGGAAGGATCATAACGGCTAACTTTGAATCTTCACACAGAGCAGAATAAGGAGTGACTTTAAATGGATGAGAAATTAAGGCTGAACCTACAGAGGATGAAAGGGTAATTCCAGTTCCGAGTTGCCACCTTCTTTCCCAAACATTTTTATGGGCAGAATAAACTCAGATGACTAGGAATTGTTCTCTCCTGAGGTCAAAATCGATAATCTTCAAGTTATGAAATACGCATCAAAAAGTAGCAAAATACACATATTCCATGATCATGTCTCCTGTGGTGCTTTAAAAAAAAACCAAGCAATAGCAATTGCTTGTTACAAACGCATTGCAGGTTAATCATAGGAAAATTAGAAAACCAGCTAAGCCAAAAAGAGGAAAAGGAGAAAAACCCTTAATCTCACTAATGAGTGAAATACTAAGGGTGATACTTTAATGAATATGCTTCCCAGTTGTTTTCTATGTTCATATATAAAACATATGTAAAACTTTTCCCTTCTTCCCAGTTTTTTGACTGGTCTAATAATTAAATTGATACAAAATGGAGTAACAGGAGAAAAATAAATTTAATTTCCTATTGTAGGGGACTCCAAGAAGTCATCAAAGCAGGCAGCTTTTATACCTTCTAGACAGGGAAACAATGTGGCAAAATGGAGAAACAAGAGGGTCCCAATAGGCTAGCAAATTAGTGAAGTTAGCAAGGCTTGTTTATACAGCCTTCCAGGAGG
>SJYQ01009669.1:100537-124100 GCA_006410935.1 Redunca redunca | reverse complement strand
CAGAAGGTAAGTTACTTATCCCTCAGAAAAACAGATGAGAGGAGGGCTCGAGAATACCATGTGGCCACTTTGTAGATTTTTAAAATCGAGTTGAAAATAATCGATTGCTGTGAGAGGCAAGGGCCAAATTACAGACTGACCTTCTTAACAGAAATTCGGTTAATCCGGAGGGAATGGTGGTAAAAGAGTCCAGGGTTAAATATAGAAGGACACGAAAGCTGCCGGAATAAATAGCAAGTAACCCTGGCCTGCTCGTAAAACAATCTATTTCACATCTCTTTCAGGGGCGCCAGCGAAGGGAATGTTAAAATTGCCACATAAACTCAAACGAAAAGAAACTAATCTATATGAAGCTGGAAATCAAATAAAAACAGTTCCTGCTTTTGCCCTTTCACATTTCGAAAACGTTTATGCGGTTTGGCAAGAAAGTTGATATTTTCACAGTTTAAGTTTGAAATATGCCATTTCAAATTTACGAAATGGTCACAGTTGGAATTTTCTAAGTCTTTCTAGGCAAGGCTGTTTCACTTGTGAATGAGAAATATTGACATTGTACATATTTTCTGAAATAGTGAGATGATTCACTTCTGCAGAATGTGATAAAAATTAGAAAACGTGAAATAATGAGTTACTGTGAATTAACTTTCATGTCTGAGAGATTAAATTCTTTGCCAGAAGATTTATGAAAACAGACACAAGTACAACATTCATGCAATAGCACTTTATTTTAAATCATCAAATGTTCAAGTAAGAAGTATAAATATGCGATGGCACCGATTTTTTTAAAACCACATTAATATTGGCATGCATTATTTGTTATGGAGTAATAGCACTATTTATTAGTACAATTAGTATTATATGCCACAACGAATATACTTCAGATGAATGCTTTTGATATACGATTTGAAACATGGACCCTCTGTGCAAAGTATGTATATGCACTCCATATTTTAACTGTCATTTTGATTTGCACAAAATAATTTGTTTAGTTCTCCATTGCGTTTGATGAAGACTGAAAAATAAAAGACTAAATCATTTCCTTTCATTACTAATCCCCTTATTGCTAGCTCTTTTGAAATCCTATTACCTGCGTGGAGCCTGGAATCATTTGAGTCTTCCCTTTTGTGTGCTGTTTGTTTCCCACAGTTCGTGCAAGTCTAGGCCAGCTGCCCACATCAAACAAGCCGCCCAGAACGGAGGCCAGAGCGGGGCTTCCCGGCCACTCCCTCCTCACTTCCAGGGTCTTCCCACCCTCCCCTCTTTGCCCCTAGGGCGTCACGTGGTGGTGTGGGCACCGCCTCCCGGTGACGTCAGCGCGCTCGCAGCCGTCGCGCTGAAGAAAGGATGCTCTAGGATGCGGTGCAGGTGGGCGACCGGCCTGCGCCATGCGGCACTGCAGGTAAGAGACTGCAGGCGGAGCCCCTGCAGCCCGTCGGCGCCCCAGAAAACGAAAATAGGGTCTCTGGCTGTTGGGGCTGCTGCAGGTATCAGGCATCAGGAGGTCGCGGGGGCGGGAGTGGGGGACCACTGTTGTAGGCTCACGCGTGACTTGGGTCTTGTCGTGCCCATCTATCCCGGAAAAGTGGCCTGGGGCCAGACAGAAAGACCCCGGCCTCCTGCGCAGGAGGGGGGAAAAAATCAGGAATGATCACAATACATGCATTGTAAGAGAGAGGGGGGCTTGTCCGAGAGAACTGTCAACTGTTTACCGACTGTCAGAGTGATTCTTAAATAATGACACATTTACTAATTCTTCTTACAGGGGGTTGTTTTGTTCTCAGTATTTAGCCTGATTTCTTTCAAAGCCAAAGCTGCTTTGCTTGAAATGGAACGGAAACTTACTGGTTAGCAATTGAAGAGCTAGATGTTCTGTCTAAATTGTTTTGCATTATTTTGCAAGATTGTAGCGTTTAAAGGGGATATGTCAGAAATGTTTGTTTCATCCTAGTGTTTTAAATAGATTTTAAAAAATTAACAGTATCCAATTAAAATAAAGCTTCCAATAGGCGTGTAAGAGAAGGCAAACCAGTTATATCTCTTAAGAACAAAATGGTCTTTAGAAGGGGGTGGAGCTGAACACCAAACCTTATGATTTTTCAGTGTTCTTTTTAATTCCCTTGCTAAATAATTTGCTTGCTGGAAGAAGGGGCTTGATGATGCCGCGACAGATGAAGGGGGAATCAGGTGACTTCAGTTTTAACAGGACAGGGTGTGGGATTTTAATGAACACTTAAGATTTCCCACCTGTGTTTGCATTCCTTTCTCTCCTTCACATATGAGGCCGGGATATATGCAGTACCCTTAGGAAGAGAAGGTGGTCGATCTTACCTGTAAAACATGATCCCCTGGGAAGCATACTGGAGTGGGTTGCCATTTCCTTCTCCAGGGGATCTTCCCGACCCAGGGATCGAACCCAGGTCTCCCGCCTTGCAGGCAGATGCTTTAACCTCTGAGCCACCAGGAAAGCCCCTGGGAAGCTGTGGTATTGCTAAATTGTACTGGACCTCACACCATGTATCCTTTGACCCATCCAACAATTGTTGGAGGAACAGTAAAGCAATAGTCTTTTAGTTGATAATTGAAGAAGGCATTTCTTTCAGTGATTGGACACCCTGATGTTTTGCTACAGTAATTTAGTAATTAATTTACTGCAGTTTTCTTCATTTGGCTCAAGTTGACTACAAGACTTTTATGATCCTCTTGTTCCCATGTTCCTTTCTCCCCCAGCCCAACCCCAGACAGAGCAGAGCAGATGATAGATGGCAGAGACCTAGCTCTACCTCTGCCTTTGGGACTGTGCAACTTGGACCAAGTCACTTTATGCCTTTGGGCCTCAGTTTTCTTGTCCTCAGAGTAACCAAGGAGTATTATATCAAGGTTTCTCAGCCTTGACACTATTGACATTTTGTCGTTGTTTAGTTGCTCAGTCATGTCCAACTCTTTGTGACTCCATGGACTGTTACAGCCCACCAGGCTCCTCCATCCATGAGATTCTCCAGGCAAGAATACTGGAGTGGGTTGCCATTTCCTTCTCCAGGGGATCTTCCGACCCAGAGATTAAACCCCCATCTCCTGCCTTGGCAGGCAGATTCTTTACTGCTGAGCCACCAGGGAAGCCCCCTGTTGACATTTGGGGCTGGAGAAATCTGTTGTGGGGGTGTTCAGCTGCACCTCTGGCCTTTACCTACTAGATGCCCCTAGTTGTGACAACCAAAAATGTCTTCAGACCCTGCCATTGTCCAGTCGTGGGGCTCCATTGCCCCTGCTTGAGAATCGTTGATTCAGATGACCTCTCAGTGTTCTTCAGGCCCCATTATTCTAGAATTCATTTTCTTGTGAGTTGTTACATGCTGAGCCCTCGGTCAGAGATCTGATTCCCTTTCATGATGTTGTATATATTGGGAAACACAGTGTGAAGGCTTTTTTTCTGCTGTGGGGTTCCAGAAATAGCTTCTGTCAAAAAGGAGAGGCCTGTGTGTGTGCCAGTTGTAGCTGAGAAGCTGGCTTCGCAGAAGGGAGAGTGTCAGGGAGAGAGGAAAAAACACAGGCACTAGACCATCATGTCTGGAACTGGGGTAGCCCAGAGTCACCATCCTTATCTGCAGAAGTGGGAATAGCAGGGCCGGGTGGAGGTGTCACAAGCAGAGAGGGAGATAACGGGGGTGCTGGCGCCCGTTGTGACAGAGAGATGCTGGCAGCACGAGTGGCTGGAGGAGGCCAGCGCCAGCTGCCCCCAGAGCCCCCATCTGGTCCCCGAAGGTGGTGGTGGTCATGGTCTTGCCCTTTAAGCTTCAGTGCAGGACTGACCACTAAATCTCTGGCTCTGACACTTTGCAGAGCCTCACTTCCACTCCCAGAGCTGTTGCCGAATCCATAAAATAGGGCTACTGTTCGTGCTGGTCCTGCTGCTTTGAGTTTTCAGGGGGTCAGATGGATGGTAAAGGGTCAGCACACTGGGAACTCCTGGGAGACGGGAAGCGAGGGTGGCAGTTGCATTGCAGGATGAGGGCCATGTGCAGTGGGTTTGGGGGAGGAGGCTTGGAATGATTAGAAAAATCATCCTGTCCCTCCGAGGGCCTGGCACTGCAGTGTGTCCCTCCTCCAATTCCCTTGCTCTCAGCTCGCTCTCTCTGCCTCTTTGCGGCCACATAAAAATGACTCTCCTGGGAAGAGGATTGGTGTTTAGTGAGAAAGGCCCAGTGTGCAGAGGCCAGGGCCCAGACAGCCTCCCTTGTCCACTTCCAGCCATTTTCTTTGCAGGTGGCACCCACAGCTGGCCAGGAACCTCGTCCCCAGAATGGCTTGGCACCCTGGGTGGGCTATCAGGTGCTGTCTTTTCACGCAGGCAATACTGAGAAAGAAAATGAAAAAGGAGGAATATTCTCCATCAAATGAGACATAAGACATAGAATCACTGTGCTAGGCAGCTCTGGTGCTGTGACAGAGTACCACACACTAGGTGGCTTCTCAACAACAGACATTTATTTCTCATAGTTCCAGAGGCTGGCAGTCTGAGATCATGGTGCTAGCATGGTTGGCTTCTGGTGGGGGCTCTCTTCTGGATGCAGAGGGCCATCTTCTCCCTGTGTCCTCATATGGTGGGAAGAGAACACGCTAGCTTTCTGGTCTTGTCTTGTTGTCATTGTTCAGTTGCTAAGTCGTGTCCAACTCGTTGGAACCCCATGGGCTGCAGCACACCAGGCTTCCCTGTCCTTTACCATCTCTCGAAGTTTGCTTAAAGTCATGTCCATTGAGTCAGTGATGCCATCCAACCATCTCATCCTCTGTCACCCCCTTCTCCTCCTGCTCTCAATCCCTCCCAGCATCAGGGTATTTTCCAGTGAGTTGGCTCTTTGCATCAGGTGGCCAAATATTGGAGCTTCAACTTTAGTATCATTCCTCCCCGTGAATATTCAGGGTTGATCTCCTTCAGGATGGACTGGTTGGATCTCCTTGCAGTCAAAGGGACTCTCAAGAGTCTTCTCCAGCACCACAGTTCAAAAGCATCAATTCTTCGGCACTCAGCCTTCTGTATGGTTCAACTCTCAGATCCACACATGAGGTCTCTTCTTTCAGGGCATTAGTCCCATCATGAGGGCTCCACCTTCATGACCTCATCACCTCCCAAAGGCTTCACTTCCTAATATCATCACATTGGGGTCTAGATTTCAATATATGAATTCCAGAAAGATACTTTCAGTCTATGACAATAACCAAATGTAACTTGTGCCCTTGACTGGATCCTGGCCTGGACAGGCATCTATAATAGGTGTTGGGGATACCTGGGTTATTTGTATGTGACTGCCTAGTAAATGACATGAGGAGACTACTGTAACTTTGATTAGATGTGATAATCTTATGGTGCAGTTGGCACTCAGCTCAGTCACTCCTGATTCCTGATACAGAAACAGTGAGATGAGAAATGGTTGTTTCCTGCTGTCCTCTGTTAGGCTAATCTGTTACACAGCAGAAGATAACTGACACGTGTGTATGTAGAAGAGTCTTATTTTTCAGTGGTGCATGCTGAAGTATTTAGGGGTGAAGTGTCATGAGAGCTATAGGGTACTATTAAAGTGTTGTTTTTTTTTAATGCCTTGGAGCTCTCTTTTATGCACTTCTGAATAGAAGACAGATGAATTCTCAAACCTGCTTTTGCATTCAGTGCTGCAATATCACATGTCATGTTGCCTCTGGAAAATTCCACTGTACACTCCTGAGAGAATGAGAATGGAAAAAGGCAAATAATGTAAGATTATTATACAAATATTTTTGACAGCACAGACCCCTTTAAAGGTCTTGGGAATCTCAGACACACTTTGAGAACCACAGTAATTTATTTTTTCTTTTGAACTTTTTGTTTTGTATTGAAGTATGGTTGATTACTTTGGCCAATACTTTGGCCACCTGATGCGAAGAACTGACTCATTGGAAAAGACCCTGATGCTGGGAAAGATTGAAGGCAAAAGGAGAAGGGAATGACAGAGGATAAGATGTTTGGGACGGCATCACTGACTCGATGGACATGAGTTTGAGCAAGCTCCAGGAGCTGGTGATGGACAGGGAAGCCTGGTGTGCTGCAGTCCATGAGGCTGCAAAGAGTCGGACATGGCTGAGTGACTGAACTGACTGACTGATAGCTGATTACAGATGTTGTAATAGTTTCAGGTGGAAAGTGAAGGAAGGGACTCAACCATACATGTACATGTATCCATTCTCCCCCAAACTCCCCTCCCATCCAGGCTGCCATATGACATTGAGCCGAGTTCCATGTGCTATACAGTAGGTCCTTGTTGGTTATACATGTTAAATATAGCAGTGTGTATACCCTTTCATCCATTGGAGAAGGAAATGGCAACCCACTCCAGTGTTCTTGCCTGGAGAATCCCAGGGACAGGGGAGCCTGGTGGGCTGCCGTCTCTGGGTTCTCACAGAGTCGGACATGACTGAAGCGACTTAGCAGCAGCATACACGTTCATCTCATAGTGACTCCCTAACTATCCTTCCTCTCATCCTTGCCCTCTGGTAACTATAAGATTATTACAGAGTATTGATCAGAGTTCCCTGTGCTGTACAGCAGGTCCTTGTTGGCTATCCATGTTAACTGTAGCAGGGTGTACATGTCCATCTGAAACTCCCTAACTATCCCTTCCCCCTGGCAAGTAGTTCATTTGATAAGTCTGTGAGTCTCTGCTTTGTAAGTTCATCTGTATCATTTCTTTTTAGATTCCACATATAATGCACCTATGGTAACAGTAGTTTACTTTTAAATGGTTCAGTTGAATGGAGAAACAGTGCGAAGAGGCCAACATGGTTAAATAGGAACACTGATGGAGTCTGATTGATGTTTTTCACTGGACTCTTCTCCATAATGTGCTGTGAATTTGAAAATGTGCCCAATAAAAAGTTAAAAAGAAGCTAGAAAAGAAACACAGACTCTTGGGCTTGTGGGGGATTCTGATTGAGATCTGGGGAACATTTTTAACCTGAGCTCAAGGTGCCCTTGACTGCAGGGACCTGAGGTCCCAGTTGAGACCTCCTGGCTTGGAAGTTCCCAGCTCACCCAGAAGCCCTCCTGAACCAGACCTAGGAGGACGAGTTAGCAGTGAGGAGGGGATGTGTGTGAGCACTCGGCAAACTCTGGCAAGTAGGCGGTGGGAAAGGCCTTATTATCAAACCCTTGCTTGACTGTATTTGCAAAGGGTGACTGGAAATGAGTTTTCCTTTCTAAGAGAAGGGGTGAGCTTCTTTCCAGAATGTGGTGGTTTTTGAATGACTTGTTTTCTATTGAAATAGTAATACTTGCTGGTTGTGCGAACTTACCACAGGATCAAGGTTATGAAAATGAAATGAAGTCTGTTTCTCATTCCCAGTCCCTCATCCTCCTTCCAAACACAACCACTAATGACTTTCTTATATATTGTTTCTGAAAATGTCTGTGCAAAGACACCCATGTGTAGAATGTGTATAGCATTTTCCTTGCTCTTTTTTCTTCATTGGGATGTAATTTGCATGGAGGGAAATGCATGGATCTTAATTCAGCTGATTTTGACAAATCCGGATTCTCAGTACTCCCAGAGGGCTCCATCTTGTCCTCTTTTAGCCAAATCCTCTGGCAACCACCATACTGATTTCTGTCAGCACAGTTTACTTTTACCTGTTCTTGAACTTCATATACCTCAAGTCCTGTGATCCTTATACTTTTATATCCAACTTCTGTCACCGGGCATGATTGTGAGATTCATCCATGTTGTTTCATATAGCAGTGATTCATTCATTCCATTTTATTGTGAAAGTACTTTTAAAGAGAGAATGGAGGCAGTTGGTATACATTGCTTCTCTTCATTCTTTGGAGGCTGTTTTACATCATCTCACAGTTGAGTTCCAGAGTGTGGATGGTATGGAAGTTTACTTAACCAGTCTCATTTTGATGGGCATGTGGATTCCTCAAGCTTTTGTAATCTGTGCTCATGGTATTATGCTCATGTAAAAATGCCAAAGAGGAAAAGACCTCTCTAGGATTAATTATGGGCTTCCCTGGAGGCTCAGAGGTTAAAGCGTCTGCCTGCAATGCAAGAGAACTGGGTTCGATCCTTGGGTTGGGAACATCCCCTGGAGAAGGAAATGGCAACCCACTCCAGTATTCTTGCCTGGAGAATCCCATGGACAGAGGAGCCTGGTGGGCTACAGTCCACGGGGTCACAGAGTTGGACACAACTGAGTGACTTCATTCACTCCCTCAGGATTAATTAAATGCACAGAGTATATATAGATGTTGGGACTTAGCTTCGAGATCAAAGCAACTATTATATTTTACATGTGACCAAGAGATTTCTAGAGAAGTCAGGTGACTTGCCCAAGGTCACATGACCGATAGTAACACAGTTGGGGAACCCTCCAGGTCCCAAGATGCCTCTAACAGAGTGTTTTCTTTGGCCATGCCGTGTAGCATGTGGGATCTTAGTTTCCTGACCAGGGACTGAACCTGAGCCCCTTGCAGTGGGAGCATGGAGTCTTAACCACTGGATTTCCAGGAAAGTCCCCAGAATGTTCTTTCCTGGACTATGAGCTCTGTGAGCACAGGAACTGTGAGTTTTTGCTCACCAATGTAAACCTAGCACATAACTCGTGTCAGAGTAAGTACTCATTAAATATAAATTAGAGGAAAAATTAAGGGAACTATTAGTCCCCTGAGAAAAGCCCACTGATATCCCTGAGAACTGCAGGGACATTCGCATGAGACTTGAGCCTCCAAGTTCTTTCGTTCATTCACTCCCTCATTTACTTCTTTGTTCTGCCAGTGTTTGTTGGGTCCCTGCTGTGTGTCTAGGACAGGGCTCCTCACCCTGGACTCTATGGGCTTTGAGGCTGAAGGACTCTCTGTGGGGGGCCATCCTGTGCCCTGGAAGATGTTGAGCAGCATCTTCTGGCCTCCCCCCACTTGATGGGGGTTGCAACCATGGCCTCAACACCCACTTGTGACAGCTGAATTTGAGACATTTGCCAAGGGGTGACACCACCCTTATGGCAGAAAGTGAAGAGGAGCTAAAAAGCCTCTTGATGAAAGTGAAAGAGGAGAGCGAAAAAGTTGGCTTAAAGCTCAACATTCAGAAAACGAAGATCATGGCATCCGGTCCCATCACTTCATGGGAAATACATGGGGAACAGTGGAAACAGTGTCAGACTTTATTTTTTTGGGGCTCCAAAATCACTGCAGATGGTGATTGTAGCCATGAAATTAAAAGACACTTACTCCNTCACAAAGAGTTGGACACGACTGAGCAACTGAACTGACTGAACTGAACTGGGTGAAATTGCCCCTAGACTGGTTGAGACCGACGAGTCTAGGCACTGGGGTTTGCTGTGGAACCAAACGGACAAGGTTCTTGCCTGGGTGGGAGTGACCTTCAAGTGGAGGAAAGAGAAGATAACTGGATTTCATAGGTTGTGCGATCGTGTGAAGTACCGTGAGAGGCAGAGGGTGGGCAGCAGTGGATTCAGAATCCTGGTTAGACGGAGTGGTTACCCAGGCCCCTCTGAGGGCTCACATGTGACCAGGGACTGAGGGGGAGCCATGTGAACACTGAGGAGATGGAGAGCTCAGGGTTGAGGGAACAGCTGTGAGGTGGGTATGTCCAGAGAAGAGCCACCCAGAGAAGTGTGCTAGGGCAAGTGCTCGGAGGGGTAGCTAGGGTGGACCATGCACGGACTTAGTGGGAGTGAAACCAGCCCTGGGTGACTAAGTGTGGTGACAAGCCATGGAGTGCTTTTGGGTTGGAGAGGAACACATCAGTACTTGTGTTCGAAGGCCTGGCTCTGGCTGCTGTAAGAAGTCAGAGGTGGGCGAACAAGGTAGCCGGGTGGCCAGTGAGGAAGCTGGGTGTCCACGTGAGCTGTAGCTTAGAGGACTGTGCGTGCATGCATGCTCAGTCATTCCTGACTCTCTGTGACCCCATGGACTGGAACCCCCCAGGCTCCTCCATCCATGGGATTCTCCAGGCAAGAGTACTGGAGTGGGTTGCCGTTTCCTTTTCCAGGGGCTCTTCCCTGATCAGGGATTGACCCCGGATCTCCTGCGGTGCAGGCAGGTTCTTTACTGCTGCGCCACCTGGGAAGCCCTCGGAGGGCTGCGAGCGTGACTAATTGAGCAGCCGTGTTGTGCTCAGCAGCAGGCAGGCCTTGGCTATGACAGGAGCGCGTGGGTCAGGTCACACTGTAACCCTGTAACTATGGTGCCTCAAGGTGGAGGCCACCTGCACAGCCTCTCAGGACAGTGTCACTGGGGCTGGGCAGCGGGGCACAGGGACAGCAGAGGCAACAGCTCTTGCGTTCCACATGTGATACCAGCAAGGCTTACCTTTAGGCCTCCTGTTGTGGATGAAGTCGCCCAAGCTTTCTCGAGACCCCTTGAGCCCACCACCTGCCCTGCACCTGTGAGGTGGCTCTTCTCTGCCTGGAGTGCTGTCCTCCACCCCCCATGCTGGCCAGCCCGGCTCACCCATGGTCCCCTCTCAGCGAGCGCTCTTGTGCAGGTCCTTGTGTGGCCCTGAGAGCTGGCCATCACTTGATGGAAGTTGGAGACCAGAGCCTTCCCCGTTGGTGGTGACTGTTCCTGCTCCTGGGATCCTTCAAACCCCCCAGGATGCTATCAGGCTGCTTCCACCAGCGGCAGAACCAGTGCTGGGCTGGCTGTGGGATTTGGCTAGAGGGAGCCTCACCAAGATGCCATGTTCCGTTTGTCCCCTTGGGAAGTCTGCTCCTCGCCCTGGCAGCCGGGGACCTGCTGACTCATTTCTTGTGGTGGCCATTGCTTCCCTTGTGCTTGCCCAGCACTTTTTAACCACATCCCGGCAGATGAATGGAGGTTACCTCCTTCCGGGATCTTAGTCTCCCTTCTGGGTTGTCATATAACTCAGGGTGAAATTTTCTTTTTCTGTCCACCGGAACCCTTGGAGGCACTGATTAGGTTAGGAGGAGAGGGGCCACCCCAATGATTACAGACATATTCTTTTTCCTCTTAACTCAGTCCGGCCTCCCCCCAGCACCCACTTTACCCAAAACATAGGAATCGACTGACGTTTCAGCCCTCCCCAGGGTCAACCCCACTGGGATACGCTTAGGACACCGGGGAGGACAACTCAAGGCTGTGCTGGAGGACTCCCTGCATTTATCCTTCATGGAGGTGCTGGTTGTGAGTGTCTGTGACATTGTTTACATCCACGAGGGTGCGTAGCCCACATAAGCACAAAGTTAGATTGTTATGGTGGAAGATGGTTTGCAGAGCTCTTGGGAGAGGGAACCGTACTGCATGGGATTTCTTACCAGCATTGTCTTTAGCTGCTGTTACGGGCTGAAACTGTGTGTCTTAAAGTGCATTTGAATTCCTAACACCTATTACCTCAGAATCTGACCTCAGTTGGAGATTTTGTTCTTGTTGTTCAGTCACTCAGTCGTGTCTGACTCTTTGGAACCCCGTGGACTGCAGCACGCCAGGCCTCCCTGTCCATCACCAACTCCGGGAGTCTACTCAGACTCATGTCCATTGAGTCGGTGATGCCATCCAGCCATCTCATCCTCTGTCGCCCCTTTCTCCTCCTGCCCTCAATCTTTCCCAATATCTGGGTCTTTTCCAGTGAGTTAGTTCTTTGCATCAGGCAGCCAAAATATTGATAGAGTCTTTAAAATTTTTTTAAATAATTTTTATTTATCAATTTTTGGCTGTGCTGGGTCTTCACTGCTACTTGGGCTTTTCTCTAGTTGGGGAGAATGGGGGCTGCTCTCGAGGTGTGCCTTCTCTTGAGGCGGAACAGAGGCTCTAGTCTGTGCAGGCTTCAGTAGTTGCAGCTCCCAGGCTCTAGAGCACAAGCTCAGTAGTTGTAGTGCATGAGCTTAGTTGCTCCGCGGCATGTGGGATCTTCCCAGACTAGGGATTGCACCTGTATCTCCTGCGTTGGCAGGTGCACTCTTTACCACTGAGTCACCAGAGAAAGCCAAGATAGGGTCTTTATAGAGGTAATCAAGTTAGAATGAGGCCATGAGGGCAGCCTCAGTCCAGCCTGACTGGGGTTTTATAAGAGGAACTTTCTGCAGACAGGCACAGAGAGGAGAGGATGCGTGGTGTGCCAGGAGAAGATGGCCGTCAGCACTCTAAGCAGAGAGGCTGTGGCTGGATCCAGCCCCAGGAAACCGATCCTACTGGCACCTTGACCTCAAGCTTCTGCCTCCGGAACTGGGAGACAAGTTTCAAGCATTTGAGCTGCCCAGTCTGTGGGGCTCATCAGGGTAGCCCTGATGAACCAGTCCAGCAGTGTTTTCCAGCGCATGGGTGCCTTTGTTCACCTAGGAGAATGGAGGAGAGCCCAGCAGGCCTTTGCTTTCGTGCTTTCTGCACAGTTTAGGAGAAGCTTGACGAACAGGACCTTCTCTGTGGGAACAGGTAGCTCTTGCTTCCTGAGAGGAACGAGACTTCTTCGGTCCTCCCACGACCCAAGAGGAAGGGCCTTTGGGGCCCTGGTCGGAATCTGGCTCTCCACTCACTATCTGGGGAACTTGGGCCAGGGCCCTCACCCCCTCCTCTGCCTCAGTTTGCTAATCTGTCAAGTGGGCCTGAGGTTGACAGTATTTAATTCAGAGAGTGTCAGGAGCCCTGGTGACTGATCCGTGTGAAGTGCTTAGCCCGGGAGCTCTACTGGATTGTTGTTAATTATCATGAAGATGATAAATTAATTGAGGACTTCCCAGGTGGCACTAGAGGTAAAGAACCTGCCTGTCAGTGCAGCAGATGAAAGAGACATGGGTTTGATCCTAGGGTCTGGAAGATCCCTGGGGGAGGAAATGGCACATTACTCCAGTATTCTTGCCTGGAGAATTCTATGGATAGAGAATCCTGGTGGACTACAGTCTGTGGGGTCGCAGAGAGCTGGACACGACTGAGTGACTGCACACTCGAGGATGAGGCCCTGGGGACGTTCTCCATCCTTGATCCTAGGCACCGGAAACGCCAAGACCTCAGGGCCCTCTCCCTGCTCTCGGAGTGGGGGGTTGTGAGAACACTGAGTCCATTGTGTCACCCGGAGGAGGCTGTTTGCAGTTGGCCTTATCCCCTTCCCACACGCAGGCTGTGTTCTGAAAGGGGACAAAGAGCTCCCCTGAAAGGGGCCACAGGAACTGTGCCATGGCAGAGGGGGCTGCTGGGTGGGGGCCGAGGGGGATGCAGGAGCTGGAGGCGGAAGTCACCCTGTTTGACTCTGTCAGCGCCAGGCAACAGTTTGAAACTGACAAAGGTTAATACTTAGGTGTCTGTCTGGGCGTCCTGGGGCTTTGAGCTTTTTTTTCTCCTGGGCCACCAGGGGGTTCCTGTCACTGTTGGTGCCTCTCTGTGTAATCCCCCCTCCCTGCCCAGGGAAAGGACTGGGGCGTCACTCAGAGGCTGGAGGATTGGCTTAGAAGGGCGGACAAAGCATGGCCCCTCACTGTCCTAAAGGTATCTACATTTTAGAAGCGAGACTCCATCATCTCAAATGGATTTGAAGTTGGTGGGGTTTCAGGTCAGATGGAGAGGGGAGGGAAAAAGCTTTGAGTGGTTGGGGAAGTGACCAAGACATTGCTTTACAAAAAAGGCTGAGGACTTCCTCCTGCATTCATCACACTGCAGTCTTCATCTCAGTGAATCCATCAGGTATGACTCTGCCACCAGTGGGGCATGCTGGAAGGGACAGCATGTCTTGAAGCATGAAGAGCAGTCTGGCTTGTTGGGTGGCTACTGGAACTGCTAGCTTGCAGTCCATCCCTCCCCCCGCCCCTGCTGTGACAGGTCCAAAGTCCATTCCTTTGGGCCCCTGTGATTCTGGGTCACACGCCTGTGGTGGGGTGTCAGCCAGAATGCCAGCCGGCTGCTCAGAGGAGGAGATGTGTCTTTATATTTGTAAACCCAGTTTTTTTCTGGGGTTTAAAGCAATAAGGGAAAAATCAAGATGAACTGAGCAGTTAAGGAAACCCCCAGAGCCTAGTAGGGGAAAGCAAGCCATGCCTTCCAAACTCAGATTGCGGCAAAGGACAGAACTGGTATGGGAAAGGCATACAGTCAAAGAAGCGTGTCCCAACTTCTCTCATTTTCATCTAGTGAGTTGAGTATGGTTTACATATTCTTTTTATCCTGTATATATACACAGACAAGCTGTTGTTCTTGTATTTTTGAGTTTGCCTCTGCAGTGATGGCCAAAGCATTGAGCTCACTGCTTGATAAGAGTTTTCTGTCTTTTGATGGATGTAAATTTTATGTTTTTTGAAAAAGTGTTTATTGAAATATAGTTGATTTACAGTGTTGTATTAGTTTCAGGTATATAGCAAAGTGATTGTTTTATATATATGTATATATATATACTTTTTTCTACATTCTTTTCCATTATAAGTTATTATAAGATATTGCATAGAGTTCCTTGTGGTATAGAGTAGATCTTTGTTGTTGATCTATTTTGTATATAGTAGTGTGTGTATTTTAATCCCAAACTCCCTCCCTATCCTTTTCCCCTTTTGTAACCATAAGTTTGTGTGCTGTGTCTGTAGGTCTATTTCTTTTTTTATAATTAAATTTGTTTATTTTAAGTTGAAGGATAATTGCTTTACAGTATTGGGTTGTTTTCTGCCAGACATCAGCTTGAATCAGCCATATACCCCCTCCCTCTTGAACCTCCCTCCCACCCCATCCCATCCTTATAGGTTATTACAGAGCCCTGGTTTGAGTTCCCTGAGTCATACAGCAAATCTGTGGGTATATTTCTGTTTTGTAAATAAGTTCAAGTGGATCATTTTTTAAGATTACACATATAAGGGATATCATATGATATTTGTCCTTGTCTAACTTTCTTCACTTAGTGTGATCATCTCCAGGTCTAGATGGATGTAGTTTTTTAAATTTATTTTTAATTGGAGGATAATTGCCTTATAATGTTGTGTAGGTTTCTGCCATACATTAGCATGAATCAGACACAAGTATACATATGTATCCTCCCTCTTGAACCTCCCTCCCACCTCCCACCCCATCCTACCCCTCTAGGTTGTTACTGAGCCCCAGTTTCAGCTCCCTGGGTCATACAGCAAATTCCCCCTGGCTATATATTTTACATATGGTACTGTATATGTTTCCTTGCTAATCTGTCAGTTGGTCCCACCCTCTCCTTCCCCCACTGTGTCCACAAGTTTGTTCTCTAAGTCTGCGTCTCCATTGCTGCCCTGCAAATAGGTTCATCAGTACCATTTTTCTATATTCCATGTATATGCATTAATATATGATATTTGTTTTTCCTCTTTCTGACTTACTTCACTCTGTATAACAGGCTCTCAGTTTATCCAACTCATTAGAACTGACTCAAATTCGTTCCTTTTTGTGGCTGTGTAATGCTTGGTTGCTCAGTCATCTCTGACTCTTTGAAACCCCATGGGCTGTAGCCCGCCAGGTCCCTTCATCCATGGAATTTTCCAAGCAAGAATACTGGCGTGGGTTGTCATTTTCTTCTCCAGGGGATCTTCCCAACCCAGGGATCAAACCTGGGTCTCTCTTGCATTGTAGGTGGATTCTTTACCCCCGCAGGGAAGTCTCTAAAAGGCTCCTTTGATCCACTTTTGGATAAAGGCAAAGAGTTTCTCCACTTCAGTGCTGTTGGCATTTGGGGCTGTCCTATGCATTGTAGGATATTGAGCAGCATCTTACACTATGCCAGCAGCATACCTCATCAAATGTGAACCACTGCACTGGTCTGTCCATCTTTGGTGTCTGCTGCCCGGCCTCATTCCTTCCTGCAACCCCAAACCTGCCGTAACAGTGGTGGCTCCCAGGTTAGCCACTTCCTTCGAAGGAGGGACCTGGTTTTCCCCACCATCTGCACATGGCTTTGTGTGGGTCCCTTGCTCACTCCCCAGTCAGTGGCTGTGCACGGTGGTTGGAGACTTTCATTGGCCAGGCTGGGTCACATGCACACATGGCAGGGAGTGGGGGCAGCTTTGGTACCAAATGGGCGGAGGGACAATTTTAGGGGGTGAGAATGGCCCACTCTTGCACCCCTGTGTGGAGCTAAATGCTCGACTGGGCTGTCATCCACTCAGTAACAAGCTCATCTGGCAAATGCCAGATGCCATCCTTTCCTGACCCATCCCCAGGCTACCCTCGGAGGGTGTTCAGCCCTTTTTCAAGTGAGCAACCTGGACTCCACCGGGCCGAAGATGTGCCCACATTGGCCTGCAGGGCCCTGGGATCCTAATCCCCTAATCCCTCTTCAGTTTCTTCCCCCCAGGTCGCCTTCCACAGGGCTGTCACAGAGCTGTTTCAGAGTGTCCTGTTCTTCTCCGGACACTTCTGCGCTTCGAAAGAAAGTGAGCAGGACTTCTCTGGTGATCCAGTGGTTAAGACTTTACCTTCCGGTGCAAGGAGTATGGGTCCCATCCCTGGTGGGGCGCGAAGATCCCAGATGCCTCAAAGCTAAAAGAAGAAAAAAACCTGAATATAATACAGAAACAACATTGTAACAAACTCAGTAAAGACTTTAAAAACGATCCACATCAAAAAATATCTAAAAAAAAAAAAAACCCAGAACATTATACAGAAATAGCACTGTAACAAATTCAATACAGACTAAAAGATTATCTGCCTTGGGGGAAAAAAAAAAAAAAAAACTTTTTTAAAAAAAGCGAGCGTCTTTTAGACAGCCCCAGAGTACCTGCCCATCGAACAGGAGCTTCCCTTGCCACCATAGTCCCTTTGGACCCAAACCTCCATGACCGTGAAGAGTGGGGAAGGGCTTGTGCTCCAAGAAAAAATGACACTACCGTCACTGGAAGAAATAATAGATGCCCTGGGCAAAAGCCACAGATGAGAATCATGCCTTAGAATCTGCATTTACTGATGGGCAGGTCACATTTTCAGACACTTCTTCAAATTGCGAAGTATAGCAAATACTCCCTGAAGTGCGTAACACCTAAGTGTATGGCGTAATGGATTGTACAAGAAGCGTCCATGCCTCCACCCCACTTATAATGTATATGATTCCTTGTAGATGGGCTTGCTGGAGGAGGAAATGGCAACTCACTCCAGCATTCTTGCCAGGTAAATCCCATGGACAGGGGAATCTGGCGGGCTCCAGTTCATGGGGTCTCAAAGAACTGGACCTGACTGAGTGAGCACTCACAGGTGAGACCACAGTCCAGATTCTGACGGGTCTCAGCTCTGAGCAGCAGGCTTGTGAGGCTGCCCATTACAAGTACATTTAGGGAAGCCCTGGAGTCAGAGGGCGATTACTGAGTCAACGGACATGAGTTTGAGCCAACTCTGGGAGACGGTGAAGGACAGGGAAGCCTGGCGTGCTGCAGTCCATGGGGTCGTAGAGAGTTGGACACAACTGACTACCTGAACAACAGCAACAACAGAAGCTGAGAAGCCCCTGAAGGTGACAGAGGAGTGACCACAGGTCACAGTGGAAATTGCTCTTGAGTTGGCTCAGGGCACAGAGCCCAAGCTATGGGCTGTGGAGACAGGAGTTCCCGTGACCTCAGGCAGGAGTTAGGGCTAAAGGAAGCTGAGGGAAGGATGGCAGGGGAGGCAGGGAACGGTACTGGTTGCAGCAGATGGAGAAAAGAGGAAGATTCTGCCCAGCACCCTCTGGTGGCCCAGTGTTGCAATGACACCCTCTCTGAGCCCAGGGGCTGGTGGCCTTCGGAGGAGTGGCCAGCAGGCATCAGCCTTTACAAAGTCGCTTTTCTTGCAACCTGCATGGATTACAGCTTGTGGTTGGTTGATGGAGCCTCTGGAAAATCTGTAAGACTTGCAGTGTTCTTGCAGTTTTTTTTTTTTTTTTCAGTTGCCATCCAAGGTCTGGCTCTGAACTCAGTGTTCTTCGTTTTCCACCATGTCCTGTGAATATGTGTGACCTCTAGCCCTGATGACCTTGACCACTTTGTCAGAGAGATGTTATGACCTTATTTTTATTGACATGCCAGAAGCATCTGCCGTCTTGAAGCATTAGGATAGCTAATTAGTTGGAGAAACTTCTCTGATAGTAAGATGTCATAGAAACGTGTGTGTGTGTGTAAAGAACTACCTTTTGTTTCCCTGAAGCTTTCAGGTTGAAATGTTGCTAGTGAGGTCCTGTGGTTGCATTTCCGGGGTCTCATCCTTCCCGTCCAGAATCCTGTGCGAGATGGCTGTGCCTCTTTATCTTTGTGAATTCCCAGTGGATTTTGATGCTTCTTTTGCTGTTTCTGTTGGTAGGTGAGGCTTTCAGGCCTGCCAGTGACTCTGACAGCTTGGATAGGGGTCGGGCCAATAGCAGATGCCCCATGAGTGCTTGTGTGAAGCAGGGCCAGCAGCCCCCAGCCACCAGCTTGCTGCCTGTTTCTGTAAGTCACATGTTGGGGCACCCGGGCACACGCCTTCTTTCCATTCTGTCTGGGCTGCTTTGAGCTTCAGTGACCAAAGGGCCGACTGGAGTAATTGTGACCAAGATTGTATGGCCCCTGAGCTTGAAAGAGTCCCCATCTGGCCCTTTGTAGGAAACATTTGCCAGCCCCTGAAGGGCAGTTACATTACTGTGAGGAGGAAGGAGAAAGGTGGTGAAGCCGGACTGCTAGAAGGGTTTATGAAGCCAGGAGGAGAATTTGGTAGCAGTTTCTACCATGCCCACGCTGCCAAAGGAACCTGCTGGAACTCCCCCTCAAGTGACCAGCCTTCCTTGTTGACTGGAGACTTTTAGTCTGAATTATGACTTTGCATTCCACCTGCTCAAGTCATCTGGGGATGAGCTAGTAGAGTCGGGAGGCAAATAAGTTGTCACGGTCTGACTTGGGAGAGGAACTGGCATGAATGTTGTCAGGGTCTCATGGCACCCGGCCCTGCTGGGCAGAGAGAGGAGGGGATGGGTGGAAGGGCTTTTTGCAACTTCTTGGAGGGGGTGTATGTGGAAAATGATGGCGACATCATGTGTAATTAATGGAGGCACCATGTATATTGGTTCCAAGTGGGAAATCAGCCTAATGTCCATCCACAGGAGAATGGATAAACTCACTGGGGTTTGTTTCCAGCATCGAATACCATAGAACAGAAAGAGGCAAAGTACGTCATCTCGTGGACCAAATCCAGCTCATCCCCTGAGCCAAGAATGAGCTCAGAATGGTTTTTACATTTTTAATGATCAAAAGAAACTGAAAGAATATTTTTTTGTGACAGGTGAAAATTATATGAAATTCAAACTTCAGTGTCCATGAATCAAGTTTATTGACACACAGTCCCAGTCATTCATTTGTGTATTGTCTCTGGCTGCTTCTACGTGACAGAGGCAGAGTTGAGTAGTCCTTGTCAGAAGTCACGTGGCCCACAAACCTCCAAATCTTTGCTATCTGGCCCTTAATGGAGAAAATTTGCTGTTGAAGAGCATAGAGAATGAGCAAATGATAATTAGATAAACTCAACGACATGGATAGATCTTATAACATAGAACAAAAGAAGCTGGAAACAAAAGAATCCATTTTTGTAAAATTCAAAAACAGGCCAAATTAATCTGTGGTATGAGGATATGAATACCTTTAGGGGTGGAGGAGGGCCTGGAAGGGGCCATGAGGGAGCTTCTGGAGGCTGGTCATGTTCTGTTCTTGATCTGGATGCCAGTTATGTGGGGGATTTCAGTTTGTGAAAATTTGTGGAGGTGTATACTTAGGATTTTTGCCTTTTTATAAACATGTTTATTTCAATAAAAAAGACTTCACTAAGAAAAGTGGTTTCAGTCTGGCAGCTCCTCAAAGAGTTAAGCATACAGTTTCCATATCACCCAGTAATTTTACTTCTAGGTGTCTACCCAAGAGAACTTAAAATACATGTCTGCATGAACACTTGAATGATCATCACAGCATTAGTCACAATAGCCCCCAAGTGCAAACAGCCTGGATGTCCATCAGCTGATGAACAGATAAACACAATGTGGTCTGGCCACACAATGGAATATTCAGTTCAGTTCAGTTCAGTCGCTCAGTCGTGTCCGACTCTTTGCGACCCCATGAATCGCAGCACGCCAGGCCTCCCTGTCCATCACCAATATTACTCAGCCATAAAAAGGAGTGAAGCGTTGATGGTCCAATATGGATGAACCTTGAAAACATTATGATAAGAGAAAGAAGCCCAGCACAAAAGATGCACATGATTCTGTTTCTATGAAATGTCCAGATGAGTGCTTACCAGGGGCTAGGCCAAGAGAGTGACTACTCTGGGCATGAGCTTACTTTTAGAGAATAAAAGTTCTGGAGTTAGATAGTAATGATGGTTGTACAACCTGGTGAATGTATTAAATCCCACTGTAAAAGGGTGAATATTATGGTATGTGAATTATATCTAAAAATATGTAGAAAAAGAACAATCGCTATCACCCCCTGTGCATCTCTGTAAGCCAAAAGGAAAAGGTTCCAAGACGGCAGCCACTTTGCTTGCTCTTCTGTGCCCCTCTTCCAAACACAGGTGACACAAAGGTTGACTGGGGAAGGTCTGACTTTTCATAGGGTAATCCAGACCTGCCCCCAGGCCAGCTGAGTAGTGCAGAGCAGTTTCTAGAATGTCGCTAAAATGAGGACATTAGATTTGCTGCTTCTGTTTACTAGAACTGGAGTTCTACGAAAACCAGGGCATAACAGAAGATTGTAAATAACTTGCTTCCTGGACCTCCCCGGTGATTATGCCCATATGCCCAGCCCCACACCCCACTTTCCTGATTGCTCTTTCCATCTGGTCTGATTGGAGAGACATTAGATTGCGGCAGCTACTGGTACACATGCACTTCCATCAAAGAAGGGAACACAGACTCTTGGCTGCTTGCTGGTTACAAGATCCCCCTACTTACCCGGGGCTCACTTTTTCTGTGTGTTTAGTAATCTCTTGTGTGTTATACTTCTGGATTCCCATTTGTAAGTGTGAAGGGCAATATGCTCACATATATTACTATAGTTTTTGAGGATGTGAGATTATCACTCAGATGATCTCATTTTAACTTTGCCAATAGGGAAGAGTATGTTTTTTTAAAAGATGCTTTTTTGCTCTGTAATAACTGATATAAACAGTTGGCAGTGAAGATAGCGCTGAAATTTCTGGAAAGTCCCCTAGGCTTAACCAATATCTGTACAGAGACAAAAAGTTTTGAGGAATTCAAAAATGTTTGCTTGTCCCCACGCATGTGAAAGGGGCTAGTAGTAAGTTTCAGGCTATGTGTCATGTGCGTGAGCTCTGTAGTGGAAAGCACCTGAGAGACAGTCCAGCCCAGGACTCTGGGTTTTGGGAGGAGGGCAGTGAGGGTCAGTGGAGATCAGTGGAGGTCACACAGCCAGATGGGATTAACGCAGATTTCTCGGTTAGTGAAAATAGATGTCTTTCATTTGAAAGAAAATAGTCTCTGATAAATGTAAAGACTTTAAAGAGTTTTCAGGAAAAGATATTTAAAATGCCAGGCATGGGTTCATGTTTTAATGGCCTTATGGGTTCTTGGTAAACAGAAATCACCAAGGGTCCCCCAGAAGTTCAGTTTGACTTTGCTTAATCTCCTTGAGCAGAAATGGGATCCATCAGGTTGCTTCTGTCAGCTGCAGACATCAAAGGATGGATTAGATAAACTGTGAGAACAAGGGAACGTGTGGGGTGGTAAAGAAACGTGTTTTCATGAAACACTTCAGGTTTTTCATTTGACAAACAGTTGTGAAGCCCCAGCAATCCTGTATCAGGAGTAAACTGCTTCACAAATATCTGCTCTTTAAGTGTGCTAACAAAATTCGGAGGTAGATGCTGTTAGACCGCCCCTACCCCTGCCCCCACTCCCAAATTCAGAGATGGGTAGACCGAGGCACAGTAAGGTTAGGCAACTAGCCTAAGGTCACGGAGCTACTCAGTGGCAGAGCTGAGATTTGAACCAAGGCAGTGCTGTTTCAAAGCCTGTATTTTTAACCACTATGCCATGGTGCCTTTCCAGTGGTAATTATTCAAAAAAATGGAGAGGGGAAAAGCATGAAATTAAAGAGCCAGATATGTGATACTTTGAATTCTTTTAAAATATATCTGTGAAGAAAATATACCAGCATGTTACAGTGAATCTCTCTCTAAAGTATTGAAAGGTTGCTGCTAGGAGCCGTGAACAACGCTGCGATTCTTGGCCTCCGGAGGAGAGGAATTCGATCCAGAGCCAGTGACGAGGCTTGATTGCTCAGAGCTTTTTGTGTAATAAAGTTTTATTAAAGTATAAAAAACCATAGATTTTTGAACTGTGGTGCTGGAGAACACTCTTGGGAGTCCCTTGGACAGCAGGGAGATCATTCCAGTCAATCCTAGATGAAATCAGTCCTGACTGTTCATTGGAAGGACTAATGCTGAAGCTGAAGCTCCAATACTTTGGCTGCTTGATGTGAAGAGATGACTCACTGGAAAAGAACCCGATGCTGGGAAAGATTGAAAGCAGGAGGAGAAGGGGATAACAGAGGATGAGATGGTTGGATGGCATCACCAACTCCATGGACATGAGTTTGAGCAAGCTCCAGGAGTTAGTGATAGGGAAGCCTGGCATTGCTTCGGTCCATGGGGTCGCAAAGAGTTGGACATGACTGAGCGACTGAACTGAACTGAAAGTATAAAAGAGATAGGGAAAGCTTCTGACACAGACATCAGGAGGGGACAGAAAGAGTGCCCCCTTGCTAGTTTTAGCAAGGAGTTATATACCTATTGGTCAGCCAGTCAGTTCAGTCTCTCAGTCATGTCCGACTCTTTCTGACCCCATGAACCACAGCCCACCAGGCCACCCTGTCCATCAGCAATTCCCAGAGTTTACCCAAACTCAAGTCCATTGAGTTGGTGATGCCATCCAACCATCTCATCCTCTGTCATCTCCTTCTCCTCCTGCCTTCAATCTTTCCCAGCATCAGTGTCTTTTCAAATGAGTCATCTCTTCACATGAGGTGGCCAAAGTACTGGAGTTTCAGCTTCAACATCAGTCCTTCCAGTGAACACCCTGATCTCCTTTAGGATGGACTGGTTGGATCTCCTTGCAGTCCAAGGGACTCTGAAGAGTCTTTGCCAACACCACAGTTCAAAACCATCAATTCTTCGGTGCTCGGCTTTCTTCACAGTCCAACTCTCACATCCATATGTGAGCACTGGAAGAACCATAGCCTTGACTAGACGGACCTTTGTTGACAAAGTAATGTCTCTACTTTTGAATATGCTATCTAGCTTGGTCATAACTTTCCTTCCAAGGAGAAAGCTTCTTTTAATTTCATGGCTGCAGTCACCATCTGCAGTGATTTTGGAGCCCCCCAAAATAAAATCTGACACTATTTCCACTGTTTCTCCATCTATTTGCCATGAAGTGATTGGGACCAGATGCCATGATCTTCGTTTTCTGAATATTGAGCTTTAAGCCAACTTTTTCACTCTCCTCTTTCACTTTCGTCAAGAGGCTTTTTAGCTCCTCTTCACCTTCTGCCATAAGGGTGGTGTCATCTGCATATCTGAGGTTATTGACATTTCTCCCTGCAATCTTGATTCCAGCTTGTGCTTCTT
>SJYQ01009669.1:65483-99961 GCA_006410935.1 Redunca redunca | reverse complement strand
TTTTGATTGGGTCATTTATTTTTCTGGAATTGAGCTGCATAAGTTGCTTGTATATTTTTGAGATTAGTTGTTTGTCAGTTGCTTCATTTGCTATTATTTTCTCCTATTCAGAAGGCTGTCTTTTCACTTTGCTTATATTTTCCTTTGTTGTGCAGGAGCTTTTAATTTTAATTAGATCCCATTTGTTTATTTTTGCTTTAATTTCCAGAATTCTGGGGGGTGGATCATAGAGGATCCTGCTGTGATTTATGTCGGAGAGTGTTTTGCCTATGTTCTCCTCTAGGAGTTTTATAGTTTCTGGACTTAGATTTAGTGGCTTGGAGAATTTTGAGCAGTACTTTTACTAGCGTGTGAGATGAGTGCAGTTGTGTGGTAGTTTGAGCATTCTTTTGTTAGACCCTACGGTCTCCGCCCAGGGCTTCGCCGTCGCAAAGATCACTGAGACGCAGATTCGATGCAAATAGCAAGAGGATTTATTAGGCCAACGCGCTGGGGTTCAATCTCCACCCGAGGAGACGAACCCCGAAGACCTGTCATAGAGCAGTTTATAAGCACAAAAACCACAAACAGGTGCAGCTGGAGTGCAGCTTTTTGATTGGTGATTAGATCTTAACCTTTTCAGTGATAGGTCTTAGTTATTGGCCCGAGACGATTTACTAGCCTACAATCATATTGTACAGCTATTTTTCAGAAAAGTTATTTCCTTGAGCTGTTCGAGACAATCACCTTCCCGGAACAACTCTTGGGGGGTCTCACTCCTAGGACGTAAGGTATGTTTTGTCCTGTACCTTAAAATGAAAGGCCTGTCAACAAAAGGCCTGAGGATGAATGCCTGTTTTTCTCCTAGGCCCCTGGTAATTTTTAACTCTTGTTCTTATAGTCCCTGGACATAAGCCCATGATCTCATTTTCTATGGCAGACTGACCACAGGACAAAAACAGGCCTTGATCAAAAACAAATTTTAGATTAGTTTCCACATTCCCACACTTTGGTATTGCCTTTTTTGGGGGGAAAAAATATACCTATTAGCAAGCTGCTAATTAGAGAAAGGAAACACCTCAAAACTGAGAGAGCTACACCAGGCCCCTCACCCACAACATGCATTTTGAGATGGCATCAGCACAAGGTGAGTCATCCCAGGCCGTAAAACAATTGACCTGAATCTTGAAGAAAGGCACATTTCCAAGCAAATGCATAGTTCATTAACATAGCTTAAGAAGACATTTCCATAAGAAAAATTGCTGCACTCAATATGTCAGCAAATTTGGAAAACTCAGCAGTAGCCATAGGACTGGAAAAGGTCCCTTTTCATTCCAATCCCAAAGAAAGGCAATGCCAAAAAATGTTCAAACTACCACACAATTGCACTCATCTCACATGCCAGCAAAGTAATGCTTGAAATTCTCCAAGCCAGGTTTCAACAGTACGTGAAATGTAAAGTCCCAGATACTCAACCTGGATTTAGAAAAGCCAGAGGAACCAGAGATTAAATTGCCAGCATCTATTGGATCATTGAAAAAGCAAGAGAGTTCCAGAAAAACATCTATTTCTCCTTTATTGATTACGCCAAAGCTTTTGACTATGTAGATCACAACAAACTGTGGAAAATAAAGAGACTGGAATACCAGACCACCTTACCTGCCTCCTGAGAAATCTATATGCAGGTCAAGAAGCAACAGTTAGAACTAGACATGGAACAACAGACTGGTCCCAAATAGGAAAAGGAGTACGTCAAGGCTTTATATTGTCACCCTGCTTATTTAACTTATATGCAGAGTACATCTTGAGAAATGCTGGGCTGGATGAAGCATAAGCTGGAATCAAGATTGCCAAGAGAAATAGCAATAACCTCAAATACGCAGATGACAGCACCCTTATAGCAGAAGATGAAAAAGAACTAAAGAGCCTGAAAGAGGAGAGTGAAAAAGCTGGCCTAAAACTCAGCATTCAGAAAACGAAGATCATGGCATACGGTCCTATCACTTAATGGGGAAACAATGGAAACAGTGAGAGACTTTATTTTCTTGGGCTCCAAAATCACTGCAGATGGTGACTGCAGCCATGAAATTAAAAGACACTTACTCCTTGGAAGAAAAGCTATGACCAACCTAGACAGCATATTAAAAAGCAGAGACATTACTTCACTAACAAAGGTCCATCTAGTCAAAGCCATGGTTTTTCCAGTAGTCGTGTATGGATGTGAGAGTTGGACCATAAAGAAGACTAAGTGCTGAAGAATTGATGCTTTTGAACTGTGGTGTTGGAGAAGACTCTTGAGAGTCCCTTGGACTGCAAGGAGATCCAACCAGTCAATCCTAAAGGAAATCAGTCCCGAATATTCCTTGGAAGGACTGATGCTGAAGCTGAAACTCCAGTACTTTGGCCACCTGATGGGAAGAACTGACTCATTGGAAAAGACCCTGATGCTGGGAAAGAAGGAAGGCAGGAGGAGAAGGGGGCGACAGAGGATGAGATGGTTGGATGGCATCACCGACTAAATGGACATGAGTTTGAGCAAGCTCTGGGAGTTGGTGATGGACAGGGAAGCCTGGTGTGCTGCAGTCCATGGGGTTGCAAAGAGTCAGACATGACTGAGTGAACTGAACTGAGCTCAAGGTTTGGGATAAAGTTACCTTCAGGCAGAACCAGGTGTTGCCATGACAACAAGGGACTAGAAGAGAAAAGAAAAGTCTGCCACTTGCAGTTTTAGTTCCTCCTGCTGCTTGGGGTTCTCTGGCCTGCCTACAGAGGCTATTCACACTTTCAGTATGATGACAGATAATTGCTATTTTCTTCTTGCTACTTTTCCGAATTTTCCAAGATTTTTTTGCAAGTTGGGTGGTAAGTTGTATTTTTAAAAAATGGTACAATATTTCTGATTTTGAGTGCTCTTCTAGAGCCTTGCCATTCCCTTTAAAAGTAATGGAATTTCCTTCCCTCCCCTTGAACCTGAGCGGCGTTTTTGTGACTTCCTCAATGAAAGTAATGTAGCCAGGGGAATTCCCTGAAATTCCATTGGTTAGGGGGGCTTTGCAGGGGCTCAGTGGTAAAGAATCCGTCTCCCAATGCAGGAGATGTGGGTTCGATCTCTAATCATGAAGATCCCACGGAGAAGGAAATGGCAATCCACTCTAGTATTCTTGCCTAGAGAATCCCACAGACAGAGGAGCCTGGCGAGCTACAGTCCATGGGGTCGCAAAAGAATCAGATATGACTTAGCAACTGAACAAAACAACAACCAGTGGTTAGGACTTGGCACTTTCACTGCTGGGGCCTGGGTTCAGTTCCTGGCCAGGGAACTATGCAAAGTTACCACCTCCTTCTGAGTCCCCTAAAGGACCCACAGTTAGATATAGAGATTCAGTTCAGTTCAGCCGCTCAGTCGTGTCCGACTCTTTGAGACCCCATGAATCGCAGCACGCCAGGCCTCCCTGTCCATCACCATCTCCCGGAGTTCACTCAGACTCACGTCCATCGAGTCCGTGATGCCCTCCAGCCATCTCATCCTCGGTCGTCCCCTTCTCCTCCTGCCCCCAATCCCTCCCAGCATCAGAGTCTTTTCCAATGAGTCAACTCTTCGCATGAACTAGTACTAGAGTTTCAGCTTTAGTATCATTCCTTCCAAAGAAATCCCAGGGTTGATCTCCTTCAGAATGGACTGGTTGGATCTCCTTGCAGTCCAAGGGACTCTCAAGAGTTTTCTCCAACACCACAGTTCAAAANCTGTATAATCATAAGGGATTTGATTTAGGTCATACCTGAATGGTCTAGTGGTTTTCCCTACGTTCTTCAATTTGAGTCTGAATTTGGCAATAAGGAGTTCATGATCTGAGCCACAGTCAGCTCCTGGTCTTGTTTTTGTTGACTGTATAGAGCTTCTCCATCTTTGGCTGCATAGAATATAATCAATCTGATTTTGGTGTTGACCATCTGGTGATGTCCATGTGTAGAGTCTTCTCTTGTGTTGTTGGAAGAGGCTGTTTGCTACGGCCAGTGCATTTTCTTGGCAAAACTCTATTAGTCTTTGCCCTGCTTCATTCCGCATTTCAAGGCCGAATTTGCCTGTTACTCCAGGTGTTTCTTGACTTGCTACTTTTGCATTCCAGTCCCCTATAATGAAAAGGACATCTTTTTTCGGAGTTAGTTCTAAAAGGTCTTGTAGATGTTCATAAAACTGTTCAACTTCAGCTTCTTCAGCATTACTGGTTGGGGCATAGACTTGGATAACTGTGATATTGAATGGTTTGCCTTGGAGACGAACAGAGATCATTCTGTCATTTTTGAGATTGCATCCAAGTACTGCATTTCAGACTCTTTTGTTGACCATGATGGCTACTCCAGTTCTTCTGAGGGATTCCTGCCCACAGTAGTAGATATAATGGTCCTCTGAGTTAAGTTCACCCATTCCAGTCCATTTTAGTTTGCTGATTCCTAGAATGTCGACGTTCACTCTTGCCATCTCTTGTTTGACCACTTCCAATTTGCCTTGATCTACAGATTAGATCATATTTATTTTCCTTTACCAATTATGTCTGATTGTCATGACCATGTCATGCTCTATCAAAAAGTTTAAAGTTGCAGTTGTTCTCCAGAGTGACTTTTTGTTTCAACTATTATTGCTCAGAGTTGTTGCTTGTTTAGAGATTTGCTTAAGTTTCAGGTAACATGAACTTCTGTATAATAGAACATTGAAGTGTCTGGAGTTCTTTGCTCTGCCGCTGGTTAGGTTTTTCTTACAGGGTCTCCCTGTGGTGAGTTAACAGCCTGCTGCCTTCTTTTTTCCCATTAGAGATTTTCTTTACCACATATAATACAAGGCTATTACCATCTTGTTTTTGTAAAAGTGAGAATGAAATCTTTGCTTTCTAACTTTGTGCCTTCCCTTTTCTTATTGGTTGCCAACTGACTTCTGCAGCATTCTTTGCTGGGCACTCATCGGTGGGTATAGTTTTCAGCTTGGCATGGCTCAAACCTCAAACTTCTAAAGTTTTAAAAGCAGCCAAGTTGCGCAGTCAATAAATCCATTACTATAGCCACTGTACTGTGTGTAGGGTGATTACTCCATTTTGCCCATAGCGACTTCTCAAGGTGATGAAAATGCAGTCTTGTCAGCTCATGGGTGAGTCCTCCAGATATAAAATACACAAAGCAATGAGAGAAGCTTGTGCTCAAAGAGTTTAGTAACCACCCTTCCTTCCCTTCTTTATCCATCTTATTCTGGCACTTTTGTGGTCTCCGCCAAAGTAATTTTAATTTAGTACTTACTCCTGTTGTCTTTGTAAGAGTGTATGATTTTTCTCGCTAACTGGGGGTGAGTGTTGGTCCTGCTGCAGAGTGTTTTCTCTGGGTCAAATGAGTTCCTATGTGATCTGTAAATCAGGTTCTAATGGCAGTGTAACTGCAGGAGATGTCTTGGTTTATTTGCGATTGTTTTCCAGATGAGGGGAGCCAGGGTAATGGGAGTGGAATTGTTATCTTAGGCAGGAGAGGAAGAAACATGCAACTTTGCTACTGCCCTGGCAGCAGGCGCCCTTTTGACTGGATTTTAAGGAAAATTAGAAGTGAGTGCCTGCACTCAGGGCAGCTTGCCCAGGGCAGTGTGCCTCCAGCCTGGCATGGCTCTTGGCTTGTCTTAGTCTGTTCGGGCGGCTATAACAAAATACCACAGGCTGGGTGGCTTATAAACAACAGATATTTATTCCTCACAGTGCTGGAGGCTGGAAGTCTGAGATCAGGCTGCCAGCATGGTTGACTGAGGGCTCTTCTCCCAGTCACAAATTTCTTGTGTACTTATGTGGTGGAAGGGGCCAGCGTGCTCCCTGGGGCCTCTTTTATATGAGCACTAAACCCATTTATGAGGACTCTGCCCTTAGCATCCAATCGCTTCCCAAAGATCCCACCTTCTAATACTATCCATTGAGGATTAGGGTTTCAACGTATGAATTTGGGATTGGGGCACAAACATTCAGACCAGAGAATGACTCTCCCACCAGTTAAGTCTTGCCAGCATTTTCACTCTCCCATTGCTGCTACTGGTGGTGGTGTTTTTCAGTCACTCAGTCATGTCTCACTGTTCGTAGCCCCATGGACTCCAGTATGCCAGGCTTCCCTGTCCTTTACCACCTCCCGAAGTTTGCTTAAAGTCATATTCATTGAGCTGGTGATGCCATCCAACCATCTCATCCTCTGTTGTCCCCTTCTCTTCCTGCCCTCAATCTTTCCCAGCATCAGGGTCTTTTCCAGCGAGTCAGTCCTTTGCATCAGGTGGCCAAAGTATTGGAGATTCAGCTTTAGCATCAGTCCTTCCACAGAATACTCAGGGTTGATTTCTTTTAGGATTGACTAGTTTGATTTCCTTGCTGTCTAAGGGACTCTCAAGAGTCTTCTTTAACATCACAGTTCAGAAGCATCAGTTCTTCGGCATTCAGCCTTCTTTATATTCAGCCTGAATATTATATTCAGCCTTCTATATATATTCTATATATTCACATCTGTACACGATTATTGGAAAAACCATAGCTTTGACTCGACAGACCTTTGTAGGTCTTGGCTATCCATACTACAGCCCCAGAGGCTGCCTGCCTGCATGGTCCACTTTATCTCCTTGGGGAGCTGGTTACTGGTTTGATTACAGTGCTTTGGTTTTGAGTGATAGGCCTCAACCCTATTCCCTTCCACTCCACCAGCTCTCTCATTTTGATGTCCTGCTTTTGTAGAACGTGAGGTTTTCCAGAAATGTGTGTAGTCGACTGTCAGTATTACCTGGCTCCATATTTGTGAATTTGCCTTCTCACTAAAATGTGTTTGTAAGCCCCAGAGCACTCAGTACTTGTGGTGCTGGCCCAGTCATTTGCAGGGTGCACATGGTGAGCTGCCAGAAATGCACGATCCTTGCTGAGGTTGGAGAAGGTGGTGCTCAGCCATCTTGTTTTAGTTCCCAGACCAGAAACAAGTGTCCTTTTCACAATTTGTTTAGTACCATGTTTTTCCCATTTTTGTTCCCTTTTTTTTTTTTTTAACTGGTAATTTCACTGTTTCCAACAGCCCTGAGATGCAGGGCGGGAGGGCCTGTAGTGTTTCTGAGCCTGAGAAGGCTACGCTATGCCTTATGGAGAAAATACGTGTGTTAGACAAGCTTCCTGCAGCATGAGTGACAGTGCTGTTGTTGTGAGTTCAATGTGAATGAGTCAACAATATATATTTGATATTTTTGCTGTTGTTGTTTAGTTACTAAGTTGTGTGTCTCTTTTGCAACCCCATGGAGTGTAGCTCACCAGGCTCCTCTGTCCATGGGATTTCCCAGGCAAGAAGACTACAGTGATTTGCCATTTCCTTCTTTAGGGTATCTTCTCAACTTAGAGATTGAACCCACGCCTCCTGTGTTGGTGGATGGATTCTTTACTGCTGAGCCATCTGGGAAGTTCATATGTATCTGATAAGGTGTCTTTAAAAGGAAACACAAAATAAAGTTACATATTGATGTTGTGACTAAAGGCTTCAAGTAACCTAACCTTATAATCCTCTTAGGGACAGTGCTTCAGTAATCACTAATTCAGTGGCCATGGTGACTTTATAGCACATAACTGTCTCAAATAATAAGTAATTAATGTTTGGGTTTCCCAAAGTGAAAGTGAAGTTGCTCAGTCGTGTCCAACTCTGTGTGACCCCATGGACTGTAGCCTACCAAGATCCTCTGTCCATGGGACTTTCCAGGCAAGAGTACTGGAGTGGGTTACCATTTCTTTCTCTAGGAGATCTTCCTGACCCAGGGATTGAACTCGGGTCTCCTGCATTGTAGGCAGACGCTTTACTATCTGAGCCACCAGGGAAGATATGTTGAAACCTAATCCCTAGTACAATAATATTAGGAGGAGGGACCTTTGGAAGGTGATGATGTCATGAAGATGGGGCCCTCCTGGATGGGATTAGTGCCCTTATGAAAGAAACCCAGAGACCTCCGTCACATGAAGACACAGTGAGTAGACAGCCACATGAACTAGGAAATGGACTCTCAGCAGGCACTAAATCTGTTAGTGCTTTGATCTTGGACTTTCCAGCCTCTGAAACTGTGAGAAATAAATGCATGTTGTTGATAAGCCAACCAGTCTGTGGTATTTTTTGTTACAGCAGTCGATGCTGACTAAGACAGACTCTTTTCATCATAGCAGAACCACTTGTGCTGAAATCAGTCTTTCTGGTACCAGAAAATAGAGCACATAGATTATCCTTCCAGGACTGTGCAGATGTCCTGCTTTCATTTCTAACCACAGATTTTCTCTTCCAGATGTAAGTAGCATGGTCAATACAGGAGTGATCAGTGGTTCTGGAAACCTGATGGATTTCCTCGACGAGCCATTCCCTGATGTGGGGACATATGAGGACTTCCACACCATCGACTGGCTGAGGGAAAAATCACGGGACACCGACAGACACAGGAAGGTCTGTGCTGTTCATAAAGCTACATTGAGGGACTCCTTTCAGAGGGCTTAGTCATGCTTTCACCAGATAGTTACCGAGCTAGTACTTGGATTCATGCATCATGTTCTAAGGCAGGTTCTAGAGAAGAGAAGGAAGTGATGTGAACAGATATTTATAGTACCAGGTGCTTTGGGTGGGAGGCTGTGTCATACCAAGGTGTGGTGTGGAGGGCGAGGAGGGGGCTCTGGAACCAGATAGATCGAGTACATCCTGACCATGTCACCTTCAGGCTGGGTCACTTTTGGGGTGCTATGTCTGGACCTTGTCTTCTCATTTGCAAGGATGAAGTTAATTATACCTATAGATAAATGAGGCTATGTGTGTATGAAAGTGCATATTATAGCACCTGGCGTCTCGCTGGCATCAAGATGCATTTTAATGGACTCCAATAAAATTGTGTATCAAGTGCTGTGGGATCATTTAGCAGGGGGCCGTGAAGGAGGGACTTTTTAGTGAGGGTGGCATTTCGATGGCATGTTGATGGATGAGTAAGAGTGTGCTAGGCAGAGGAAGGGGAAAGGGTCCTAATCAGGAGCTGCCCTTTTTTAGGTCACAGGAACATGAAAGATTGCACATTTAGGCAGTTTAAGGAGCCCTGAGGTCTGGTGGCAGATTCAAGGAAGGAGAGGACTGCAGATGAGTTTGGGTGCATGGGCAATGGGGCCACATTGGGAACGACTGAGTAGAAGAGTTGACATCTCCTTTTGATGGCCACAAGAGAGATGTTCCACCAGGGGTTAAACAGGAAGGTTGGAAATGAGTTCAGGAGAAAGGAAGAAGATCTGACAAGAGTGCCAACGAAGAGAGGCTTGGGGTCATGGTCCTTCACAGGAGCCATTGGCAGGATGGAGGGCAGTACTGGGGTCAGGATGATGGCCTGGCTGTGGTCAGAAGGGGGTGAGGCCTTGGATGACGAGATGGGAGAAAAGCAGAGCAGCAGATTTTAGGAGGAGGCCACTGAGTTGTGTTTCAGCTGCTGTGAGTTTGAGCTGTTTGTCCAGCCTGCATCCCTGTGCTGTTCAAGGGCATGGTCGGGATTGTGGTGGAGAATGAGGTGTCCTTGGCGTGTGAGTGGGTGCTGAAGCTTTAGAAGTGGTCCAGGTGGCCTGGGTCTGGAGAGGGAGAGATCAGGAGTGTTGCCAGGATTTGGTGGGTTCCGTGGGAGGGGCTGGGGACCAGGGATGGATGCTTAGGTGAAGGAGGGCAACCAGCAGAGTGGCTGTAAGTGAAAGGGGGAGAGAGTGGCGAGGATGGAGCACCCTCCACCGAGAAGTCAGGTCAGAGATGCAGCAGCCACAAAGGCGAGAACAGCTTCAGAGAGTCTGACTGAGCCGTCATATCCAGAGTGAGACCGGGTCACATCACGTTACACAGTGGCAGGGAAGGGAGGCTGAGAGATGTGTAGGGAGTGAGGTCCCACAGACACTGATGCAGGTGATTGGCTCTGACCTGGAGGAGTGGAGGCGAGGGGGCAGCCTTCTGTCTGGAACAGGGGTCGCAGACTGTGGCCCTTGGGCAAATCTAGCACGTCTCCTGTTCCCAGAAGTCCCACTGCCTTGGCACACAGCCATGCCTGCGCGTACTCTTTACAGCTCTTTTTGTGCAACAACTACAGACTCCAGTAGTTGCCACGGAGACCATCTGACCTTCCAAGCTGAAAATATTGATTTTCTGTCTCTTTGTAGGACATGTTTGCCAGCCCTTGCTCTTAAGAGTGTAGGGGAATGATGATATCAGGGATGTAGGATTCTGTTAACACAGAGAGGGGAAAGGGGGCTCCTACAGTGTGTGTAGACCTAACCATCTGCCTGGAAAATGTGGTCCATGCTGCCTCATTCAGCGTTCTTGCTCTTGGTTAAAACCACAACAAGTTGTCACGTCATACAGGTCAGAATGGCCATCATCAAAAAGTCTACAAATAATAAATGCTGGAGAGAGAGAGTCTACAAATAATAAATGAGGAGAAAAAGGAACTTTCCTAGACCATTGGTGGGAAGGTCAGTTGGTACAGCACTATGGAGAACAGTATGGAGGTTCCTTAAAAACTAAAAATAGTGTTATCATGTGATTCAACAATCCCACTCCTGAGCATATTAGAGAAAACTCTTAACTGTTTACATATAAGACATGGAAGCAACCCAAGTGTCCATCAGCAGAGGAATGAATAAAGAAGGTGTGGTATATACATATAGTGGAGTACTATCCAGCCATAAAAAATGAATGAAATAATGCCTTTTGCAGCAACATGGATTCAACTAGAGATTACCATACTTAGTGAAGTAAGTCAGACAGAGAAAGACAAATATGATATCGCTTATATGTAGAGTCTAAAATATACAAATGAACTTATTTACAAAACAAAAACATTCCCGGACATAGAAAACAAACTTATAGTTACCATAGGGGAAAGTAGGGAGGAGGTAAATTAGAAGTTTGCGATTGACAGATACACACTACTACATATAAAATAGATAACAAGGTCGTATTGTATAGTGCAGGGAACTATATTTAATATCTTGTAATAACCTATAGTGGAAAATAATCTGAAAAAGAAGATATATAAAAAGCTGACTCACTTTGTGGTACACTTGAAATTAACACATCATTGCAAATTAACTATACTCCAATAAAAAAGTTAAACACTTTAGAAAAAAGATGTCCAAAAGTCCATAGTTGTAAACACACACACACACACACACACACACACACACACGTGTTCTTATGCTTGGAATGTACCAGTTAAATAAAATGTATTTGACCAGGGTGTTCTTGCTATTAACATGTAGCCTGGAAAACCAAAGAAGGAAATGAAATCTTTGTTGAAGAGGGTCTTTTGTGAACAGGCCTTACAATATAAGCTGAAATAGTGATTTGTATTGAAAATGCTGACACCGAAGTGATGTCTCCCTTCAGAATGACTTTGGAATAATCAGGGATCCAGTCATGCTTAGTAAGGTTTTTTAAGTGATTTTTGGGGGATTCTGATTCTTTGGAGATCGTCATCTTCATAGCTCCGTGAACAAGAAAGCCCATTTGACCATCATGCTCGATAACAGAAAGAATCACCTAAGTGGCCATCTAGTTGCTTAATACATTTGTTTTCTCAGTCACCCTGTTGCCTGAGGAAACAGTTGCAGAAAAGGAAGTTTGAATTGGAACGTGTATCCACATCAGCTCTGATGTCTTTTTATTTCTAGATAACCAGCAAAAGCAAGGAGTCCATATGGGAGTTCATCAAGAGTTTGCTGGATGCCTGGTCGGGATGGGCAGTCATGCTGCTCATCGGCCTGCTGGCAGGTATGTGCTGTTTCTCTTGTACTTCATGCCAGGAGTTTGTGGCTTGAAATATCTAAGAGCAAAATACATGACTTACCAATCTATCATCAGTGAAGCAAGGAGACCCCAAGGCCTGAGTGGACCAGGTACAGTCATTGGAGAGCGGTACCAAGAGAGCTGTGCTTCCCTGGTAGCTCAGCGGTAAAGAATCTACTGGCCAGTGCAAGACACACGGGCTTGATCCCTGGATCGGGAAGATCCCCCAGAGAAGGGAATGGCAACCCACTCCAGTATTCTTGCCTGGAGAATCCCACGGACAGACGAGCCTGGCGGGCTACAGTCCGTGAGGTCACAAAAGTTGAATGTGACTGAGTGACCAAAAGCACACACTTCACATTCTGTAGGACTTGGCTATGGAGCAGGCTAGAAAGGATGGGAACATTTTGCTCTCTAAAACATCCTGTGAGAATGAACTTGACTAACACTGGCAGGCCCTGGGATGAACATTGAGAGACGCTCCCAGTAACACGAGATGCTGCAGGGTCTGAGAGAGGCCTGGGAGAGGCACCTCCAGTCCTTGGGTTGTTCTGACTCTCCTTCATTTTTATAATCCCAACACCATGTTTGTGACCCATCGGTGTTTTTAGAGCAAATGAACGTGTATCTGGAGGGGATGCCTCCCCTTTTAATCACAAACACTCCAGCCCTCCATGGAAATCGTTTCTTGAAATTTCCTTACTCTTAGGAGGCTATGAAGGTTAATGTCAAAGAGGAAAAAACTGATCAAGTTAAAGAGATTTCCTTAAGAAAACCCCCTGCCTGTAGTAACATCATAGTTATGGTTATAGGACTGATCAGAGAATGACTGTGATATGGGTCCAGTGTAGTTACTTGCTGTCTGACAGCACTCCCATGGGGCACAGAGTGAAATTTTGTGATTGGAGGACTCTAATTTCTGGCCGCCCCTCATTTGTTACATCTACAATGGTGGGAGAGGCTCGGTTGCCAGGGTGGGGCATAAAGGGCCCAGAAAAGTACTGAAGAGGCAGTCCTCTCCCTCCAGTCACAGCAGCTGCCCATTCGCCCCATCCTACCCTTCCGCTCCCCATGTATATTGGTAGCAGTTCATAGATATAGGACATTTTGCCACCCCTTGTTTGACTGCTAATGTGAAGACCTTTAAAGGAAGGCAGAGTAGTTTGCTGTGAATTTTGATGTCTTTGTTTAGAATAGATTTATAAAACTCTACCCAGGGTTATTTTTGGTTCCTGGAAAGGAGAGATGGACGTGGGAAATGAAGGAGTCCAAGTAGATGTTCTGGCCTAGATTTATTAACTGATCCAAGAGCCCAGTTGGGCTGACTTTAACACATCAGATACCAACAACCTGGCTTCTCTGGTAATCCAATTTCCCTCACTTCTTTTAGGTGGGATCACCTAGGGATTTAAAACTACAACTGTCCAAATTGCAGTTAAATAGTACTCCAGAAATGACGCCCTAGCATTGAGTAAGGCCCCTTCTACCTGTGATGCTGATGTGCAGCCAGGGATGAGGACCACTGGCAAAGGCTCACATCAGGAGATGGATAGAGGAGGGAGGGAAGAAATGGATGATCTTGACAATGAAGGCAGCTAAAGTGTTCTTTTGATCTGGATATACTGGGAAGGGAAATCCAAAAAACTCTGCCCCATTCACCTTCCCATTCCCCAGCTGTCTAATGGTGGTGAGACCCAGGAGTCTCACTGCCTGGCCTGTCACCTCCTTAGTGGCAGCCTGGGTATTCTGACTCCTAAAATGGAGCGGCCCAACCTGCGGCTCCTATGAGGGGCGTTAACCCAGAGCTACCGCTGGAGGTCGCTGTTGTTCCATACAACGTTTTTGTTCGAAGGTCGTCTTTCTTGCCACCTATTCTAAAAGTACCTTTTTCTCTCTCTCGGAGCTTCATCCCCCTCGCCTACCATTATGTAAGTATGGGTGTATGTATGTAAAAGTTTTATTGAGCTATAACTCACATGCCATACAATTCACCTTGTTAAAGTGGTTTTTAGTGTATTCACAGAGTTTTGCAGCCAACACCAAGGTCGATTTTAGAACATTTTCACCAGCTCCCAAAGAACCATTTTCACCAGCTCCCAAAGAACCTCCCTACCCTTTAGCTATTAGCCACAGTGCCCTCAGCCTCTTTTTAGTCTTAGACAGCCGCTGATCTACTTTCTCTCTCTGTAGATTTGCCTATTCTGGACATTTCATAAAATGGAATCATATAATATGTGATCTTTTCTGACTTTTCATTTAAGCATAATGTTGCCAAGGTTCATCCACACTGTTGCATGTTTCCGTACTTCATTCCTTTTTATTGCCATCCTAGGTGGACCACATTTGGTTCTTCCATTCAGCAGTTGACGGGCATAGGAGTTGTTTCCACTTTTTGGCTTTTGTGAATATGCTGCTGTGAACATCTGTGCCTGCATCTTTGCAAGGACATATGTTTTCATTTCTCGTGGGCAGACACCGAGGAGTAGAATTCCTTGGTCAGATGGCGACTCTTGGTTTGCCTTTTTGAGGACCTGTTCTCCGGCACCACTGTTGGGGGTGGCCGCCCCTGGAGCACACTGTATTCTTTTTTCCATCACTTACACCTGTTGTCAGAGCCCCTCACTTGGTGGTTTAGTAGCTAAGTCATGTCCAACTCTTGCAACCCCACAGACTGTAGCCCTCCAGGCTTCTCTATCCATAGGATTTTCCAGGCAAGAATACTGGAGTGGGTTGTCATTTCCTTCTCCAGGGAATCTTCCCAACCCAGGGATCGAACCTGGGTCTCCTGCACTGCAGGCAGATTCTTTACCAACTGAGCTACAAAGGAAGCCCCCTTACTTACTTATTTAGTCTAGTGTCTTTCTCCCTGCATGAGTTGTGATTCCGTGAGGTCAGGGACCTGAGTTTGCTTTGTTCAGTGCTGTACCCCAGGGTGTGGAGCTTACTTCCATAGTAAGTAGGTGCTCAGTAAGTAGCCCTTGAGGGAATGGACGGACCTGAGTTTTCTGATTTTCATTCATTTGTTGCTCTCATTCATTCAACCTGATATATAGTTCCAGCTGTATACCTGACATGCATACAGCAGTGGACAAGGCTGGGGGCTCTTGCCCACTTAAAGGGGACACAGGGTCTGGATGCCTGGCCTGATTCCCACGGTGGCACACGAACCAGACAAGAGACTCTCTCCCTGCCCCACTTATAGACTAGTCAGAGTGTGTGTGTGTATGTATGTATACACACACATATATAAATATAGTCATATCAGGATGTGGTAAGTATGGGGATGGCGGGATGCCTGGGAAATATACTTAGCCCAGACTTAGGAAATCAGGGAGGGCTTCCTGAAGGAGGTGATGGAAATGCCAGGATCTGGAAGATAAATAGGAGCTTGCCCAGTTTGGGGAGGGCAGCACTGTCTGAGGACATGCAGAGAGGAAGGCCTGGTGTGCTCAGGAGCATGGCGTGGGCAGCGTGTGGGGTTAGTGGTGGAGAGAGAGGAGCCTGGAGAGAAACTCGGAGACTGAGGAAAGAGCCTGTGTGCTGCTGAGGATTTGGGCAGTACTGGAAAGAACAGTGGGTGACTGCTGATGCAACAGGAAAGTGGCAGGGCCAGGGGGCCTTTTGTTGGTGTATGGCTGCCTTTGGTGTTGATGCTGGCAGGGAAATAATATTGTACTAAAGGCTAGTAAAAGTTTGAAAACTTTGGTAGCTTGAGACTATTCTCTGCCTTCGCAAAGGACTGGAATGGATTACTCTAGTAAGATGGCCTTTTGTGACCCACTGCACACTCTATTTTATCCCACTTCTATTGGCCTTGAGAGTAGTTATTTACTTATGTCGCTCCTCAGTCCTTCAACCAAAATGTAAAAATTCAGAAGATTCTAATAAATGACATTTTTCAAGTTGGGTTCCATTTGGATATAAAACTTGATTGAAATGATGAGGCTGTCATAGTTGATTTCTCTCCATTTTGTCTGAATTGTCTTTTCTGGAGAGATAAGTTTGTGATTCCAGCATCCTGCCCCGGAAGTCGCTGAGGGGGTTCCATCTTTTATGGGATGTTGGTACCCTAGTTCTAAAACTTAGAAGGGCTGGGTTCTGAAAGCCCTAGGGGGTTGCAGTGAACTCTGCCCTGCAGGTCTCTCCCTCCTGTGTGATCGAAGTCCCCCGAGGACTGTATATCTTTGGCCTTTGTGTCTCAGTGGGCTGGGTGCCACCTTTGCCACACCATGGGCCCTGCCACATGCTCAGATGACCTCAAAACTGCTGAAAGAGGCTTCTGGGGCATGTGGCAGCCCAGGGCGTGGGCATCTCTGCCTGCCTTCCATGCTGCTCGGGTCCAGCCGGCTTCCGTCTCAGTGGCTCTTGGCTGCTTCTTCCAGGTACTCTGGCCGGGGTCATCGATCTCGCTGTCGACTGGATGACCGACCTGAAAGAGGGCATCTGCCTGTCCGCCTTCTGGTATAGCCATGAGCAGTGCTGCTGGACTTCCAATGAGACCACGTTTGAGGACAGGGACAAGTGTCCCCTGTGGCAGAAGTGGTCGGAGCTGCTGGTGAATCAGTCAGAGGTGAGTGCGTGGGTGTGTCCTGGCTGGGAGCCCCCTGGCTGGTGTTGGGGAATGTCCATGCACTCACCTTCTGCTCGGACCTTCATCTGTGGCTAATATGAATACCATTTCCTACTCGGCTTTTTTTCTAGCTCTAGGGTTCAAACTTCAATTGGAAAGTCCTTCCCCACTATTTCATGTGTACAACGTATGTAGTTTTTAAAACCTGGTATTTGGTTTTATTTTTCTTACCGAGATTGGTCTTTTGATCATGCTAAAGAAATAGGGCTGATTTTTATTACTTCTAACTGAGGAGAAAAGATATTGTTTTAGAAAAATGGCTTTAGTGAATGTAATTCATATTCCAGAGGATATTCTGTGTGTACACATTAATCTGTGTAATCACTATTAATATTAAAAAATTAATATTCATAAACACGAATATGCTAATATTCTGTTAGAATATTCACACATTTGTGCCACCATCACCCTGATCTAATTTTAGAACATTTTTATCACCCACCCCCAAAGAAACCTTGTACCTGTCACTAATCTGCTTTCTATCTCTGCAGATTTGACTATTCTGGACATTTCTTGTAAATGGAGTATACAATCCATGGACATTTGTGTCTGGCTTCATTCACTTAGCATAATGTTTTCCAGGTTCATTTGTGTCATACTGTAAATTGGGACTTCATTCCTTTTCATGGCCAAATAACATGCCATTGTCTGCATACAGCACGTGTCATTTCTCCACTCAACAGCTGAGGAACACATGTTGCTTCCACTTTGTGCTTTTATGAATGACTTTGCTTTGAAAGCTTATCTACAGGTTTTTGTGTGGACATATGTTTTCATTGCTTTGGGGTCCATACCTAGAGGGGAATTCCTGGGTCACATGGCAGCCCTATATTTAACCTTTTGAGGAGCTGCCAGTCTTCCAAAGTGGCTGCACCTTTTTATGTTCCAGCAGCAGTGTATGTGGGTTCCAGCTTTCCCACATCCTCACCGACCCTAGTTGTTAACCTGGTTTGGATCGTAGCCCTCCTAGCAGATGAGAAGTGCTGTCTCCCTGTGGAGAAAGTTACCATCTTCCAATGCATCTTAGAAACACATCAGAGAGGATGTTTGTGGGCCTTCTGCAACGGGAATATCCCAGCCTAGGGGCTGTAGCAGTGAAGCACAGACCAGGCGCTAGCCTTCATGGCACTCTGACTTTCAGATCCACACAAATCTTTGTCCAGGAAAAGGGTTAATTTTTAACTGAGTTCAGTGGTTACCACAATGACTAAGGGTCATCGACAGATCAGAAACCCAGGTGATAGGGAGCTAGGTTGCCAGGATTCACGTTAGGGTACTGTGAGGACCGTTCACCAAAAAACTGTTCTTGGAAGATACATATTCTCCTCCTCACTCCTGCATTCTCCTTTGTCCAGTTGATTTACTTCTGTTGAAGACTTCTGGAATGCACTTTGCCATTTTGCTCAACCTTTCTCAGTGGAGTTGAAAATGTATTCTGTCAAATCTCTGAAGTTGACGGGCTCTTGAAATTTCACACATCCTCAGTGCTCTCCATCACTTCCCAAAATAGATTCTCACTTGGATGGATGGAGGTAGGCAGGCTGAATTGGCTGGCCGCCATGTTTGGTTTCTTGGCTCCCACTTTGGGGGGAACTATGGCCATCCAGCTTCTCGACCATCTCCAAGATTTATGAATCCAAGGTGAGCTGTTATTTTTAGTCACAGAAAAGTCCATTTATCTCCAGGTGAAATGTATTCCTGATTTCTCACCACATCAGGTGTGAATATCTCTGGTTGTTAAGGCTAGAGCTATCTCCTGGAGCGTGTTTTTGTGTTTTACAGGCACACATGTGGCCGTGTCAGTGGCCTGGCTTAGAGGCACTCTGGCTTTTCCTGCTCATCATGTGACAGATCCAGATAGTGGCAAGAAGCTGAGGCCTAGAGAATCGTAGTCTCTGCCCAGCACACCAGGTCCTCAGCCTCAAAGACCCCAGACTGTGGTGTTGGTTCAGAAGGTGTTCCCCACACATCAGATGATTTGGAATATTGGAGCAGGGCCTGAGACTGCATTTCCAGTCCACGCCAGGTGATGCTGCTGGGCCAGGGGCCACATCTGAGTAGCAGTATTCTAAAATGCAGTTCCCCTTGGACGGGACAAGAGTTTAGGGGAGAATGGATACATGTATATGTATGGCTGAGTCCCTTCTCTGCCCACCTGAAACTGTCACAACGTTGTTAATAGGCTATACCTCAATACAAAATAAAAAGTTTAAAAAAGGCAATTCACACACTTTTCTTTGGTTTTAATCACAGCGTGGGTTTGGCCTTCACCAAAGCAAAGAGGCTGATCCACCGCAGACGAGACCAAACAAACTTTCTGGGGGTTCTAAGGCAGAATTTTTTGTTACATGCCTTTTATTAACTCGAGCACACAGAGTGATTCAAACCAAGCCTCATTCACAGTTTCCAGGACTGCTGAGGTGTCACCTGGTGGAAGATGTGTGTACACAGCTCCTGGAAAAGCAGCTGGTGCTGTGTCTGTGTGAACCGTTGTAGCAATAGCAACAGCTGATAAAACTAACCTGCCTCTTTGTTGACACAGGACCAGGCGAGAAGCTGCCCAGTCAGGTCAGAGGGTCCTCTCTCATTCTAGAGGGGTAGGCGTGTTGCTTGGGTCTGCAGTGGCTCACGTGTCTTTTCTTGCTCTGTGTCTTGTCTAGGGTGCCAGTGCTTACATTCTGAATTACCTAATGTACATCCTGTGGGCATTGCTGTTTGCATTTCTGGCTGTCTCCCTGGTACGAGTATTTGCACCATATGCCTGTGGCTCTGGTATACCCGAGGTGAGTGGGGGCTGGCTTTTCGTGCCAGTTATTAGAAGAGCAAGCACTTACGTGGTACTTAGGTGCTAAGCATGGTTCCCGGCATCGGACATCTGTTCACTCATTTGTTCTCATAGAGAGCCTATGAGATCAGTACTCTTATTCTTCATTTGATGGTTGGGGAAAGTGAAGTACAGAGAGGTTAAGTAACTTGCTCAAGGTCACTAAGCTGGTCAGCTGGGAGTCGAACCCAGCTGCGTGGCTTCAGGATTTATGCTCTGTTTATTCTCAGATGCTTCAATTCTTGTCTTTGCATACCAGGCGGAAGTCTTAAAGCCTGTGGAATCGGAGTTCATTAACCACACACGCAGGCATGGTCCTATAGTAACCCTTAAGTGCATTTAGGGCTACCTAGGTGGTGCAGTGGTGAAGGATCTGCCTGCCAGTGCAGGAGACTCAGGTTCGATCCCTGGGTCTGGAAGATCCCCTGGAGGAGGGCATGGCAACCCACTCCAGTATTCTTGCCTGGAGAATCCCAAGGGCAGAGGAACCTGGAAGGCTCCGTGGGGTCACAAAGAGTCGGACACGACTGAGCAACTGAGCATGCACGTATGCAAGTATATCAATGATAAGATGTGAAAAAGGGCAACAGTGGAAGTTTGGTGTTCAGAAAGTTTATTGATTAAACTCCCTTGCCACATTTTTGCTCTGCTTGTGAGAGGATAATAGCAATCTTTAAAAAGTAAATTCCATGTTCACTACATGTGCTGTGAATGCACCCGTGTGAGTTTAGAGTTCTTATAAATATTTTCAGCTCTTTCTGGTAACCAGAGCATGAGGGAAGTGACCTCATCGATCAGGAAGAATGCCCAGGACTAAACTTCAAACCACGGAGGATCTGCTGGGTTCAAAAAACCATAATTGAGCCAATTCCCGAAAAACCCAGACAGTGCAGCTTTGAGCCAGAAATCATTTTTAAAGTTCTTAGATGATCACTCTAATCACTGCTGTTGCATTCTCCTTCAAGGTGGTGCTTCAGCAGCCCCCATAGACAGTGGAGATGCTGAGTTGATAAAGATGTGAGCGGTCATGGCAGCGGACCCACAGTCTTTGGCAGTGCCGCCAACAGCACTGCTGTTCCGGGCGGTTCATGGGAAGGGCTGGGGTAATTAAAGGATCATTGAAAGGAAAGCTCAGCATTATCTTGTTCCAGGAAAAGATGTTTTAAGAAGGCAATTTCATGCTGAATTTTGGATAGTTTATATTAACACGTTGCTGGAGGAACCTAAAAAATAAGCTGCAGTACCAACATATTTGCTCCGTACAGCCAGTGCTGCTGTAATGCACTGTGTGTACGTGCTCAGTGGTGTCTGACTCTTTGTGACCCCATGAACTGTAGCCCGCCAGGTTCCTCTGCCCTTGGGATTCTCCAGGCAAGAATACTGGAGTGGGTTTGCCTTTTCCTTCTCCAGGGGATCTTCCCCACCCAGGGATTGAACTCATGTCTCCACTGAGCCACCTGGGAAATTCCTAATGTACCATATGCATGCCAAGTCATAGGGTGATGTGAATCTGCATCACCAAAACCACAGAGCTCGTTGGGAAGATGGAGTTAGGGGCACAGTGCCCAGAAACCTCATTGGTGGCACATAAAAAAGATGGGAACCACATAGAAACAGTAGCACAGTTTGACACATGTTAAATGGTTAAAGAATGTGTGAATACTGCCCTAGTGCGCATGCAGGCTGGGAGTTGTCCGAGACGTGTGCTTGTGTGTTGGCTCAGTTTGGCAGCTGCAGTTTTCCGCCTTGTGTTTCTCTCAGAGGAAATCGTGCAGAAACAGACGCGAAATTGGCATCATGCTCAAGTTCTGCCCAGACGCATGAATCACATTGGAACAAATTTGTGTTTTCCAAACAAGTGTCCAGGCAGAACTGACTGCATTTTATTGGATATTGAGACAAAGAGAACAGATTATTGTTGGCATCTTAGTTTCTGATCCCAGTGCCCAGCAACAGGTGCTTTTGGACTCAAGCCGCCTGTCAAAATAAGGAGATGGGTAGTGGGGAGTTGGTGGGAAATTGAAGGCAGCAATAAAAGGTGTTGAGAGTGGGGATACCATCTTCCTCTTCCAAGAACCAGAGATGCATGGCCCAGCTCATAGACAGAGAATTCTGTCTGGGAGGGCGTCTGGTGGACCTGGTGTTCATCCACAGATGGCGTCTTCATTTATGACAGCTGAACCCAAAATGAATCAAATACCAAGTTCAGCATTGTTTCCTGTGTGACAAAGTGCAACGAACACATTGATGTGAATAAAGTTCAAAAAAGTGTGATATCAAGTGGAAAAAGTAAGTCAGAGAAGAATATGTGAAGTATGGTTCCATTTCTGTAGAGGCTGTAAAACAGCCTATATGAAACAAGCATACTGTTTAGTCATACCCAGATGTGCTAAAACTCTCAGGAAAGGCAAGGAAATGATTGGAAGAGTCCACTGAAAAAGCAAAGACAAGATGTTCACAGGTTCCTGCTCTTCTGTCTTAAACTTGGGAGTGGGTATGCTCAAAATTCTCCAAGGCAGGCTTCAGCAATACATGAACCATGAACTCCCAGATGTTCAAGCTGCTTTTAGAAAAAGCAGAGGAACCAGAGATCAAATTGCCAGCATCCGCTGGATCATGGAAAAAGCAAGAGAGTTCCAGAAAACATTGATTTCTGCTTTATTGACTATGCCAAAGCCTTTGACTGTGTGGATCACAATAAACTGTGAAAAATTCTGAAAGAGATGGGAGTACCAGACCACCTGACCTGCCTCTTGAGAAATCTGTATGCAGGTCAGGAAGCAACAGTTAGAACTGGACATGGAACAACAGACTGGTTCCNGGGTTTTTCCAGTAGTCATGTATGGAGGTGAGAGTTGGACTGTGAAGAAGGCTGAGTGCCGAAGAATTGATGCGTTTGAACTGTGGTGTTGGAGAAGACTCTTGAGAGTCCCTTGGACTGCAAGGAGATCCAACCAGTCCATTCTGAAGGAGATCAGCCCTGGGATTTCTTTGGAAGGAATGATGCTAAGGCTGAAACTCCAGTACTTTGGCCACCTCATGGGAAGAGTTGACTCACTGGAAAAGACTTTTAATGCTGGGAGGAATTGGGGGCAGGAGGAGAAGGGGATGACCGAGGATGAGATGGCTGGATGGCATCACTGACTTGATGGATGTGAGTCTGAGTGAACTCCGGGAGTTGGTGATGGACAGGGAGGCCTGGCGTGCTGCGATCATGGGGTCGCAAAGAGTCGGACACGACTGAGCGACTGAACTGAACTGAACTGAACTGACATGATAGTAGGTACATGAATATGCTTTCAGCTGTATATAATATGTAACAGATTCATGTCTCTATAAAAGAGTTCACAATAATCTTTTCAAGTGTTAGGAACCCAATGGAGATTTTATAATTGAAGTTTAGTTATTAGGACTCAGTATTAGCAGATTTTCATTGTTATTATAGTAGAGCTAGAAATTCCTAACATTTACCCCAGTTCTTGGAGGAAAGGAGGAGAGTAAAAGGTAAATGCAAAGAAATCATTCATGGGTACAAATAACATCCTTCCAGTCAAAGCCCAAGTAACTACACAACCAACTCCACTCAGTTTGAGATACTGAGCTGATCTTCATTTCGGCAAAGACACTAAATGAGCTTTTTAGAAAATATATTTCCCATCATAGGAGGTGATCTGGGGTGCAGTGGTCAGTGGTTAAGAATCCGCCTTGCAATGCAGGAGATGCAGGTCCTGACCCCTGGTTCGGGAAGATCTCCTGGAGGAGGAAATGGTAACCCACTCCAGTATTCTTGCCTGGAGAATCCCATGGACAGAGGAGCCTGGCGGGCTACATCCATGGAGTCCCAGAGTGAGACACGACTGAGCTGCTAAGGACAGCACACAGCACAGAGGTTTTAAAGTTACCATCATCAAGTCACAAACGTGCTGCAATACATTGCCTTAAAGCCCTGCTTGATTCAGTCTCTATTAATTCAAATTAAAGCAAGTGATTAGATTTTGGCATCTGCTGGGAACAAATTTGCCTTCTTTAATCCCTAATTTGATCATGACAATTTTATTCAGTCATTTTCAAGAATTACGAAATACCTCTCACATTTTTCAGTTCACCACATGTCATGGCTGGCAATGGCTCAGGTAATTTAGATGCTTGTAATTTTCTAAATGGTATCATGCTCTTCAAGTGTACCCTTGGGTCCAAATCCACATTAACTGACAAAAAATTATAGATAATTTTATTCTAGGCAATACAAAAGGGCAGGATTGTGGCAGGCATAATAAAACATCCCTTAAATAAAGGGATATGGGCTCCCCAGAGCACAGGCTCAAATAAGCCCACTACCACTAGTTAAAGACCAGTTTAACCACTGCTAGTTTGTGTGCCTTTAGTTAAAGGGTAGTTCATCTGATTAGACAGCTGGAAGACCTCCTTTGTGGTTTCTAGGAAGGAGCTTGGTGAGTTCTTTCAAACAGATGCCCACATGCTTGCTCACTGTTGGTCTATCTCTTTGAATTAAGAAAAACAGATCTGTCAGTAATTCCTGAGATGAAAATGGTCCGTTCAAACCCACTGTAAAATTTCCAGTATTAGCATTACAGGTGATGAAAAGCGAAAGAGTATTTCAGGACTGCCCTTAAAGTGAGAAATTAGGAATACTTGTATTGCTCTTCTCAGGATGGGAACAGTGCCTCTCTACCTGGACTGCCTTTTAGAATGGGTTTGCGTGGACTCTGGGAAGTTGGTGATGGATAGGGAGGCCTGGCGTGCTGCAATTCATGGGGTCACAAAGAGTCGGACACGACTGAGCGACTGAACTGAACTGTGGAGTCTGTAAACCCCCTGTGCCCATGATACACCTCAGATCAATTACATCAGATTTCTGGGAGAGGGGATTAACTAGTCCTCCTTGGTTTCTAAGTCCCCAGAGGATGCCCGTTGAGCACCAAGCTCAAGAAGGACTGGGATAGCTATTCAAGAAACTGATTTCTTGGCAGAGCAATGCCCACTAGGAGGCACTTTGATGTTATATAAACATCCTGACAGTGACAAGAGCTGAGATTGTCCCATTATGCATTATACAATGGGAAAATGGATGTTGACCACAAATTTCATTGGCTGGCTCACTGTGTCTAATGAATCTCTGATTACAGGCTTGTAAATTGCTAGCTAGGCAGTAAACATTCACTTCATTTCAGCCAGTTGTGGGAGAGGCTGAAGATAAAATGTTATTTATCCGTTGGTGATGCTTCTGTATCCAGTGCATGCATATATGTTCCGTCATATCCGACTCTTTATGACTCCATGGCCTGTAGCCCGGCAGGCTCCTCTGTCCATGGGATTTTTCAGGCAAGAATACTGGAGTGGGTTGCCATTTCCTCCTCCAGGGGATCTTCTCCACCCAGGGATCGAATGCATATCTCTTAAATTGCAGGCAGATTCTTTACCACTAGCGCTACCTGGGAAGCCCAGGCTTTCTGAGTCAGGAGGCAAAATTGAGGAACTGTTCTCACTAACAGCTAAGTCATGTTTGACTCTGTGATCCCATGGACTGCAGCATGCCAGGCTTCCCTGTTCTTTACTGTCTCTGAGAGTTCACTCAAATTCATGTCTATTGAATCAGTGATGTCATCTAACCGTCGTGTCCTCTGCTGCCCTCTTCTTTTACCTTGTTTACGTATTACATTTTAAAAGATTAAAAGCTTAGGTTCTAAAGATCTTAGCTTGTGGATCATATGAAAATAGGCTGTGGTCTGGATTTGGCCCACCGGCCATAGTTAGCCAACCCCTATCTAAAGTTCCATTGATATTTTATTGTATTTGCTTTGCAACAAAGCTAGCCAGATGTCTCTTTATCTTGGCCATCTTTCGGTAGTCAAAAATTAACAGTTAAAATCAATAGATACATGCATCAGGATTTCTATTTGCTCCATTATTGACAATGTGTTCATCAATCATTTAATGATTTGTGATTGTTTGATTAAAATGATTAATATGTTAAAAAAATAGATACATGTATCTTTTTAACACAACAGAGGGTAACCTGCATAGGATAAAATGCCGTACATAAAATTAGACTGACAATTACTTATTCATTCCTTGAATGATTTCATTACTCCGGAATTATTAAGATTTACTATGCAGTGAATTGTCTCAAGGGTCCCATTAATGTATAAAAGTAGGCATTAATATAAATTATAATATCAAATTATAGCTAAATTACCAACGAAAGCAGCCTCTGTTCCATACAATTTAGTGAATCTCAGCTTGAAAGATGCTTCTTGGAGGAGGCAGGTGTTATTTTCCTGGCAGAGGCACTGAGGCGGCTCACTCCCCCACCTTCCCCGTCCTGTGTTTCAGATAAAGACCATCTTGAGTGGCTTCATCATCAGGGGCTACTTGGGCAAGTGGACCCTGCTGATCAAGACTGTCACACTGGTGCTGGTGGTGTCCTCAGGCCTGAGCCTGGGCAAGGAAGGGCCACTGGTACACGTGGCCTGTTGCTGCGGCAACTTCTTCAGCAGCCTTTTCTCCAAGTACAGCAAGAACGAGGGCAAAAGGCGTGAGGTGAGCATGCTCAGGGTGAAGCCCCATCCTCTCCAGGCTTACCTGCACTTGCTGACTTTCTTGAAAGACCTGGAACTGACAGGAGCTCTTTGCCTCACAGGTGCTGTCAGCCGCGGCCGCCGCCGGGGTCTCCGTGGCCTTTGGTGCCCCGATTGGGGGTGTGCTTTTCAGTCTGGAAGAGGTGAGCATGGGCAGTGGAGGGGCCCCATGGTTCTGAGCACCAAGGAACACATTGTGGGGAGAAACACATGGGGGGTCAGCAAAGCAGGAGGTGTTCTTCTTAACCCTCTTGAGGACTGGATCCAAAGGAGGATTGAGAGATTCCTGCAACTCATGAAGGAGCCACAGTATTCTCCGTGAAATACCTTTTTTTTTAAGTCTTGTTTTAAAAATTGCCAGTGTGATTTTGAGGGGACGAGGTGGAGATTTGGTCTCCTGTCTCTTCCATAAGCAACGTAATGAATAAACGATTTTTTTTTTTGCCCCCGGAATGGATCTAGTCCAGTGCTCGGCCCATGTTGTATGTCGAGAGCCAGGCAGTAAAGACTTGAGGCTTTGCGTGTCTCGACGCCCGGTCCCAGCTACTGATCTCGGCCCCTGTAGCTTGGAGGGTGCGGCAGGCCACATGCACGTGCACTGCCTGGCTGCCTTCCAAAGAGACCTTCTTTATGAATGTTGAAGTTTGAATTTTCTATCACTGTCACTAGATATTGTCCTCCTTTGGAATATTTCACGTCTCAAAATATTCTTTTCTCCCCAAAAAGTATAGTTGATTTACAATGTTGTGTTAATGTCTGCTGTATAGCACCATGATTCAGTTACATATATATAGATTCTTTTTCTTCCTGAACCATTTAAAAGTGTACAAACCATTCTTAACTCGTGTACCCTCCAGATACATCTGCTGAGCCAGGAGTTTCAACCCAGGCTCTGTTGTCTGGAGAATCAGATCAGAGGTTGATTTTCTTTAAGGAGGCTCTCTCTGCCATTAACAGAATTATGATACAGTGTTCTCATTTCTCTTATAAAATAGCTCAAATGCACCTTAAATAGTATCTGTTCTAATTTTAGACAGAGTCCTTTAAAATATTTTTGTTCGTGTGTTTGGGCCTTATTTACACCACTGATTGAGGAAGTAAGTTCCTCCCATCTTTGATTTGAGTGTGACTTTCATGGCAAATGCCGTCAGGGGGCTGCTGATCAGTGGGTCTGGGGCCCTGGGGCAGCTCTTTTGTCTATCAGCCTCTTATTTTTCACTCGTTGGTTGCAGGTCAGCTACTACTTTCCGTTAAAGACCCTGTGGCGGTCCTTTTTTGCGGCCCTGGTGGCAGCCTTCACGCTGCGATCCATCAATCCATTCGGGAACAGCCGCCTTGTCCTCTTCTACGTGGAGTATCACACGCCCTGGTACATGGCTGAGCTCTTCCCCTTCATCCTGCTTGGGGTCTTCGGGGGCTTGTGGGGGACCCTCTTCATCCGCTGCAACATCGCCTGGTGCCGGAGGCGCAAGACCACCAAGCTGGGGAAGTACCCAGTGTTGGAGGTCATCGCGGTGACTGCCATCACCGCTATTGTTGCCTACCCCAACCCCTACACACGCCGCAGCACAAGCGAGCTCATTTCCGAGCTCTTCAATGATTGCGGGGCCCTTGAGTCCTCTCAGCTGTGTGACTACATCAACGACCCCAACATGACGCGGCCCGTGGATGACATCCCTGACCGGCCAGCCGGGGTTGGGGTTTACACGGCCATCTGGCAGCTGGCCCTGGCGCTGATCTTCAAGATCATCATTACCATATTCACCTTTGGCATGAAGGTCAGTGAAGGGGAGGGAAGGTGCCAGGGGTGGGGGGCAACCCTGTCCTTCTGAAGATGGGACCCCAGAATCCAGTCATGCCAGGAGAAAGGGGGAGCTGAGCTTTGCTGAATGGTCTCAGGTGCCAGCCACTTGACATTCTTTCAACCAACAAAAAACAACGCTTTCGATAAACATTAAGCCTGTGGAGTAGAGATTTTTTTTTTTTTTTGAGTAGAGATTTTTAACCCCATTTTACAAGTGAAGAACCTAAGGCTCAGAGTATATCATTCATACGGAGATGTGTACAGCTTGGTGAATATTCACAAAATACATTTGTGTGACCAGCACCTCAGACCAGGAGCAGAACACTGGGAACCTTCCAGAATCCAATTGTGTTCCACCAGAGTTGTTTTTGTGGTATTTCTATGAATTGTTTCTTTTTAAATAAGTCTTGAGAAGCTGTGTACTTGGGTGCAGTGGTCAAACACAAACCTGAATTTTTGCTTTGAGAACAAGGAAGAATAGACGTTATTAAACAGGTGACTGTCTGTAATGCAGAGGGATTTATTTTCATTCTGGTGCCTGCTGGGAGAAGTCTGCTTTGAAGTCACAGGGGATTAGATGAAGGGGGGTGGGGATAAGAGATGTTCAAGGAATAATTTCCTCAGGAATGTCACACACTCTTGAAATTACACCGGAGGATCCAAACTTAACTTGAATTTGGTTAAAGACCCACTTCCATCCTCAGATTCATGACAATCAGCCAGGAAGGGGTTGCAGCTTCATAAATGCAGCTGCTGGTCACAGTCGGCAGCCATGTGCAGTCTCTGTGAACAGAGTCATGTCTTTTCTGTACTACGTGTCCGATGACTAGAGAGATGAACATGTATTCTCACACAGCAAAATACAAAATGCACTATTACTGAGGCCTTTCAGTTTATATAGTCTCTGACAGGTGTTTGGCCACTGTATTTTCAAGAGGGCAGTAAGTTCATGACAAGGTTTTTGGAAAATGCAGGGCAGGTCCACTGATGTTTTTAGCTTCTTTATTTGACCTGTGCACAAAGGCCTTGCTTTTCCATTGTCATGCCGTGGCGTGACATTTAATTTTAAAAGCTGATCTGAATGATGGGCGAGAGGGGAGAGAGTGGTGAGTATCTCAAGTGACAGATGCGCACTTTGAATGTTATTTGCAGTGGGGCTTATCATCCTTTAATCCACAGCAGGCAAACCAGGCCAGCTTTTGAAGGCGAGGAAATGAAAGTGTAAAATTGCATTCTCTCCAAGTCACAGTAGATCACTGGTCCATGGTTTCCCAGTTGACCCATATTTTGAAGCGTTGCCCTGCCTTTGAAGACTGAAGGAAGATACCGGCTTGTAGAGGGAGGCCGAGTTTCCTTGGGGGTGTGGCAGCGGGAATGGGGACCCCTCCCCTCATGCATCTTTCTCCTGTGCTCCCTGCAGATCCCGTCCGGCCTCTTCATCCCCAGCATGGCTGTGGGGGCCATGGCAGGCAGGATGGTGGGAATTGGTGTGGAGCAGCTGGCTTACCATCACCATGACTGGATCATCTTCAGGAACTGGTGCAGGCCCGGTGCAGACTGTGTCACCCCAGGGCTCTATGCCATGGTGGGGGCTGCAGCTTGCCTAGGTACTGTGTGGGTGTGGGGGTGTGTGTGGGCGTGGGTTTGTGTGTGAGAGAGAGATGTGAGTAGCAGGGCTTTTCTTTGCTCAGTCATCCAGGGACCCAGGCTGATGGGATCTCTGCTGTCTTGCCACTGTACCATCTAAAATAGTGCGTAGGCAGCAGGGGGGCTGCTCAACATCCTAGAATCTATAGGACAGCCCTCTCCCACCCCCACGCCAGTGAAGGAAGAATGACCCGGCTCCAGCTGTTCCTCGTTGCAAGATCGGGAGTTAGCTTGGATTCTTCCTTTGAATACCAAGGGACACAAGGATGGGTGCATCTCCTCTCTGGTGTTTGTCGTCATTTAACTGCTCAGTTGTGCTTGACTCTTGGGACCCCATGGACTGTAGCCCGCCAGGCTCCTCCGTCCATGGGATTTTTCCTGGCAAGAGGACTGGAGTGGGGTGCCCTTTCCTACTCCAGGCCATCTTCCTGACCAAGGAATTGAACTCGCGTCCCCTGAATTGGCAGGTGGCTTCTTTACCACTGAGCCATTTGGGACATGGCTGTCTATACCCCTTAGAAATCTCTACCATTTCCAGCTTGAGTGGTTCGGGAAAAGAGCCACATGTACTGAGACAGAAACCTGCAGAGCCCATATAGGATCCACTCACCAAAATGCAAAGGGTGTGAAAGTGAAGTCACTTGGTCGTGTCCAACTCTTCGTGACCCCGTGGACTGTATCCCACCAGGCTACTCCATCCACGGGATTTTCTAGGCAAGAGTACTGGAGCGGGGTGCCATTTCCTTCTCCAGGGGAGCTTCCCAACCAAGGGATCAAATCCGGGTCTTCCACATTGCAGGCAGAGGGTGTGGTCCTGGGTGAATAGACAGCTTGCTGTCATTCATAGGAGGAGACCCAGACAGATGTGACTTACGGTGCTGATGCGAGGCTGTGTTTACCAAGGTCCAAGCATGGGCACCGTGTAGGACCATTCCTGTAGAACAAGGGCCAGGAAGACGGAGCCGCTTGTCGCTCTCCACAGCTCGTGTCCTCTTGCAGGTGCGGAGTGGGGTCCTGCGATGCCCTTCCTCTCTTGTGTTGCAGGTGGTGTTACCAGGATGACAGTGTCGCTGGTGGTCATCATGTTCGAACTGACGGGAGGCCTCGAGTACATCGTGCCCCTGATGGCAGCGGCCGTGACTAGCAAGTGGGTGGCCGATGCTTTTGGGAAGGAAGGCATCTACGAGGCCCACATCCACTTGAATGGGTACCCGTTCCTGGACGTGAAGGATGAGTTCACCCACCGCACGCTGGCCACTGATGTCATGCGGCCGCGGCGGGGGGAACCGCCCCTGTCCGTGCTCACCCAGGACAGCATGACTGTCGAGGACGTGGAGACACTCATCAAGGAGACTGACTACAACGGCTTCCCTGTGGTCGTCTCCAGGGACTCAGAGCGCCTCATCGGCTTTGCCCAGAGGAGAGAGCTGATTCTTGCCATAAGTGAGTAAAGTAGGGAGTCTCCAGGGACATATGTGCCCCCAAATTCTCCAAGAGGTTGGAGAGGGTGGATGAGGGTCAGAGGGCTTCAGGCCAAGCTGAAGGCTTGTTCGTTTCACCTGGGGATCTGGCCAAACTGCAGGAGGTCTGGGGTGGTACCTGCCTGCTAAGTCGCTTCGGTTGTGTCTGACTCTTTGTGACCCCATTGAGTGTAGCTTTCCAGGTTCCTCTGTCCAGGGATTCTCCAGGCCAGAATACTGGAGTGGGTAGGCTTTCCCTTCTCCAGGGGATCTTCCCGACTCAGGGATTGAACCCACGTCTCTTACATCTCCTGCATTGGCAGGTGGGTTCTTTACCACTAGCGCCACCTGAGACCCTGCATTTCTCCCAAGCTCCCTCTTTTTCAATCAAACTTTTAATGAAAAGATCATAAAATAACAATATTTCGTCACTGTATACTAGGAGTGCATGCTCTGAATGGAGTGATCAGTGAGCACCTTTACTACGATGCTTGAGGGCTGTGCACCTGTAGCTTTGACCTGAATTTATTCAAACTCTTGTGGGAGGCCAATGGAGTAGGGTGGCTGACAACAGTGGCCAGTAAGGAATGCGATCATGGCATCCCCCTTCCTGGGAAGGGCACCTAGCAAGACACAATCCCTCATCTCGTTCCCATTCAACGAAACAGTGAAACCCCATCCCCTCCTCCCTGGTGAGGTTTTTGTGAATGGGCCAGCACCCGTGGACTTTGGCGGGGCTCACCGACCTAGATGCTGAGTTCTTTGCCTCAGAACGTCCCTCGGCACCGCTCAAGCCCTTCACGTCACTTCATGACGTCATATCTGGTTCCAGCAGGTCAAGTCACGTGGGTTCCACATGGGTCAAGTCAGTACTGTGGGATGGTTTTCCTCCTCACAGGCTAACTGGGCGAGCTGTGCCAAGGGGCAGGCTATTCACTTGGGAGAGGAGAGAGGAAATGGTGCCCAGCTGTTTGTTATGTCCCAGAGATGGGCGGCTCAAGCCTGAGGTCCCCTGTCAACCTATGGATGGGCACCTTGAAAGGGGAGTAGGAGGCAGAAGGATTACAAAGACAGGCCTAGGTGTGAGTCTGTGAAGGCCCTGGCAGGGAGAAGTGTTCCCCTTATCCCCGCGGTGGTGCTGCCAGACTTCCTGATGCAGCCAGGGCAAGGAGCCACAGAACGCATCCTCGGTGCGAAGTCAACATAATGCCCTCCCACTCAGCATGTCCCTCTGTCTCGCAGTATGCTGGGGGCCCATGGCCTAACTCCGATGTGCCCTTGATAATTGAACTTCCAGAACGTTTATGAAGTTTGCCTCAGGGACTTTTCCAGGTGCGATGGCAGAGCGCCTCACTGGGAACATACCTTTGCTTATCCCTGCCCTTTGTTAACTATTTCTCAGGCTCTCCATTTGAATTTCTAGAACCTTTTCACAATGTTAAGTAGCTTTTAAAATATTTTTAAAGTATCTTCATCAAAGGCTTTATAAAAATAAGTTTAAGCAGGCTATAGTGTCTAATTTTAGCATGTTGCTGAAACATATTTACCTCTTTCTAAAGCAACAATTGATTTTATGTTTTAGACACAAAAGCACATTTGCTTTCTCTTTATTATAGGTCCTGTCACTTAATAGGTAGGTGCCTTTAAGCATGACTATAGCCTTATAAATAATGAAATTTTAAAAAAGTTGTATAGTAGGTTGGGCTTGCTTTAAATTAATGTAATCAGCAGGCTTTAAAAAATTTATTCAATCCCTAAAATCTTTTAAGCAAAAGTTGAAATTTTAAAACTCAAGTAATAAATGTCACAGAATCCATTACCTATTGTGTAGCTGCAGGCACACCTGCTAAGAGACAGCTTACTAATTTTGCTGAAACCCATTACTGTAATCAAGTGGGAAGCAGTAATTGTCATCAACCAGTTCGAGAAGAATTTCAGCTTGCCAACTGAGTGCTCTCCTAGAAGCTATGTTTGAAGTGTTTGGAGAGGCAGCATGCAGTGTAAATAGTACCTATATGCTTTCCATCAGATGGAAAATAGTGTAAAAGCTGCTATTTACATGGTTTCTGGGAGGGTAAGGTGTCTTTGGGTGTGAGCAGTCAGAAAAGCTGTTTTCCTTCCAGAAGAGTCCAGTACCCTGGTGGAGTGTTTGTGGAATGAGATGCCCTTTTGTGGATATAGAAAAAGGACCTGAGCATTGAGCTACTAGGGGCTTCCCAGGTGGCTCAGTGGTAAAGAATCTGCCTGCCAGTGTAGGAGATGCAGGTTCAATCCCTGGGTCGGGAAGATCCCCTGGAGAAGGAAATGGCAACCCAATCCAGTATTCTTGCCTGGAGAATCCTCTTGGATGGAGAAGCCTGGTGGGCTACAGTCCACCGGGTTGCAGAGAATCTGATTTGACTGAGCTTGAGCACAGATCCCAAGCCAGTTTCCCTTCCAGGGAACTCAGGAGCAGAGATTTTAGATAGATCCAAGATAAGAAAAAGCTGGTGCACTTTAGTTGTGTCCGACTCTTTGTGACCCCATGGACTGTAGCCTGCCAGGCTCTTCTGCCCATGGAGTTCTGCAGGCACGAATACTGGAGTGAGAACCCTGCCCTTCTCCAGGGGATATTTCCGACCCAGGGATCAAACCCAAGTCTCTTATGCCTCTTCATTGACAGGTGGGTTCTTTATCACTGAGGCACCAAGGAAGCCCAGTAGATGAGACAAAGAACAATTTTTTTTTCTTATGTATCATGTTTAAAATAGTATATAAGTTGTTCCTATGAAGCTGGGAATGTTGTATATCCAGGCCATCTCTGTGCAAGGGCCTGGGACATGCATGGGACTTTACTTCTTGGCACTCTTTGCAATGATGCAGCTCTTGCTGCATTCAGCAGGCTCAGGATCTTCTAGTCTTGAATTCTGCAATTAAGTGAGGACAGACCCAGAGAGGACTCCATGGGAAACCACAAAGATGATTAAAGGGTTGGAAAGTTAGAATCACGAGCCAGAGTTAAGGGAACTCTCATTTTTTTTTTTTTTTTTTTTTTTTTTTGCCTGGTGGATGATTTGATGATGATTCTCCAGCGTATGGAAGAGGCTTGCTTACAAGGGCTCTCTGTCCAGAACTGAGCACCAAGAAACATGTCTGATCTGTTGGGTGAGCTCTTTGTCCCTGAAGAGATTTCTTCCTGGGAGTGCTGTTAATGATGGGAGAGACCATGGGGACAGTGGTGTCATCTGCTTCTTTCTGCTGGGGATGAAAACATACGTGCAGAGGGACTTCTCCATGCCTTACCAGCTGTGTGCATGCTAAGTCCTTCAGTCGTGTCCAGCTCTTTGCGACCCCATGGACTGCAGCCCGCCAGGCTCCTTGGTCCTTGGGATTCTCCAGGCAAGAATACTGGAGTGGGTTGCCTTGCCCTCCTCCAGGGGATCTTCTGACCCAGGGATTGAACCAGTGTCTCTTACGTCTCTTGCATTGAGGTGGCAGGTTTTCTTTTCTTTTTCTTTTTTTTTTTTTTAGCTACTGATGCAACCTTGGAAGCCCTTATAAGCTATAGTTTGTCACAAAATAATCTACTTTTTCTTCTAAATAGTTTTTACTTTTTTTTTTTTAACCACAACAGCTTTGTACTGACCACCACTATAGTTGCTTCTAGTTTTCCTTTTTAACCTTTCTTGTTAGTTATGTGTGTTTTATGGAAGCTTTTATTTTTTTAAACTTTGATATCTGGTAT
>SJYQ01009669.1:19715-65414 GCA_006410935.1 Redunca redunca | reverse complement strand
ACCATCTTGTGTTACTTTCTCCTATACAGTAAAGTAATTCAGTTATACATAGATGTACATTCATTCTTTTTCATATTCTTTTCCATTATAGTTTATCACAGGATATTGAATATACTTCTCTGTGCTCTACAGTAGGACCTTGTTTATCTGTGGAAGCATTTTCAATGAACAGGATGATAGAGTATTACCTCCCTAAAAATATGATTAGAGTTTCTCAACCATTGACACTGGGGCTGGATCATTCTTTGTTGAGAGGTGCTTACCTTTGCGCTGTAGTATTCTCCTTGCTCTCTACCCTGAGGGTGGAGGCAGAATTACTCCCAGTTGAGAACTATTGCTCTGAAGCCATTGTAGTAACTTGATGAGTCGCTAAGTCATGTCCGACTCTGCAACCCCATGGACTGTAGCACACCAGGCTCCTCTGTCCTCCACTGTTTCCTGGAGTTTACTCACATTCATGTCCATTGAGTCAGTGATGCTATCTAACCATCTCAGTCTTTTAAAATTTCTTGGCCTGTGACAGTTTTTGAAATTCACTTCAACAGCACTTTCCTCATTACCCTCCGTGAACCTGACACGATGAGGAAAGTGTTGATGAAGTGGTGCCTTTTTGTTCAGCAGCGGAGAGCTCAAGGCTTTCATTCTAATGCCTCCTCTGTGAGATAGACTGTGTTGTGTATGGGAGGCAGAGCCAAGGGCACTGATGGTCAGTAGACCTACTCACTCATTCATTCAGTTTGAATGATTGACTCATGTGTGCATTTGGCAAATGTCTGTTTTGTGTCTGCTGTATTCTAGGCATTGTCCAGGCACTGGGAACACAGCACTGAGCAAGAAATGACTGAGCTCAGTGCTGTTAGAATCAGGGCTTCTAACTCAGTCAGTATATTCAGAGGCAATAGAAGCTTGTTATTTATTTCAACAAGTGGATCCACAGTTGGCTAAGTTGTATTTGATTTTATGAGGGACGGGGGAGCGTGGTGGGCTGCCGTCTATGGGGTCGCACAGAGTCAGACACGACTCAAGCGACTTAGCAGCAGCAGCAGCAACAAATCCATGTGATCAGTTCCTGATTGGGGTTTGTGGATTGATCCAAACCTGATGTTCAACTGGACTGTTGAAATAGGTGAAATTCCTGTTATGTGGGACTTTGAGAAAATCACTCTGTCGATGAAAATGAGTAGGCTTCCCTGGTGGCTCAGATGATAAAGAATCTACCTGCAATGTGGGAGATCCAAGTTCAATCCCTGGGTCAGGAAGATCCCCTGGAGAAGGAAATAACAACCCACTCCAGTATTCTGGCCTGGGAAATCCCATGGACAGAGGAGCCTGGTGGCCTGCATTCCATGGGGTTGCAAAGAGTTGGATATGACTGAGTGACTAATGCTTCACTTTCATGAAAATGAGTAGTAAGTATGTGTTGACTGTTGCTTCTCACCTTAGTGTTTTAGGATAGGACTGTCTTGATTTAGGAGAAAAATGTACAGTGTGTATTGTGTAGCATCTACATCTGAAAACACGTGCACCAGTGTCATCTGGTATTTGGGGTTGAATCTTACTCCATTTGATGTAACTCGATTGAATCTGACGCACATACTGTGCAGGCATTTGCCCAGCGGGCCCTCTGTTCCCCTTTTAAACAGAGACCCCTTTTCAAACTCAGTCTGACCCCGAATGCTGCCAGTTTTCCATTAGAGTATTCTGTGGCAATAAATGGCTTTAGAGCCAGCAGTTAGAATTTTTATTTTTCAAAGAACAATATAGGTGAATAGCCGTCTTTGAGAAGGCAAAAAAAGTGTATTATAGAAACCAGGATCCATTTTAAGGCAAGCCTTGCTGTACCTTTTCCCTAACCTTTTCCCATGAACCAAAAGAAAGATTAAAATTCCAACAGAAGGAAAATCGCCTTGGAGAAATATCTGGAGACCGATGGATTTATTTCATGTGTGACTTAAAATAGCCTGGGTTTCTAGTACCACATAAAGCTGTATTTCTAATGAGTTCCTGTTACCCTACTTTTTCTGCAGCTTTTTTTCACATGGGCCTGTCTACAGATAGAAATAGGCTAATTGTTACCATAACAGTGTTACTATCTTTCTTTGAGAAATCCACAAAATGGCCCATTTTTTTTTAAGAGAGACAATCCAAAGGATTGGTGGCGGGGCGAGGAGTGGGGAATGCAGCTTTTCCTAGGGCTATTTTTTTGGTCCTAAGGCTTATATTTGGAATTAGGCTGTGTTTCTGGGCTGTAAGTCTGGGATGGTCCTCTTGGTTTCTTGTTCCTTTCAGGATTTATAAATGCCATTTGGGCTCATTATAAGTTAGTTTGTGAAAATACAACAAAGCAGTGTATTAAGGTCATTGGGCAGCTCATTAGGTTTTTGTTTTTTTTTTTTCCCTCATGTCAGAGTTCAGCCCCTGATGAGGTGTGTTAAGAAAGCAGGGGTGCCCTGGCGTCCAGGCAAAGGCAGTGCATTCCCAGGAAGGAGCCATCCTGCTCAGGCCCATCTTGCAAGTCTTTGCAATGGATGATCAGGTCACACACAGCAGGGGAGTCTCGCACAGCGTTAGCTTAAGAGAAAGAGATGCCAACTCCACCACTGTTTGGCTGAAGCCCCTCATTAGGAGTGTACAGTTTGCCCTCTGCTCCCCTTCTCTGTGGGATTTGAGGTTGTTGGGGAGGGGGAGTCATGTATGGCTGTGGGTGGGGTGGGGTGGGCTGGGCTGGGATGGGGAGAGGGACTCCACACGGGAGTCTTGTGCAGCTCACTGTCCTGCTGGCCCATTCCAGAGAATGCCAGACAGAGGCAGGAGGGCATCGTAAGCGACTCGGTCATGTACTTCACCGAGGAGCCCCCCGAACTGCCGGCCAACAGCCCACAGCCCCTGAAGCTGCGGCGCGTCCTGAACCTCAGCCCTTTCACGGTCACTGACCACACTCCGATGGAGACGGTGGTGGACATCTTCCGGAAGCTGGGACTCCGCCAGTGCCTGGTGACCCGGAGCGGGTGAGTGGCCAGACCCTGGGGGGCATAAGATGAAGGGCCCATGGGAGGCTGATGGGGACCGGGGACCAGTCCTCCTCAGAGATGTCAGTAGGCTGTGGCGTGTGTAGGAAGAGATGCCAGCAGGCTTGGAGGCAGGCTTCCAAGTGGGGCTGCTGTCTTCTGCCCTGAGGCTGAAGTTTGAGTCTAAAGGGGAGGAGCCTGTGGGGAGGGGCTGGGGCTCCCTACCCCAGCCCCCACAGTGGTCCAGGTTCCTGGAGAAGGTTCACCCTGTTCTGCTAAAATGAGCAAGGAAAATCTCAGAGCTGATGAGAAAAATAGCTTGAGGTGCACGATGCTGCAACACTCGGTCGGTGACACACTAAGAAAGAGAGATGGGAATCTCATAAAAACTATTGCACATTTTTCACACATGCAGTGGTTGAGAAGAAGGATATCAGTCCCTTCACCTTGAGAAAGCCGTGCAATTAGCTTGTGGAAGCGGGCATGGCGAGGGCTGCAGCTGGGTTTTCCCATGCCACTGGGTGCTCCATTCTGGACTTTTCTCATAGACAAATCTCCATATACAAACGTGAGGTGCGCATTGTGCTCAAGCTGTTCCCTGATGCACCAGCCTGTTGAAAATGACGTGACGTTTCCCAATGTGACCGCGGAGCCGTGAGCTTTGGTAGCTCGTGGCTCAGTCTCTGCCACAGCAGTATTGCTTTCGCACCATGTTATCAGGAAGCAGAAAACCAGTGCTGTAGAGATCAAAGGTTCATGATGGTGTGAGAGGTGCAGTGCCCTGTGGGCTGTGCCTTGGGCTCAGGGGCTCTCCCTAAATGCGAGGGCCTCAGAAGCTTGGGTGGAGGAAGGGATTGGTTTGGTTCAGGTAGCTTGGAACCCGGGATTCTCTGCCTAGTTGATTGCTTTATGGGCTGGAGGTGGGAGGTAGGGTATGGGCTATGGAGATATTGGTACCTGAAATGGCAGTTTTGGCCTTAAGAATCCTGAGGCTCAACTCTCTGACACAGTTTCCAGGGCTACCTCGCTCCTGGTTAACCCAGCAGTTCTCAAGCAGGGTGATTGGCCCTGCAGAGATTTGGGGGTGTCATAAGTGGAGGGGGCGGGTGCTACTACTGGCATCCAGTGGGTAGAGACCAGGGATGCTGTTTAACACCCTCCAGTGCACAGCACAGCCCCCATCAAAGCAAAGACTCATCAGGCCCAAGTGATACTCCTGTTCCCGCTGAGTGTCCCTGGGCTGGCGGCCTGGGGTAGCCACAGAGCACACCTCACTTGGGCTTCCCAGGTGACTTATGGGTAAAGAATCTGCCTTCAATGCAGGAGACGCAGGCAGATGCAGGTTCAGTCCCTGGGTTGGGAAGATCCCCTGGAGACAGACATGGCAATGCACTCCAGTATTCTTGCCTGGAGAATCCACACGGACAGAGGAGCCTCTGTCAGCAGGCTACAGTCCATGGGGTCGCAAAGAGTCGTACATGACTGAGCGACTGAGCACACAGCAGGCACCCCTCACTCGCAGAGATTTCTTCCTGCTGCCTTGCTCATGGCGGGCATCACGGGTCTCTGCAAGGGGCTGAATTTGCACTTGACCCAGAGAACTCCTAGCTGACGGGATGAGTGTCCACCTCCTGTAGTCCTCTGACTACAGCTGGTGGGTGTCTTGTGCTTGAGGAGGGGCAGTCAATGAACAGATGAATAAGCATTTGAGGCTAGAGATCATTTTTCCTGGTGGGTTCTTTTTTTTTGGTCCAGCTGTGCAGCTTGCAGAATCATAGGTTCTAGACCAGGGATTGAACCTGGGCCGCCTGCAGTGGAAGTGCAGAGTCTTAACTACTGTACTGCCGGGACTTCCCCTCTACTGGTGGTTTTTAAAGGCACCCAGTGCTTCTCAAACTTGAGTGGACATCAGAATCTGAAAGGAGTAAACCTTCAGGTTAAACCCCAAGTACCAGGCCCTCCGGCAGTTACTGATCCTTCCAATCTGGGAGGGGCCCTGAGAATTATACTTGTAACCAGCTCCCAGGGGCTACTGCTGGTTGAGGTCCCCACTTGATAAACGACTGAAGCCCACTGATGTGCTTGAATTTCCAGTGTTCGGCAGAAATACCACCGCGATTACCCGTGTCGTCTCAAGTGTCTAGCAGTTTCTCTTTCCCTTTAAAATAATAATCCCATGTCAGTTATCATTGGAATTTTCAGTTCTGGCAGGAAATTCTGCCCTTGACGCCCGCTCACACCTCATGGAGCCCCATGAGTTTTTCCTGTGAAGATCTGGGTGCCGAAATTGGCTCCGAATGTTCTGTGAGAACACACAATCGCTCTCACTCTCTCTCGCTGTACGTATTTTAAACAAACACAGATGCTGATACGTTAGTGCTGGCAGGAGATCCTTGTTTGCGGGGCCTTTCATCTCCTTGGGCTTTGAGCCAGGGCAGGCCCGGCTCAAGCCAGCTCGTGTTTTTGATCTGTTCCATCACCATGTACCGTCCCAGCTCTTGGCCGAGCCCCACAGCTCGTACCCTTGACTAGTGTAGTATGAAGGACTTCTCAGGGCCTGGGCTCTACGGTGATCATGAAACCAGACCAGGAGCCAGAGAAGTCTTTGTCCTCATAAAGTTGAAGTCTTGGAAGCGTCCAGTAGCCAAGAGTGAATTTTGGATTTTCCCCATAGAGGACCTAGAAAGAAAAAGGGAGCAGAGGAGATGCTGGGTGGGTCTTTAGGTCCTGACCAGGGTGATCTTCTCACAAGAGCCCTGGTATTCTAATCTGAATTATGTTCATGGTCATAGATGGACTGTTTATCATTCCACAGTTTCACTTGAACTGCTACCCAAAGAGCCCGGACATTGAAACACTTGAATTAGCTCATTAGGACATTTCATACCATTAACAAACCCCCTTGGATTGAATGCTGCCTCCTTCTGGGAGGTTGCTCATCTTCTTTTTTGATATTTGAATGGCGTCACTGACTCAATAGACATGAGTTTGAGCAAGCTCTGGGAGTTGGTGATGGACAGGGAAGCCTGGAGTGCTGCAGTCCATGGGGTCACAAAGAGTCGGGCATGACTGAGCAACTGAACTGGACTGAACTGAATCACTTTCGCAGGCCAAGGCACAATTTATGCCTGAACCCAAGGCAGCTCCTGAATCCGTATTTCCCCAGAACCATTACAACCAGCTTGACTTTCAGACATTATAGTTACCAAGCTTTAAGACAGGGCTGTCAGGACTGCAGATGCCTAGTGTTTTGATCCTGTCTTAAGGATGGACATAAGGAAACAAAACCCAGGCTTTATAGATATGGGAAGGGTGCCTGTGTGTGTTGCAGTTAAATTCTTATCACTTTGCAGATGCTATCAAGTCTTTTTTTTTGAAAGCAATATTGGTTTCCTCAGCATCTTACTGAGCTTCTGTGTGAGGGAGAACTGGAGGAGGCTCAAAGAGTGTTACAAAAAGAAAATCAAGGAGCTTGTCATCCACCAAGGAACATGGATATCATCCAGTTTGAGTTATGTTCTCCAAGTGTTCTGGAGGGTAGTGTCCTGAGCCAGGCTTTCAAATACAAATGTCCGAAAGGACTGAAGAGACTTTTAAGCTGAACGACTGATTGGTGGCCGCCAGCCTCAGAACTCCTTCCACCTCGGATGAAAAGCTTCTCCCTCCTTTCACGCGCTGCTACTTCTCTGATGATCGCACCTTTCCTAGTTGTGTGTTACAGGCATAAGCTGCTTACCTTCTAACTATTCATGTTTCAGTTTAAAGGGAGTGGAAGGACTGTGATGGACTAAATTTTGTGCCCGAAGCCCCAGATTCATGCACTGAAGCTGCAGCCTCCAATATGGCTCTCTTTGGAGACAGTGTCTGTATGGAGGTGTGTGTATGCGTGCTGAGTCACTCAGTCGTGTCTGACTCTTTGCCACCTCAAGAACCGTAGCCCGCCAGGCTCCTCTGTCTGTGGCATCTCTCAGGCAAGAATACAGGAGTGTGTTGCTATTTCCTCCTCCAGGGGCTCTTCCCGACACAGGGATTGAACCTGCATCTCCTGCGTTGGCAGGTGGATTCCTTACCACTGAGCCACCAGGGAGGCCCACTTTTAGGAGAGAGTTAAGGTTAAATGAGGTCCTAAAAGCCCGATCCCTAATCAGATGGGACTGATGTCCTTAGAAGGAGAGGAGACACTGCCAATGCCTGCATAGAGAAACAGGCCGCGTGAGGACACAGCAAAGAGGTGGCCGTCCCCACAGCCAGGAGAAACCAAACTGGCCAGTGCCACGATCTCGGCCTTCCCAGCCTCCGGAACCAGGGGAACATACATTTCTGTTGTTCAGTTACCTAGTTTGTGGTACTTTCTTACGGCAGTACAAGCTGACTCCATCAGAACTCAGACTCACCTTGGCAGATTTAGGATAATAGCATCTTGTTTTATGGGGCGTCTTGGATTTTACTGTATTTTTATAAATTTTAGAAGTGTGTTTTAGTCACTGATCTATAAAAATGGTTAAAGTCAAGTAGCTCCAAATAGTGGAAGGAAGAAAGTGTTAGTCACTCGGTTGTGTCTGACTCTGCAACCCCATGGACTATAGCCCACCAGGCTCCTCTGTCCAAGGGATTCTCCAGGCAAGAATACTGGAGTGGATTGCCATTTCCTTCTCCAGGGTGTCTTCCTGACCCAGGGATTGAATCTGGGTCTTTTGTGTTGTAGGCAGATTTTTTAATGACTGAGCCATCAGGGAAGCTCAAGAATACTGAAGCGAGTAACCCTTTCTTCAGGGGATCTTCCTAGCCCAGGGATGGAACCTGCATCTCCCACATAGCAGGCAGATTCTTTACCATCCAAGCAACTAGGAAAGCCCTACACAGCTGGAAAGAACAATGGTTCTTAGCTCTGTTCTCCTTCACCACCCCTGGCCCTTCCATTCAGACAACCACTTTCTTCCCTCCTAAGAATTTTGTCTTCTTGAATTAATAGACTATATTTTCTGAGCCATTCAGAGTCAACAAAATAATTGAGCAGAAAGTACAGAGTTCCCTCTCTGGTCCTCTCTGTTTCTCTTCCTGCTAACATCTTATATGTATGGTTTATATTTGTTGCCCTCGGTGAGCCAGTACTGCGATGTTATTATTAACTATGACCCATCTCCCTGGTGGCTCAGTGGTAAAGAATCTCCCTGCCAATGCAGGAGATGCAGCTTCAGTCGCAGGCTTGGGAAGCTCCCCTGGAGGAGGAAATGGCAACCTACTCCAGTATTCTGAGGAGCCTGGTGGGCTACCATTCATGGGGTCGCAAAAGAGCCAGACACGATTGAGTGACTAGACAACAGTAATCATTCACTTCAGGGCTCACTCTTGGTGTTGTGCATCCTGTGGGTTTGGATAAATTCATAATGACGTGTATCCACCATCGTAGTATCATCAGGAATAGTTTCACGACCCTAAACATCTTCTATGCTCTGTCTGTCCATCCCTCCCTCCCCTCAGCCTCTGGTAACCACTGATCCTTTTACTGTCTCCATCGTTTGGCCTTTTCCAGAACGTCATAGAGTTGGAGTCACACAGTGTGTAGGGGAGGGAGGGGTGTGCATTTCAGGTTCCTCCGTGTCTTTCCCTGGCCTGATGGCTTATTTTTCTGTCTAGTGCTGAGTCATATCCATTGTCTGGATGGACCAGTTTGTTGATTCACTTACCTACTGAAGGACGTCTTCGGTGTTTCCAAGTTTGGGCAGTTATATTTGAAGCATACATTTTCTAAGGCTAAGGACATTCTTTTTCATAACAGTAATTAAGTATATCATTCACTATCTAGTTCATATCATTTTCAGTGCAGAATTCCTTCAGTGTTCACACATTGCATTGGTTTGTTTTGCTTCTTTAGTCTCTATCTAGAAGAGCTTCCTGTCTTTTTTCCTTGTCATTTATGACCTAGATTTGTTTTTAAGAGTTCAGACCAGTAGTCCCACATTGTGAATTCGTTTGATTGCTTCCTCATGGTTTGATTTTTTTCAAGTAGCTTCGGGCAATGTTCCAATATTGATGATGTCATAATGTCAGCTTTTCTGACTTGACTGGTGATAAGCTCCATCACTGGGATGAGGTGGTGATGGCCAGAGCCCTCTGTTATAGGGGACATTTTTCTCTTTGTATGTAATCTGTGGAGGGCTACTTTGAGACCATGTGAATTTTCTGTTTTCCAGCAACCATTTACCCAGTGGTTTTGGAATCCATTGATAAATGATTGACTAAACTAATGATTGCACTGGGAGTTGCAAAATATTGATTTTCTAATTCTGTTGTGCTTGCTACATTTTTTTCTCCAGTTTTTGAGACTATTGCTTTAGTTGTGCTTTCTTTTGGTTTTGTCATCTGTGTTGCCATTATTCTTTTTGTTCAGCGTGTTTTTTTAAAAAACACTTTCAGCATTTTACCTGTAATATATCTAAAGATTCATAGTCAATTATTTACTTTCTCCATTGACAATGTATAAATATTAAACATTAACTAAAATTTAATGTGGCTTGTTTAAACACTTCAAGCAATTTAACATAAATATGTTATAAATGTGATTATTATAAAACTTATTACTGTCTTGTTTAGAGGTAAACTGCTGGCTAATTTCCAGTTATCTTCACTTTTTGCAGTTAATAGACAACTAGGAAAAGCAAATTTGACTCAGTCACACAGAAGTTACTGTCATATCTGCTCTTTTTCTCTTTACCTTGTATTCATATGGGTGTTACTGAGAAAAAGGAAGAGAGTTACTACTATTCCTTTTCATGTATGAAAACTGTATTAGATCCTCTGGACATTCTATTTGTAATTAGTTTAGTATGCTTTTTATTTATTTTTAAACATAAATTTATTTATTTTAATTGGAGGCTAATTACTTTACAATACTGTGGTTTTGCCATATATTAGTAGTCTGCTTTTTGAAAAAAACTTAGTTAGTTAGTTTCGGGCTGTGCTGGGTCTTTGTTGCTGCACAGACTTTTCTCTAGTTGTGGTGAGTGGGGACTCCGCTTCCTTGCTGTGTGCGGGCTTCTCATTGCAATGGCTTTTCTTGTTGTGGAGCACGGGCTTTAGGTGTGTAGGCTTTACTGGTTGTGGCACATGGGCTCAGCAGTTGCGGTTCCCTGGCTCCAGAGCACAGGCTCAGTAGTTGTGGCATATGTGGGAACCTCCCGGACCAGGGATCAAACCCATGTCCTTTGCATTGGCAGGCAGATTCTGTATCACTGAGCCACCAGGGAAGCCTCTGTGTATCATGCTTTTAAAAGCCCTTCTTGCTCTTTCCCTCTCTCTCTTGATGTTCCAGTGAGATGGAGGGAAAGAATCCCTCTCTGCCACGGGGTGTGATAGATGGGGAAACACAAGAAATCAATTGGTTTTTCAAGGTTAAGGTCCAGTGTGGTCATGGACAAAGAAGTCAGAATTCTGACCTTACAGTTTCACTGACCACTGTCCGTTTCACCAGCTATACCTTACTGCAATACTGCTATGAGTACTGTGCCCCCGTCTTCATGTTCACTTCCTATTAGTAAGAGATGAGTTTGATACTTTGGCTTTAATTAAATAAGTGACAGTGTAGTACAGCTTTGTTTTCATGTTTTTTGGTATATCATCATTTTTCACAGATAGGAGAAAGCTATCATTTAAAAATCTTTTCTTTTTTTTGGCTGCACCTTGTGTGGCTTATGGGATCTTTGTTCCTCAGCCAAGGAGTGAACCTGCCCCCCCTGCATTGGAAGCAGGGTCTTAACCACTGGACCACCAGGGAAGCCCCAGAACCTTTCATTTTAATAGCCATACAATATTCCAGGGTGAGACTGCCATCCTTCTCTCTTCTCCTCTTCTTGGGGATGATGATGATGAGGTGAGCCGAATTTTGCAGGTTAAGTTTGCAGTGGAACTTCTTTTCCCCGGAGAACTTGAGTACATCCCCTTCTTTCACTCCTTTCACTTTCCCCAGGGGGTGTGATTTGACCCCAGCAGATGTTCATTTAAATATTTAATAAAATCGAGAAGAGGCAAGGGCTGCCATGAACAGTTGTGCAAGTGTGTGTTCATGACCCAGGAACACTGTTCACATTGTGTTTGTAAGAAGTAGGAGTTGGACAGTTTACAGTATAGGTGGCCCTATACCAGGGGCTCTGGAAAGTGGCATTGTTTTTGTAAGGAGACAGCCATGGAACTTTGGAAGAGGAGGTAATTTATATAAATAGTCAGACATGAATGCCAAACTTTACCCTTCCAGTAAGATAGGTTTAAAATTGACCCAATTGTTATACTTAAAACTTCTTACACTTAAAATGCCTTACACATGGGATTTCTGCAGTGTGATCAAGTTTTGACATTGGCTTTTGTAAGCCCTTTTTAACTGATTATATTCTTAAAAATTGGGTGAGTATATATTAGTCATCGTAGGCTTACTGCAGTAATAAGCAAGCCTGTAATATCGGTGGCCAAACACAATAAAGGTTAATTTTTCTCCCATGTCACTCACATCCAGTATGAGTTGTAGCAGGTGTGAGCTCTGTAGCACACAGTCATCCCAGGGCCCAGGTCTTTGATGGCTCCCGATTCATCCTCTGTGACCTCAGAGTCCTTTACTGGCTCCTCTGTCTGGAACCGTCAAATGAGAGAGGTAATGTGCAGGTGACTTGGGAGGGGCATCACTCACCTCCACCCACATGCCATTGTCCAGAGCTCTCTCAGTTGGCCCTACCCATCTGCAAGGATAGCTGGGAAATGTGGTCTCTCTTTGCACCCAGGTGGGAAGGGTGCTGGGGATCAGAGAGAGGTGTAAATCAATATTGCAAGGCTGACTTTTTTTCTCTATTTTGTTTCTTCTCCAGGAGACTTCTTGGCATCATCACGAAAAAAGATGTTCTGAGACATATGGCCCAGATGGCAAACCAGGACCCTGAATCCATCATGTTTAATTAGAAACAAGATGGTAGTTTATTTGAGAAAAATACAACTGTATCATTGGAAAGAAATAAACAAATGATAGTTATTATCCTAATGAACGGTCATGCACTGGGAGCAGCGGAAACAAAAGCTTTGTTTGAAGGGAAGGGGAAAAGAATGAAACTTAAAAAAATATACATCTACGAGTAGGCATTTTATAGCTTTAACCCCTTAGGAGTTTCAAGCTGTGTTGTGAGTTTAGTAACTGCTGTGGGGGCATGTGGGTGGGGGTAAATGATGTGGTTTGTACAAGGATCTGGAACACAGTTGCTGAGTCAAGAAACATTTGCCCCTTCTGTCGCAGGCTGGTGTTGGTAAAGCTTTGAATGTGAAAAGCCAAGGGGTATTGGCATGTCAGTGTCCTTATTTATTGGTTCCTGAGGTTTGGCTGCTATGTTACTGAATCAGACTAAAGATATTTGCACGCACTTTGTTGGAAAAGAAAAAGAAATTAAATGTGAACATAGTGAAAGCTGCAAGTATGCTAGTGGGTTCACTTGTGACCAGCCATTGCTGGTTCCTGTTCTCAGCCTATTTTGTTGCTTATCCCTCAGTTTCTGAACCAAGATTGGGTCTTCTGCCATGTTGAGTATGAAGAAAACATTTCTCTCTGCAAGACCAGCACCTGGGGGCTACACGATGAACTTTTGAGCATTTGGTGCTGCGCTGTTTCCTGCCACAGAAATAGATTTGTCCTTGTTTTGAGGGTATACATACCCATCATTGATTTGCATCTCCATTGCATCTGCTTCATGTATTGCTGTTGCCTGTGCATTCTTAAATATTGATCCGTCTAGCGCTTTCCAAGGGCCATGTCCTATATTCTGCCAGCTTGCCATAGTGACTTGAATTTCCAAATAGCATATACAAGTGTCAAAACAGACTACCCAGTGTTAGTGCTTATTTTTCTTCTCAGATCTTATTAAATACGGCTGCCGAGAGGGTGAGGCAGATGAGTTCTCAGTGGGAACTCCTCCAAATGGATTGCAAGAGAAATACTAAATTGATTCTAAATCTGTTCCATTCTCCTCTCTGTAGGATGCAAAACATCCAGCTTTAATGTGTAAGCATGCACTTTCATATTAGCAATCAGAACACAGGAGGACAGAGTTAAATTTGAGACAGCCAATTTGAGCATCTTTGAGTTGAACATAATGATACATTTATTCTTTTAGTCAGGACTTCGGTTGTGTCTGTGGGAAGGAATTAAGCTATGTTTCTTAGGTCCACTTGGTGACCTCGGTAAGATTGATGCCCCTTGTCCTTTCCCTTTTGTCTTTGTTCTTTCCTTTTCCCTGAGTCATCCTCATCCTTTTCAGTCTCATCACTGGCTCTTGATGTATCAGGTGTGCATTTGGCTGCAAATAATAGAAAACACACAGTGAAGAGTGGACTAAGAAACCTGGAGGTGGGCTCTCAGGACTGTTTCCACGGTATCCTTGATGACTCATGGCCTTTGGTACTTTTTCTCCACATCCTTACCCCTTACCCGTTGGCTTCCTACCTCGTAGCCACAAGATGGTCACTGACCTGCCACGTCTGATAACTGCTCTTTTTTAAGCTGGAAGAGGAACGAAGAGGCAGGTGACAAGGTGTATTGTGTGTGTGTGGGGGGAACACAGAGCTTTCCTAGAGATAATTGGCTTACCTCCATTGGCTGAAATTCTGGTGCTCCCCGTTGTGCATGAGTCTGCGAAGGAGAGTAGCTGTGTAGGCATGTTGCACTCAATGAGATTGAAACTCTCTGAATAAGGAAAGGGGATTGGCCCTTGGGAGGGGGATGGTGTCTACTCTATTGGATGCCGTCATTGTATGTTTGTCATTGTTCTTCCTGCCATCTTCCCACTCTGTCTTGCTGACCCCATCAATCACTCTCCTGTGACCTTACAGCCCCCTCCCCTCTTGGATTTGACCTGGCACTCCCAATCAGAATCCATCCTTTCTTAGCCCTAATAAAAATGTTTATTCTGGAGAGAAACCCAACTATAAGAGGGTTTCGGTGAAACTTCTGGTAGATACAAGAAAATATACTGATGGGTTTAACCTGATTGAAAACTTACAGGAGTTGAAGTCAGATCCCGCTGACAAAAGTATGGAAAATGTCTCTGTAATTAACTGGCCTCCTTCCAAATAACAGCAGATAGCCACTTCAGTGTGGAACAGTCAGTCTGTGGTAGTAGAATATAATCTTAGGTCCTATAAGAGAATGACATTTGTGGTCACACTCACAGGACCTACGTGGATCATAATGTTTTGTTGCTTTTGAGGTTTCCATGGAACAGTGCGAGTGAAGCTGGATTCTCCTGGGCTTTCAGTCCTCAAAAGTCTTAATGTAGTTCCCCTCTTACTCCCGTATAGGCTCTCCAAAGAGTTTTAGTCATAGCCTGGATTTATATAATCCAGGACACCCTGTTAGCTGAAAACATGGAGCTTCAGAAGGGAACACAAAACAGTGAACAGACAAAGTTCAGTAAAACCACAGAATGCCCCCTCCTCCAGCTGAGACCTGGAAAGAAGAGAGAAGAGGAGGGGGGAGTTGACTCTGGGCTGAGGTCAACCATGGTCATGTCCTCTCCCCCAGTGCTTAGCTTAGAGTCAACTGTGGGGCTCTGAGGGCCAGCACTAGACAGCCAGGTCAGGGCTGGGATGGGGGCCTTGTAGCGCCACTGCCAGAGCCAACTGCCTGCCTCCCCTGGAGCCCTGACTGGCCTCAGACTGACTCGCAGGGAACATGCTGCTGGGCCCTTTGTTGCACATGGATGGGGATTCTGAAGTGCGCTGTATCTGCATGTAGAACTGCATCCGCTTTACCTGGTGATCTGATGAACGAGATGAGTAGATCTGGAACTCGGACTCAAGTTGACTACTGTTTTTGTTTCTTTTTCCAGAACCAAAGTTTGTAGACATTTGTAGAACTTTCTGGGTTCTCTCTGAATAGATTTTTTATGTGAGTAAAATATAAATATGTAATGGAAAAGGAGTTCCGTAATGAGACACATTGACCTACTTCTTGCTGTCTTTGTCTATCACTGAAGGAATGTGTTGTAGAAGGACAGATGGCAAATAAAGAGCATCACGAATGTGACATGTGGATTTCTTGTGTTTTTCAGCACATCCCCTGGGAATGCCCATGTGCATGTGGCTTTTACGGAAAGGCAAGTGTGCTAGAAGCAAATCCATATTCAGTGTTTGCTGTGGCAATCTCATAGTTCTCTATTTGAAATTTCTAGATGACTTGATAAAGGAGAGGACATGTCAGTAGATTTTTTTGTTTGTTTTTTTTTTTTTTTTTNTTTTTTTTTTTTTTTTTTTTTTTGGCCCTAACAAGTCACAGAAACTGAAAAAAAATTCCAGCAGTTTGTTTCACTTAGGTGAGAACCGTTTCCTTTAAATTATCAACACATGCAAAATCTGTTCAGCATTCATTGTATTCATTATTCCGATGCTGAGCTGGAAAAGGTGAGAAACTCAAGGAGGAGAACTATTGAATTTCAAGTAATTGTAATATTATGTCTTCATTTTCATTTCATGTGGGCAGTGTTTTATCAGACTCTGCTTCTAACCTTTGAAATGGTTGACATGAGGAGAGAGCTTGTCCCTGTCTACATTGGGGAACATGAACCAGACTCCGTTTTCACTGACGTGGGTCTAACTATTTATTTGCAGTCCTAGTTGTGCTGGGAAAGAAAGATATTTCACCTTTGGTGTTGGAATGATGACATAGCAATGTGGGTTTTTTTTTTTTTAAATTATTGTAACACTGTGTAAACATTGGCAAATTACTAAACATTGTATGTTTGAACTGTATTTTTAAAGAAACTTTATTTTTAAAAATTTTATTAGAGTATAATTGATTGACAGTGTTGTGTTAGTTTCAGGTATACAGCAAAGTGATTCAGTTATACACATGTTCATTCTTTTTTAGATTCTTTGCCCTTGTAGATTATGACAGAGTGTTGAGAAGATGAGTTCCCTGTGCTAAAAAGAAGGTCCTTGTTGGTTATCTACTTTATATATATTAGTGTGTATATAGCTTAATCCCAAACTCCTAATTTATCCCTCCCCTCACCTTTCCCCTTTGGTAACTATAAATTTGTTTTCAAAATCTGAGTCTGTTTCTGTTTTNTTGTATTATTTCTTTATCCATTCCATCTTCTTTACATCTTCTTTATCCATTCCTCTGTCAGTGGACATTTAGGTTGCTTCCATGTCCTGGCTATTATAAATAGTGTTGCAATGAACATTGGGGTGCATTTATCTTTTCAAAGTATGTTTTCCTTTGGATATATGCCCAGAAGTGGGGTTGCTAGATCATATATGTTCAATTTTTAGTTTTTTAAGGTACCTCCGTATTGTTCTTCATAGTGGTTTGTATCAGTTTATATTCCCACGAACAGTGTAGGAGGGTTTTTGAAAAATGAAATGAGCACGAGTCTTCAAGCAGCATGTTGTAAAATGGAAGAGAGGCTGCGATATCCCAGCCTGTTGCTACCCTGGGGAACCTTCAAAACCTGATTCAGGTGCCTGGCAAGGCTAAAGATCCACTCTTAAGATTGTCATGTGAGATTTGGACTTGAGCTTGGCTCAGCTTTTAAATCCCTTGTTCTTAGCCTGGTGGGTTTGAATTTCATCCTTCCTGACCAGTTTAGTATTTTGAAGTGGTCAACTTTACAGAAAATTTGATAAAAAAAAAAAAGCACCAAGAATGCTCATGTATCTTTGACCTGGAAGAGGCAGTGAGGGGAGCCCCCTTCGACAGGGACAGCTTAGGAGGATCACCCTCAGCAGGGTGGCCCACCGAGCAACTGTCCTTCATAAAACAGGCCTGGGGTGATATCGAGGGCCACCAGCGGTGAGTAGCTGCAGGGTAAAGTGCCTGGGAAGGCAGTGGAGGTTTTAAAGTTGGTTTTGTTTTTGTCAGGGAGGAGGAGATGAAGGAGATGCTTCTCCATCATGGAAGGCCAGGGAAAGATACAGAATTCAGAGGAAGGATGTGATTGAATTTGCCTGGTACACAAACCATTCTGGCTGTTCTATAGCAAGACTAGAAGCTATCGCAAATAGGCGAGCTGGGATAGAGGCTTGTCCCAGAGAGGTTCTTGAATTTTGGATGTATTTCCAAGGCAGAACCAGCAGATTTATTGTGGGATGGATATGAAATGTTACAGCTAGGTCGCCATCTACTGAGGTGGGCTAGTAGAGGTGAATAGCTCCATTTTGGAAGTGCTACACTGAAGATACCTGTTGGACATTCCAGTCCAGAGTTCAGAGGAATCATTAGAGTTGGAAATGGAAATCAAGTCATTGGCATATCTGTGGTATTAAAGCCATGCCTGGAAGTTTCTGTGGTCTAGTGGTGTCCCACTTCATGGGAGATAGATAGGGAAACAGTGGTAACAGTGTCAGACTTTATATTTGGGGGCTCGAAAATCACTGCAGATGGTGACTGCAGCCATGAAATTAAAAGACGCTTACTCCTTGGAAGAAAAGTTGTGACCAACCTAGACAGCATATTCAAAAGCAGAGACATTACTTTGCCAACAAATGTCCGTCTAGTCAAGGCTGTGGTTTTTCCAGTGGTCATGTATGGATGTGAGAGTTGGACTGTGAAGAAGGCTGAGCACCGAAGAATTGATGCTTTTGAACTGTGGTGTTGGAGAAGACTCTTGAGAGTCCCTTGGACTGCAAGGAGATCCAACCAGTCCATCCTAAAGGAGATCAGTCCTGGGTGTTCATTGGAAGGACTGATGCTAAAGCTGAAACTCCAATACTTTGGCCACCTCATGCGAAGAGTTGACTCATTGGAAAGAGTTGACTCCCTCATGCTGGGAGTGATTGGGGACAGGAGGAAAAGGGGATGACAGAGGATGAGATGGCTGGATGGTATCACCAATTCGAGGGAGGTGAGTTTGAGTGAACTCCAGGAGTTGGTGATGGACAGGGAGGCCTGGCGTGCTGCAATTCATGGGGTCGCAAAGAGTCGGACACGACTGAGCAGCTGAACTGAACTGAACTGAGTGGTGTCTGAAGAGCAAAAAGAACCAACATTCTAACAGAATTTCAGCATTGAGTTTTCAGGGAGTCATGCTGACTTAGATGCCTGTAGAACTGCCCTTGAATTCCAGCTCTGCAGCTTCTTGGGTGTGTGACATTGTTAAAGAATCATACCTCTCTGAGCCTGGGTTTCCCCATTACTGTAGAGTGGGTCAATGCTCTTCACTAGACATGTGGTTGTGACAGTTAATCAGTGTAAAGCACTTGGGCTGGAATAGACCATACAAATAGTAAATGTTACAGCCTTTTCATGTTATACACTCCTCCCAGTAACTTTAACTGGAAGTTACTTTAATTTTGTGTGGTTAACGGACATAAGACATTTTAAGACTGCTAAAAATAAACAAAAATTGAACTAACCAGTTGCCTTTCCCACCAACTCTTTCAGTCATTCCCTCCACCCCCAAAACAAAAATGAAACAAAGCAAACAGAAGAACCAAAATCTCAGCTCTCTCAAGGGATGTTAAAAAAAAAAACAAAAAAAACCCTCACTGACTCCAGATTAATGGGAAGTTATTAGGAAAGAAACAACTTGATGGGAAATTCCATTTCTCTATGGATTTATATTGACTTTTTATTTGCAGTATAGTTGGTTTACAATGTTGTGTTAGTTTCACATGTACAGCAAAGTGATTCAGTTATACATATGTATATTCTATTTTATAATGACTTTTGAGCAGAAAAGCATAAATTCACATGGATGCTGTACTATTAATTAGCCTCAGATTTAGAGCAAGAGTTCTTGAATCAGAAGACTGTTTGCTGCTGCTGCTGCTGCTGCTGCTAAGTCGCTTCAGTCGTGTCCGACTCTGTGCAACCCCATAGATGGCAGCCCACCAGGCTCTGCCGTCCCTGGGATTCTTCAGGCAAGAACACTGGAGTGGGTTGCCATTTCCTTCTCCAATGCATGGAAGTGAAAGGGAAGTCACTCAGTCGTGTCCTATTCTTCGCGATCCCATGGACTGCAGCCCACCAGGCTCCTCCGTCCATGGGATTTTCCAGGCAAGAGTACTGGAGTGGGGTGCCATTGCCTTCTCCGACAAGACTGTTTAACTTACTTATTTTCAGACAGTATAAAACCCTATACCCACTACTCTTGCAGACAGAGAAACCTGACTGTGGCATGGTATTAATATAGAAAGATGTCTCATTAGTAAAATTCATGAAGAGCAGCCTTTTATAGGTTCTGGCTATTTCCCTTCAGCGTGCGTGCTCAGCCGCATCCAACTCTTGGTGATCCTAGGGACTATAGCCCGCCAGGCTCCTCCATCCATGGGATTTCCCAGGCAAGAATACTGGAGTGGGTTGCCATTTCCTCCTCCACGGCATCTTCCTGACCCAGGGACTGAACCCATGTCTCCTGTATTAGCAGATGTGTTCTTTACCACTGAGCCACCTGGGAAGCACTTCCTTCAACATTAAGTAGTTAGAAACCAGAGGGGGGAGAATGAACTAACAGTTGTCCGAAAGGTGGCAACCCACCAGTTTTAATTCTAGCTCAAGCTAACCGGAATGACCTTACAAATAAAGTGTCCGGGTCAGACAGGCTTCTTTCTGGGCTTTCGTGAGTCAAGACGAGCAGAGTTTCATGTCCTCCCAGGACTCCATGCTCTGGCTGAGCCCAGGGGAGCCCAGCTTGCCTGTTGTTACAGTGCTTCCCCAGTTCATTGGTAGTTAATTGGCTAGAAAGAAGCTACCATCTGGGAAAGCAGGTAGAGAGCATCTATTTCTGGCAGTTCCTCAGCGCTGCATTTCATTAGAGAAACGGCTTTTTCTTTCTGAATGAGCAATAACCAAAGAGCACCTTGCGGGGATTTCTAAACCCCTTTGGTCAGGGTTTGGCTCCCAGAACGAAGGGAGCAATTTCTCTGTGATTCCAGCATTTGTGATGGAACACATATTTCAAAGATTAAACAGCCATCCTCAATCCAAACAGATTCTGTCAGAGAAATTGAAAACACACACGTAAATTTTCAGTCCGTGGGCTGCCTGATAGGCTGAATCCTGGAGATGCTGCTGCAAGTAGGACGTCTTCCTCCCTTCCTTCCTTCTGCATGGCTCCATGTTCATTTCATGTAGGCTTGCTCAGGCTTGCTCCCAGGGCTCCCCCACTTGTGTCCTGCCAGGGATTCTGAACCAAGTGGAAATTGGTGCTAGCTCCCTTCCAATGATTTCTTTTTTTAACATTTCTCAAACTTCTGTCGGTCCACAGAAAGACCTGAGCCTCTCTAGGACTGGCTGTGGGTGGTTTACATGATCACCGAGGAACTCTCCAGGGAGTTGCCCAGCACCGAGCTTTTGCTCCATGGAGTGCTGAGTCACTTCAGTTGTGTCTGACTCTATGACCCCGTGAACTAGCTGGCCAGGCTCCTCTGTTCATGAGATTCTCCAGGCAAGAGTACTGGAGTGGGTTGCCATGCCTCCCTCCAGGGGATCTTCCCAACCCAGGGATGGAACCCCACACCTTTTACGTATCTTTAGCATCGGCAGGCAGGTTCTTTCCCACTAGCACCACCTGGGAAGCCCTGCTCCACGGAGTAGAGGGTCTCAAAGAGCAGGTCTGCATGTGGTGGGGTTGCCCTTCCTCGAGTGTTTCCAAGATGCAGTATTTCTGCCGGGCACCCAAGGGGAAGAGTGGATTCTGTGCTTAACTAAACTGGAAAGTCCCATCTCATGGGGTTCCCCAGACTAGTCTTAGAGAGTTGTAACTACGGCATCATGAGTGTCTGTTTTTTAGTTTCTTTTCAGAATTTCTGTGTGAGTGACCTGGAAGAAGCGAGGCCCCTTTAATGAACTTTAAGCACATTTTCTGTGAGGCAGGGACATTTCCTTATGCTTCATAACCTGTAAGATATCGAGGGATTAGCTGAGTGTGGATCCCCACAGCTGGTTAGAAACGAGTTCCAAGTCCCTCCCAGGTCTACTGAGTCGGATCAGCATTTGAACAAGATCCTCAGGGATTTGTGTGCAGAGTCAAGTTTGAGAAGTGCTTCCCACTCCAGTGTTCTTGTCCGGGAAATCCCATGGACAGAGGAGTCTGGTGGGCTACGGTCCATGAGGTCACAGAGTTGGACACGACTTAGCCACTAAACAACCACAGCCCTAGGTGACGGGTCTCACGAGTTCCAGCTCTGAGATCCACAGTTCTCCAAGATTCTCTCACTTCCAGAGAAAGAAGCCGCAGTGGCTTCAGTGACTGAGGCACTGAAGGAGCCTGTCCAGAGAAACGTGGTGGAGTGAAACTTGGCGTGAGGTCCCTGAATCCCATTTCTCAGTCCCCAGACTTTCCCAGTCACCTCTGCCCTGAGGGATTCTCAGCTGCAATGCTAGTAGCCTTAGGGGCTCCATCGTTCTTGGGGCGGGCCTGTGCACTGGAATTTTCTGACTGCATCCCTGGCCTCTACCCACTAGGTGTCAGTAGCAGCCATCCCCCTGGTTGGGACAACACACAATGTCTCTGGACACTGCCAAGGTGTATGTGTTGGGGGGAGGAAATCCCCCCCGCCGGCTTCCTACAATTGAATTCTGTAGAAGTGAGCATTGACATTTATGAAGCCCAGACAAAGGGACCATGTTTGGTGTTGTTTAGGTGAGTTTTTCATAAAGCTGGGATAGGAGGAGTAGGGGGAAGTGCCTTGTGTCAGGCAAGGATGGGGTGGGGAGTCCAAGGTCTGGGGACAGGCGTTGCTGTGCCTGGTTGCTTGGGAAGTGTGCCCCCAGCTTTAAGCAGAAAACACAGATGAATGGGAGAGGGACTTCTGCTTCTTTTAAGTTTTTAGAAGTTCTTTATTGGAGTATAGTTGAATTAACAATGTTGTGTTACTTTCAGATGTACAGCAAAGTGATTCAGTTATACATATGCATATATCCATTCTTTTTCAGATTCTTTCCTCATATGGTTATCACAGAATATTGAGCTTCCTGTGCTGTCCAGTAAGTCTTTGTTGCTTTCAAAGAACCTAACATGGGCCACCGGCAAAGGCTATAGTCACCTTACCTGGGCACACAGCTCACACCAGGAGGCAATTGTGAAGCAAGCGACTTGACTTTCAGCCAGTTCTGTCCTTTTCCCTGTCATCCTTTGCCAGATATCTCCCACTTTCTCCACACACACACACACACACACACACACGCACACGTGCGCATGGATAGAAAACAGCTTTTTGCTCATGCCATTTTGTTAGAAAGATACCGAGCTGCTAACTTGAACTTTTTTGTTACTTTATTGTAAGTTTAGAGAGACGGTTGGCAAACTGCAGCCCACGGGCCAGCTCCAGCCTGCCACCTGTCTTTGTAAATAAAGTTTTATTGGCTCACAGCCATGCCCATTCATTGCGAATTGTCTGTGGCTGCTCTCAAGCCACAAAGGCAGAGTTCAGTAGTTGCAGCAGAGACTGTATAGCCTGAAAAGCCTCAAAGATTTACTATTTGGCCCTTTATGGAAAAAGTTGGCCAACTCCTGGCTTAGAGTTAATTAGGGTCACCAAACCACTGGAGAACCACCAAGAGTAATTGAACTTTCTTCCTTGCACTGGGTGGAAAACACGAAGACATGTTTTCAAAACAGAAGCAAGGAGAGGCCTGTGTGTTGGTGGAGCAAGATGAATGTGTTGAAAAGCTTTTCGCTGCTCCAAGTTTCTCCAAGAGATTAACTTTTGCCAGAGATATCTGTTCTGACTTAGATGTTAATAGAGGTATCGGTAAGCTCAGTTAAAATTGAAATGTTTTCTGCAAGGGAAACGTAACAGCTAGCATTTGACTGGTGCTTTGTCACTTATGAAGGTATAAATTTTTTTTTTAATTTTTAAGAGTTAATTTTATTGAAGTATAGTTGATTTGGTGGTGGTTTAGTCGCTAAGTCGTGTCTGACTCTTGTGACCCCATGGACTGTAGCCTGCCAGTCTTCTCCAGGCAAGAATACTGGAGTAGGTTCCTTCTCCAAGGGGTTTTCATGACCCAGGAATTGAACCCAGGTCTTTTGCATTGCAGGCAGATTCTTTACCAACTGAGCTACGAAGGAAGCCCATAGTTGTTTTACAATATTGCATTAATTTCTGCTGCATACCAGTGATTCAGTTATACATATATACATTCTTTTTCAGATTCTTTTCCATTATGATTTACCACAGGATGTTGAATGTAGCTCCCCATTCTATACAGTAGGACCTTATTGTTTATCCATGCTATACATAGTAGTTTGCACCCACCAATTCCAAACTTCCAGTCCATCCCTCCTGTACCACCTTATCCTTTGCAATCACAAGTCTGTTCTCTAGTTCTGTGAGTCTTTTTTCTGTTTTATAGATAAGTTCATTTGTGTGTGTTTGTGGTTTTTTATTTTAGAGTCCACATACAAATTATATCATACAATATTTGTCTTTCTCTTTCTGATTTAACTTTTAGTATGATCATCTCTAGGTTTATCCATGTTGCTGCAAATGGCTATATTTCTTTTTTTATGACTGAATAATATTCTGTTGTGTGTGTGTACCACATCTTCTTTATCCATTGTTCTGTTGATGGACATTTAGGTTGTTTCTATGTCTTGGCTCTTGTAAATTATGCTTCTATGAACATAGGGGTGCATGTATCTCTTTTGGGTTAGAGTTTTGTCTGGGTTTATGCTTAGGAATGGGATTGCTGGATCATATGGTAATTCTGTTTTGGTTTTCTGAGGAACTTCCGTACTGTACTCCATAGTGATGGCACCAACTTACATTCCCACCAACAATGCAGAAGGGTTCTCTTTTCTCCACATCCTCTCCAGCATTTATTGTTTGTAGATTTTTTGATGATGGCCATTCTGACCCACATGAAGTGGTACCTCATGGTAGTTTTGCTTTGCATTTCTCTAATAATTGGCGATGTTGAGCATCTTTTCATGTGCCTTTGGGCCATCTGTATATCTACAAAGGGGTTTTAATATTTGTGTTTTTCCCCTCAGTGGTTCTATGGGGTAAAAATTACTATCCCTATTGTTTAGAAGACAGAGCTGAGGCCTGGAGAGGTTAAAGCACATGGAAATCACCCAGAGGTTCTGATTCAGTCCATCTTGGGTGGGCCTGGCATTAACTTGATAAATGGCTGCCAGGTATTCTGTAGTGTGATCAAGATTGCAAAGTCCTGCCCAAGTTGGCCAAGCTCATTGGGGGTCTGACTAGAGCTCAGACTTGGTTCTTCTTGTTGACTTTCAGCCCAGGAACTTTTCCCTCAATATGACGACTCACTTTAACTCAGTCTCTGAGTTGAACTTGTTGGTCTAACCCAGTGATTCTCAGAGTGTAGTCCCTGGACCAACAGCATCACGACCCTCCAGCAGTTTGTTAGAAATGCCCAAGAGTGGACCTAGAGAATTGGAAAGTCTGGGGACAGAACCAGCCATCTGAGTTTTAACAGCTGATTCAGATGCAGGTCAAATTTTAGATCCTCTGGTCAATGTGATGGGCGAGTTGTGATGGAGGTAAGATGTTAAAACCAGAACACACACGCCCCCTCATCCCCCACTCCCACACACCCACTCCCCCATCCCCCGCACAGGCACTGCATGTGTGCATGCTAAGTTGCTTCAGTTGTGTCCGACTCTTCACGACCCTATGGACTGTAGAATGCCCAGCTACTGTGTCCATGTGATTCTCCAGGCAAGAATACTGAAGTGGGTTGCCACGTTCTCCTCCAGGGCACCTTCCTAATCCAGGGATCAAACCGATGTCTGTTATGTCTCCTGCATTGGCAGATGGGTTCTTTACCACTAGCGCCACATGGGAACAGGCACTGCCTCTGGGAAATCAGCTGAGGGTGTGGCCAGGCAAAATGAGTATGAGAAGGGATGTAATAAGAATCTATGGGCGTTTGGGGAACTAGGAAAACACCAGGACGATGAAAAGCAAAAAAAGGTCTCACCATTGTCCTGGGTGGAGCCTCTGCTAAGTTAATGTTACTGTGAGTGACCCTGAAGGTGTCTGCAAGAATCCTTGCATTCTTTTAACGTGCTGGCAAGTCAGAGGGTGTTTTGCTTTGTTTTTTTTTTTTTTTTTAAGTTTTGGGGTTTTTTTTGAATCAAGCACTTTGTGGAGATGAGCATTCTTACGTGATTACAATGAGACCACTTCTCCTTGGATCCAAAGTCACATTCCTTGCTTCGATTTCAGCCCAGGTGCTCCTTTTTAATTGCACTTCATATTCAAGTGTTCAGCTACCCCCTTCCCGGAGAGGGCTGGCCCCCTAATCACTCCAGTTCTTTGGCTTCTGCAGCTGGGACTTCAAAGGCCCCAGAAGTCATATTGTAATGCGAGCTTCAAAATGGAGAGGCATCGTCAGTCAAGGCTTATCAAGGGGAAGGGACACCTTGGTGTGGCACGGGTGGGGGGTGAAGAGTCCAGCGTCACCCTGTCCCTCTTGGAGCCTCCCCCTCTCCAAAGCATCACCATTCCCGATCTGAAAAACTTCACCAAGACGTACGGAATTCAGGGCTATGCGCTGATGCCCCAGATCAAGGAGACAGACGTTCATGCCCCAGGAAAGAATGTTTGTTTCAACCAAACGTTCACATGACCAGCTGCCAACGGGAGAAGAAAAGCAGAGAGAGGGGGACTCCCGCAGACTGACATGGGAAAGTATAAACAGTGATTACAGACTCCGAGAAAGGGCTGTTGTTAGGTGAAATCACATCATCTGATTTGGGGTTTTGCTTTTGCAATTACTGGACCTAGAGAATGAAACTGCAGTGCATATGCTGTTTCCAGGATGGGTGGGACCATGTGAGCTCATGATGGTTTCAAGTCTGCACTTTGACATTCTAGTTGGACCCTAAAAATTAACAAGTGCAGGCCTCGCTTTATGGGATACCTTAATTTTAAGTTCCAAAGTACAGTATCTAGAAGTAGATGCAATCACTTGTGGTTTTGTTTGCTTTTTCAGCCCAGAACAAATACATATAGAGTATTGATTCTGAAAGCGGGAGTTCTGAAGGCAAAAAACTGAGATTAGCTTTCTTGGTCAAATCTGTGAGTTTTTCAAGGTCAAAGAGTGATGTCTCCAAGATCTTTCTTCAGTGTCACTTCTAGTATTTTGTATATTGATGATAACCATTACGTGTTTTTGAAGAACAGATAAGTGCTGAAAACCTGTTCCTTACTTGTGACCTTTTAGAATAAATCAAGAAAATAATCCTGGCAGAGTTTTCTAAAGACACAGAGCATTTCCCCAGAAGAGACCCATCTGTCATTGTGTAAAATGTCACATAAAACACTCCCTGTCAAAAGAAAATGGTAATTGGCTTGGTGTTTCATGGCCTGAGAAGGGCTGCTGGGTTGAGAGATCGTGAACTTGAAAAGAATGATTCTGAAAGTGCAGTCTGAAGAATCTGTGCCCTGGTGTATCTTTGATCAAACTCAACCTACAAAGAAGCGTGGCAGGTTCTAAATTCTGCAGAGACCAACAGCTCAGGAAATCCATGCCCATGGCTTTACTGAACATGTCACATCAAAGGGAAAAATGCCCTAGTAACTGGAAAGTTCTTTTGGTGTTTAGTGTTGAGAGAGAATAAAAAAGAGATTAAATTTCAGTATTTCTGGATTTGGTTAATAGATCTTCTCTCTTTTAAACTTAAGAACTTGAAGTAATTCTCTTTACTTAGTAGAAAAATTGGGTTTCCCTGGTAGCTCAGACAGTGAAGAATCTGCTTGCAATGTAGGGGACCTGTGTTCGATCGTTGGATTGGGAAGGTCCCCTGGAGAAGGGGATGGCTACCCACTCTAGTATTCTTGCCTTGAGAATTCCGTGGATAGAGGAGCCTGGCAGGCTATAGTCCATGGGGTCACAAAGAGTCAGACATGACTGAACAACTAAACAGCAGTAGAAAAATTATCCAAAAGACATGTCTCATAACCGTGTCTGAAGGGTAATAAAAATAGACCTGTAAGTAGAGCATTGTCATCTTTAGATAAATGGTTCCTGAAGTGGTTTTCAGCTGTGACATTCAGCATGGCTGAAATTCACCAGCACAGATGCTCCCACAGGGAGACGTTGAGTTTGTGGGCAAATCCTGACACTGTTTGCACTCTGGTTACTTTTTTGGGGATTCAAGGAGACTGAGACAAAACATTGGGGAATGATATTGAAGGAATAAGTATACTAATTTATAGTTTTTAAGAATAGATACTGTGCATAGATGAATACTTCATATTATTAACAAAGTGCCTGGACCCCATGTCATAGCTGTCGACGCATAGCTGTGTTGGCGGATATCTGCACATCCCTCCTGGCATGACCACAAAGGTTGCTCATGGGGCCCCATCTTGTTCCTGGAAGAATCCATTCCTACTTAAGGCTTACCCAAAGACAAAAGCCAGTGTCTGAAAGTTTCAGTTCTCAACTGTAAAAGATGTTAGTCCATTTCTATCCATATAAACTTGTTGAGCATGGTGTCTGACACATGAATGCTAAAAATATGATTGTGGCAGAGACAGCTGATGCCCATTAAATCCGTATTCTCTTCTGGGCACACAGCTTAGACTACACTTCCCAGCATCCTTTGCAGTTAGATGTGGCCATGTACTAGTTCTAGCCAATGGAATATGGGCAGAAGTGAGGTCCAGAAAAATGTCCCATGTGCGATCCTCTGCAGGTGGAATGGAGATGACCTGGGATGACCTTGGAAGCTATTGAATGACCACGGAAGAGAATTCCCAGCTCCCTATTTACTGGCCCAGCACTGGTACATGACTGAGAGACAAAGCTCTGTTATATTCGGTCATTTTCCACTTTGGGGGTCACTCTGATAAGGCAAATAGCCCACCTGAACTATGCAGTTATTACAGTTATAAATTCCTAGAAGAGTGGGCAGGGATGTGATAGTCAGCTTGTACCACTCACAAGAACCATGGTTTAATTTGTAGGAGTTTTGCCAGCAGGTTGATGTCACATTCCTAGCTTGAAATCAGCCATGGTGGGAAAATTACACCCCAGAGATTGGCGGGTACCACAGGCTAGCCATTTTTTGGTGTGTGTGGGGGAACTCCTTTAGAGAACATTTATCAGAACACAGCTGACTGGGGATATATCTTCTTCCTCTTTATCTCATTCAGAACCTCATAATGTAGTGTGTTGTGTATGACTTAGAAAGTGTATGTGGTTGTGAATCAAGGTCAGCTTTGAATAACTCAACAGAGGAGACATCCTGAAAGGATGCAAGCTGAGCCCAGTTGTTCAGTTGCTCAGTTGTGTCCAATTCTTTGTGACCCCATAGACTGTAGCCCACCAGGCTCCTCTGTCCATCAGATTCTCCAGGCAAGAATACTGGAGTATTCTTGGAGGAAGTTGCCATTTCCTCCTCCAGGGGATCTTCGTGACCCAGGGATGGAACCCAGACCTCCTGCACTGCAGGCAGATTCTTTGTCTCCTGAGCCACCAGGGAAACCTTTTGAGATAAGGGCTACATTTTTATGTCTGGGGTCTTTAGGACTTTCAGGCCTTTTGTTGCACCCTCCCTCCCCACTTTATCTGGTTGTCACTGGTCCACCTGGCCCGGGGCTGTCTTCTGAAGCACGCTGATTCTGCTGTCACTCAAGCACTGGGTAATGACAGGCACCAGGGAAATTGTCATTTGCCTTGCACTCCCGTGAGGGAGGCTGATGCCTCCCTGTGGGGGAGGACAGAGGGGGCTCAGTCTGGATTCTTCCACCAGCAGATCCCAAGATAAGGACTCAAGGACAAGTCATTTGTTTGGAAGGTAATGCTGGGAACCAGCATAAAAGAGCAGGAAGAGGTGAGGCAGAGAGGAAGAGGCGGCCAGTGAAGGGTGTGTTATCCAGCAAGTTGCCCCTGTGGGCAGCTGGAGACATGAGTGACAGTGCAGACCACACACCCCAGAGCTCTCACTGCAGAGGGATGAGGACTGGGGTATCTGTCAGCTCTCTCTGGTCATCGACGTGTCTAGGATGCCCATAACCTATCCAGATAGCTAGCTTGCCTCTGTTCTTTCCCCAGCTGGCCCCTGAGAATCTCTTTACTCTTTGCTTTATCAGAGGTGAGCCAACTCCCTTATTTTGACCTCTCTGTCTAGACTTGGTGTGTTTTTTCTTGGCTGCCCTTGACCATGACTTTGATCATATATGTACCCTGACCTCTGTATGCATTCAGTCCCTTCAGTGCCTTCATGTATAACAAGAATGATCAAAAGAATGATTTGAATCACACTGTTAAAAATGACAGAACTGGAGAGTTCTCTTACAATCTACCATAATTATAGTCATCTCAGATTAGATATGTATGTCATCAGAATTTCTGCACTCTGGTAGATACAAAAATTGTCCCTCAAATATGTCCACATTATAGTCCTTAGAACCTATGAATATTTTTTACCCTCTGTGGGAAAAAGGACTTTACAGGTGTGATTCATTTAAGGACCTTGAGATGCAGAGATGATCCTGGATTTTCTGAGTGGGCTCGTAAAGGCTCTTATAAGAGGGAGACAGGAATGTCACAGTCAGAGAGGGTGATACATGACGGAAGCAGATTAGAGTTACACATGACCAGGAGCCAAGGAATGTGGGCAACCCTTAGAAGGTAGAAAATACAAGGAATACCATAAGACCCATGTGGACTTCTGCCGTATAGAACTATAAGATAATATGCTTATGTTGCTCTGTTTGTGATAATTTGTTACAACACCAAGAGGAAACTAATATACCCACATGTGCTCAGTTGCTCAGTCATTTCTGACTCTTTGCAACCCCATGGACTGTAGCCCACGAGGCTCCTCTGTCCATGGGATTTCCCTGGCAAGAATACTGGAGTGGGTTGCCATTTCCTTATTCCAGGGATCTTCTTGATCCAGAGATCAAACCTGCGCCTCCTGCATTGGCAGGCAGACTCTCTACCACTGAGCCACCTGCGAGGCCAATATAGCCACATAGTCAAGTTTTAAAAATTATGAATTCTTAAATCGTCTTTGGGAATCCAACATAATTGTGATGTTGGGGCATCTATTTTCAGTTATTTTTCAGAATCTGCTTTGTGGGTTAACTGTGATGAAATCAAGGTCAGGGTTGGCGTGTCTTAGATCTGCTATCACTCATCGGCTGGGGCTTCTCAGAGCAGAGCCCCTGACCTTGCACGCAGGTAAGTTAGCTGTTGCCAGGAGGGAAATTGCCTGGTGATGGTGGCTGCTGATTGCTGTCCAGGTGTTTCTGGATTAACTGCTGCTTTTGATTACCTGAACTATTTGTGGATAATCCCTCATCCAGATAATTGAAAATTCTCCGCCCAAACACTCTGGCTGCTTGGAATCCAGTGTTTTTTTTTTTTTTTTTTGCAGCTCTGAACCTCTTGTACGGTCTTCCAAGAAACAGTAACTTTTATGTTCTCACCAAACTGGTTGGCTAATTCAGGAATGGGCTTCATTCTAATTAATAATCACAAGTATTTCCTTAACACTTGACCCGTCAAGCTTCAGGTTGAGCACTTTTTAAGATCATTACATTTTTGACAACTCAATCTGAGCTGAGTCCCCTGTGGCTGCCCCCACTTGCACAGACTGTACAGACGAGGATGTGGGGCTCTGGGTAACTCATTTGACTAGCGCATGGCAGAACCCACCTCCAAAAGCAGGTGGCTTGATTCTCAAGCCCACACTTCTAACCAGCACTGATACTATATGTCACCCTCTTTTTGGAAATGGCTCGAGTTTGTTCTTGGCAATAGAGAAGTCAGCATCTCACCTTAGCTAGTGGTGGAACAGGCCACGAGTCAGTCAAGGCAGCCTTTTGGGAACTGTTTCACTGGCTCCCTGAGATGTGTTTTTGTGAAGGGAGGGGGCTCCTGGGGTTTGATGGATGCTGAATTTCACTTTCCACCTTGCCAAGAAGTGAAGTTTCCAGGTCTCTTAATGTTTTGTGATCAAAAGTGGGTTAAAAAATATTCGAGTCCAATGGTGATTCACAGAGAATGTCTGAGCAACACTGTGTTGCTCATTCTGCATCTCCAGTCCCTCCATCCCGGAGTCTGCACTTGCCTGGCATGTTGGTGGTCTCTACCTGGGCACTGTTTGTACAATGCCTGAGTAGCATTTATGGACTCAGAAATTCCTTCCTTTTAGATGGCATGATCCCTTCCCTTTCGATTCTAGAATGTGTCATGCTAACACAGTGGGTCTCAACCAGGGGCAGTTTTGTTCCTCAGGAGACACCTGACTATGTTGGGAAGTATTTTTTTTTCCATTTCATTTTTTTAGTCTTTATTGAATTTGGTAAAATAGTGCTTCTGTTTTTTATGTTTTGTTCTGTTTTGTTTTGTTTGGTCATGAGGTGTAGGGGATCTTAGCTCCCTGACCAGGAATTGAACCTGCACCCCTGGCATTGGAAGGTGAAGTCTTAACTGCCAGACCACCAAGGGAAGTTCCAGGAGGTAGTTTTGATTGTCACAACTGAAGGACACTGCTACTGGCCTCTAATAAGTTATATTCATTTCCTGATGCTGCTGTATCAAACTCCCACAAACCAGGTGGCTTAAAAGAATAGAAATGTCCTGTCTCACATTTCTGGAGGCCAGGAGTCCAAAAGATGTCTGCAGCGTTGGTCCCTTCTGGAGACTGAGGGAGACTTCCGTTCAGGCCTCTGTCCCAGGCTCGGGTGGCCACATCGCTGCAGTCCCTGCCTCCAGCTTCCTGGGGCCTTCCCCTCTATATCTCTGTGCCTCAAATCTCCCTTTTCTTTCTCTTATAAGGACACTCATCATTGGATTAAGGCCCACCCTAAATCCAGGATGATCTTATCTCAAGAGCCTTAACTTAACATCTGCAAAGACCCTATTGCCCAGCACAGTCCCAGTCCCAGGTGCTGGGGGTGTGGACTTGGACATATGTTTTAAGGGGGCATGGTTCAACCCACAACAGGAGTAGAGGCCGGGGAAGCTGAGAACCAGGCAACAATGCAAAGGACAGCCCTCCACCACAGAGGAGCTGAGAAGCCTCACTCTGTCATGAGCAAGAAGTTTGCTTGTGGCAGAGAATGCCTTTCAGCGTGTACCCCATCCTTCGACAGCTGTCACGTGTGGTGTGACTCAGCCGGGCTATGCAATCAGATGCCAGCTGTCACTGCCCAGTTCATTTCTAATGGGTGGAGGCCACTCGTGCCCAGCAGATGGCTGTCAAATACCCACGAGAACCAAGTGTTATTTGCTCAGTCATGTCTGACTCTTTGTGGCCCCCCTGCCAGACTCCTCTGTCCATGGGATTTTGCAGGCAAGAATACTGGAGTGGCTTGCCATTTTGGTATGCAAATAACAGGAAAGGTAAGAGAGTAATGCATTGCTCAGAAGTGTGTGTATTCTGGTGTAGACATAATCTGGTTTGTGCCTCTCTGCTGAACACCTATGGAGAACCTCTGACTTCCCAGTGTAGGCACCCAAGGCTTCCCCCTCTCCAGCCCCCTCCTCACTGTCATGATTTATCTTTTGGAGAAGACATTTTATGGAAATCTGTGTCAGTGGTCTCAACCTTTTTCTGTAAGGGAATAATAAATCTTCCTGATTTGCAGGTCAGGAGGCAAAGCGGAGCCTCTTCTGGAAGTTCTCAGAACAAGAGAGAGAGAGAGTTCTGCCATGCCTCCATCCATCGGCCCAGGTAGCTGGTCTTGGGTGCTGGGCAAGTTCATGTCCAATTGCCATCTGCTGGAGCCCTCCAGTGGCTGAGTGTTCTGTCATTGCCTTGGGGCCAGATTCTGACTGGAGCAGAAGCTTGGTGTTGGGAGAGGGGCATGCCCCCTAATCAGTTTCATTCTCTGCCTCAGAGACCCCCAGGTCCCAGCACACTCCTCTCCTGGACATCTGAGTCATCTTAACCCAGACTCCTGGCTGGAGGCCCGGGCTGCTCACCGCCCAGTAGTTGCCCATTGTTGTGGACCCAGTGTGTAAGTGGTGACCAGCATGGACCCAGAGTCATGCAGAGGAGGGAGTAGGAGTAGAGGGCGACACCCTGGCTGGTCTCCAGGTTCTCAGCTGTCAGCCTGCTCCAGTCACATCTGCAGCCCATACACCACAGGCAGAGTGAATAAGTGTGTGTGTGGGGGGGGGGGGCGGGGGGTGAATTGGGTCCGAGGGCCATCCTTGGCCAGTCCCTGGTTTGCCCTCATGGCAGATACTTTTCTGCTAGATGGCAGGACTCTTCTTTGGCTTGACCAACTGCTTACCTCATTTGCAAGTTCATGATGTTGAGAGCAGTGAGGACCATCTGACACTCCTGTGCTAAGCCAGTCCTCGGGTTTATAAAGATAATGCGAGGAGGCTGGGGGAAGACAGGAGATGCAAAGCCTCCCTTTGCGAATGACTGTGTGACCCAGGAGACCCCCAGTATCAGGGCGGTGAATGGAATGTTTTTGCCTTTTGATGTTTAACCTCTCTTCTCCTAATCCTCCAGTTATCTTATTGGAGTAAATATTCCTAGAAAAATGCAGGTGCTCGGGGTCAGGTTCTATTTCATCTTGTGATAGGTATTGGGTTGGCCAAAATGTTCAGTTAGGTTTTTCCATAAGCTGTTATGGGAAAACCCAAATGAACTTTTGGGGCAACCCTAGTTTAGTTTGGGCAACTAATGTTTTAGGAATGGTGACTGATGAATTAATTTATCTTGTCTTTTACTGGATAGTCCTCAAAGGCACATGTTAGAAGCAGTATGTTTGGAAAGAGTGAGCAGAGAATTCTGCCATCTGAGGTTGTAAATGTCATTATGAAGTGTGTGCTGCGTGCACCAGCCATCTGGCGTTTGCAATATGGGCGCATTGGTTAAGACAAAATACCTTCCTACTCAAGGCCCCAGAAAATTGTCTGCTATCATAGTAGCAACTACTGTCTGTCAGCAAGTATCCTTTCCTCCCTTAGAAACTTCATTAAGATGCCTTCTCAACAATCAGTTGTCACCTCCCATTTTACTCAGCTAACCTCATACTGTATTGTCATTCTGACACACACTTCCCAAGCCTCTCCAAGCCAAGTTCAGTCAGGTTTCTGGAATGTCAGCTCTCTCCCCAGCCCCTCTTCAGTTCCCCTTTGATGCAGTCTGAGCATGATTGCAAAGCCCGGGGACCTTTGCTGGGTCCTCAATTGTGCACAAATTCAGAACTAAGTAAATTTCAGGCCTGCTGCTTGGCCATGATCAGCAACCACCAGAAATGGAGAGGTTTTTTAATGGAAAAATGAGAAAAATAACAAGTGAGAGATTTGAGTCTAGAAAAGAGGGCATAAATTGGTTCTCTGCCCTCCAAACTGCACCTCTGCCCCAGTCAATCTTCTGTGATCTGATCAGTGCTGACAAGGGAGCTATCTTAGAGGGAGCCTTGATACTCAGAGATGTGGCTGAAGATAGAGACTCATTTTCACCTCCTCATCCTTGTGATGCCCCAGATGGAGTCCATCTGAGAGGAAGGGGGCCCTCAGTGAGGGCTCTGCTGTCTCCTGGGTCTTTCTTTATCTTCTGCAGCACCTGAAATTCTGCTGCTGAGCTCTCCTCTGGGCCTGTGTAACATACCTGTAATGTTGGGGAGACCAACAGTGAACACTATTCTCCTCCAGTCTGTAAATATGGGCCTGTAGGCTCCAGCCTCGATCCTCCCCTTGGTCAAGATGTTTCAGCAGCCTCATCCAGGCTCTTGGTTTTGATCATCCCTCACTAGTGGAAACAGTGGCTGTTTATTTTTCTGGGCTCCAAAATCACTGCAGATGGTGATTGCAGCCATGAAATTAAAAGACGCTTACTCCTTAGAAGGAAAGTTAGGACCAACCTAGATAGCATATTCAAAAGCAGAGACATTACTGTGCCAACAAAGGTCCGTCTAGTCAAGGCTATGGTTTTTCCAGTGGTCGTGTATGGATGTGAGAGTTGGACTGTGAAGAAGGCTGAGCGCCAAAGAATTGATGCTTTTGAACTGTGGTGTTGGAGAAGACTCTTGAGAGTCCCTTGGACTACAAGGAGATCCAACCAGTCCATCGTAAAGGAGATCAGTCCTGGGTGTTCTTTGGAAGGAATGATGCTGAAGCTGAAACTTCAGTACTTTGGCCAGCTGATGCAAAGAGCTGACTCATTGGAAAAGACCCTGATGCTGGGAGGGATTGGGGGCAGGAGGAGAAGGGGACGACAGAGGATGAGATGGCTGGATGGCATCACTGACTCGATGGACCTGGGTTTGGATGGACTCTGGGAGTTGGTGATGGACAGGGAGGCCTGGCATGCTACAGTTCATGGGGTCGCAAAGAGTTGTACATGACTGAGCGACCAAACTGAACTGAACTGAGCACTAATGTCTGGCGTTGACCTTCTTAGGTACTCCAGATCGGCTTCTCTACCTTCCCGAATGGGTACAGCTGAGGTGTCCCAGGCACTTCAGGCTCAAGGTTCTGTCTATAAGAGACACATTTTAGATGCAGAACACTGAAAGCTTGCAAGGTTTGACATCTGCTCGTAAATGGGAGGAGATGGATGAGAAGGAGTCAGTGATGATGCTTTGTCTTCCTGGAGCTGACTGGGACTATGGAGAGTAATGGGAAGATGGACATGGTGGTGCTATAATGGGGGTGATCAGTGACTTAGAAGAAGAGACTAGGGTTGTAGGACTGAATTCTTTTTGATTGCAAATCACAAAGACTCAACTCAAACTAGCTTAAACACACACACACAGCAAAGAAAGAAAAAGAAAAAAGAAACTATAAGCTGGATCCTGGTGCTCCCATACTGTTATCTGGCATAAGCTAGGTTCCTCCATAAAAGAACCTAAGACAAAGGCTTGTGTCCCAGTGGTCTATGTAGGAGCAGCATTGGAAAGGGAAGGCAGCAAAAGATGCCTGGCAGGATGGGAAACTGGAGCTTGAGTTGTGGGATCTTCAGGAGAGCCTTCCAGGGCATCTCAGGACTGTCCTTCCTGGAGACAGAAGAGGGAGGCATGGATTCATCGGCTCTCTCCTGAATTCATCAAGCGTGGCCCACGGGTGCTGACTCTCACATTGATGGGTGGTGCATGGGAGTGCTGAGCAGCTCCCATGGGTGTCCCACCAGAAGGAAGCCTCTGGGAAAAAAGTGAACTCAGTGCAGCCACAGGGAAGTCTGAGAGTGGCACATAGCACAGATTCTGTCTTCACGATGCCGGGCGAAGCCTGCACAAATCTGATCTCGGTAGCAGTGGCTGGAGTAAGGGCAGAGGCCAAGAGGATTGGAAGTGGTTCAGACAGGTGTCTCCCTCACATCAGTGTGTCTCCACCTCCCTGTCCCTTGTGCCATCTCTTGATTGTGTTTGCTTCTGCCTGATCCTCCGATAGGCTTATCCGCAAGGTGACAAGATGCTCCCCAGAAGCAGTAAGCTGCCATGGTCCTTAGAGTTCATCCCTGCAGAGAAAAAGAGAGAGACCTTCGCTGCCTTCTGCCTAATGTTCGAAAGCTGATTCTGATCATCCTTCTGTGGGGCATGTGCTCATCCCCGTGATCAAGAAAGCAAAGGGTCTCAATTCGTTGCCTTGCTGGAATGACATGGAGTTGGGCGTGGGGCTGGGTCCCAGGGGAGGGGTAGCTGGCTCTGGCAGACATGGAGTTGTGCTGCCCAGATCTTTCTTCCAGCTTCAGGAAAAAGCTGGTGATGAGTTGCAGAGTCTGTTTGGCCAACTGCCTCCACTTTGGAGCCAGGGTCATGCTCTTCCAAGGGCAGTCCCTGGCCAAGGCCTGAACAAGGTGGTGCTACAAAGATCCTAGCCATTTCTTCCCAATGCTGGCTCCTCTAAGGGCGGTTTTTGCTCTGGAGCTCACTGTCAGATTGATGGAGGCATTGTCAGGTCAGCATCATAGTCTGGCATCTTCTTCTGCCCCATCCCTCCTCCTCCCTTTTTTCCTTCAGACATTCCTCTCCAATACATCTTTTGCATTTCTAAATCCATCTTGGTGCCTGCTTCCTGGAGAACTCAGCTGGCACATGGGCAGATGAAGAAGCAATCAATGTTCTTTAAAGGGATGAAAGACCTTGAAGGAGGAGGAGGGAGGAGGGAGGTGAGAACATTAAACTTTGAGTGGGTACAACAAAAGACTTCTAATCACCACCTCATTGGTGCTTCTTTTCAAAACCACTTCCAAGGACTTCCTTGGTGGTCCAATGGTTAGGAGTCGGCCTACCAATGCAGGGGACGTGGGTTCAATCCCTGGTCTGGAAAGATCCCACATACCGAGGGGCAGCTAAGCCTGTGCACCATATCTACTGAGCCCATGCTGTGTAACAAGAGAAGCCACCACTAGAAGTGTGTACACTGCAGTTATAAAGTAGTTCCTGCTTGCCACAACTAGAGAAAGCATGCACAAAGCAGTGCAGGCTCAGCACTGCCAAAAAAGATACCATCCTCCACCACCAAAGCAAATACAAATAATACTGTTAAAAAATATACAAGCAGAACCACTTCCAAGGTGACCTATGTCCCTCTCTGACACTTGCCCTGGAAATACAAGGCAGACCTGGCTTTGAAAGCTATGCCTATAGCTTTGGGTGGGCCACCAACTGCAGGGTGCAGACTTTACTTCGAAGAGGCCACGGCCTCCATCAAGGCAGGGTGATGAACACAGAGAGCAAGGAGATGGCCTGCCCACCCACATTCTTTGGGGTAGCCCGTGTAGCCACGGCCATTCCTCATGGAGGCACTGACCCTGGGTAGAACCTTAGGTGAGACAACACGAATTCCATTGAGAATCTTCCATGTGTGTCGCCTTCTGCCAGCAGGCACAGTATGGAAAGGGTTGGGGTTCTTTTGTTTGGGTTGACTTTAGTCTTGCTAAACTGGAAATCCAAGGTCAAAGAAAGAGTCAGGAAACAGGGTATTACCCTGGACTTGAGTGTCATCAGTTCTCTGAGACCACTCTGTCTAATGTGTATTCAGTGTACCTAGTTTGCACATCACTGGCCTTGGGATTAAAAAGCAGGAGTGAATTTTATGGGAAGGTGGCACATAACATTATGGGTCTATAAATGGCCATCAGAAGTCAGCCAACTAAAAGGCATGAATTCCAAGTCATATGGTCTGAAAAAATGCACCTGCAGTCGCTNCTGCTATTTTCACTGGCAGGTAAACAAAAGTGATCAACATTCTTTCTTTTCTGAGTGGCTGAGAATCATAATATATTCCCATAGTGACTTCTCATGACCTGCATTCGAGGGAACAGAATAGAAGCTCTGCGTCACCCATCTGACTTCTAATTACTGAGATTTGATGTGAATACAAATAATAGTGGTTTTCTGTTGAACCTTCAGCGTGGAAACCCAGTGCGAGTCAGTAACAGTGTCCTGAAACTTTCCATGGCCTCAAGGGGCAAATTGAAGGCAAATGCTATTACAGGCATGTCTGAAGCTGGGTAAATTTAACAAGCAAAGGGCTATATAATTGCTACTTTGTAGCTGAGAATTACAGAGAAGACAATGGCAACCCACTCCAGTACTCTTGCCTGGAAAATCCCATGGACGGAGGAGCCTGGGAGGCTGCAGTCCGTGGGGTCACGAAGAGTCGGACACAACTGAGTGACTTCACTTTCACTTTTCCTTTCATGCATTGGGGAAGGAAATGGCAACCCACTCCAGTGTTCTTGCCTGGAGAATCTCAGGGATAGGGGAGCCTGGTGGGTTGCCGTCTATGGGGTCGCACAGAGTCGGACACGACTGAAGCGACTTAGCAGCAGCAGTTGAGAATCGAGCTCTTTTTGTGTCTATTCCTGTTAAATCATAAACTGTAACCGAGTTGAGTGACTTCATTGTACCGAGTGTCTGTGCATACATCCAGGAAGGTGTTGTGACTGGTATTGCCAAAGCCAGGAGAGAGATGACATGAGCTGATGGACTGACAGCTTAGGCAACATAGGGGCTCACCATGTTCTGGGTTTTCAAGGACAGAAAGTCTGTCTTATCAATGTCATCAGCGATACTGAGCTCTTGGGAATTGACTCAAGCTAGCCAATCGCCTGAGAGACTGAGAAAACATAGAACACAAATGCCAGCTCTAATGGGTGCTGGGCGGGCGCATCTGTGCCAGCCTTCCTGATGCCTTCTGTCCTGGTATCCAGACATGTGGGGGAGTTGGCTTAGAAATCAGAAGACTGGGTGGATGACAAGGAATAGGGTCAAGGCTAGTGGATTGTCAAGGCTACTCTATCCAGGTTGTGGTGATTCTGTTAAACCACTCAATTCTCTCCCTAGTATTTATCTCTAAGAATGAGAGCATTTGCATTTGTCAGATTCAGTGCCCTCTTCTCTTGTGAATAAACATTACTATATTTTGCTTCTGTTAGGTGGTGCTAGTGGTAAAGAACCCACCTGCCAGTGCAGGAGATGTAAGAGGCGTGGACTTGATCCCTGGGTTGGGAAGATCCCCTGGAGGAGGGCATAGCAACCCACTCCAGTATTCTTGCCTGTAGAATCCCGTGGACAGAGGAGCCTGACGGGCTACAGTCCATAGGGTCCCAAAGAGTTGGACACGACTGAAGCAACTTAGCACACATGCAAACATACACATTTTTCTAGTTTACAGGTAGACTAGTACCATCTAACCTTAAAAAAAAGTCTCTTTAAAAAGAATATCAGTACAATTCAGTTCAGTTGCTTAGTCATGTCTGATTCTTTGCGACCCCATGGACTGCAGCACGCCAGGCTTCCCTGTCCATCACCAACTTCTGGAACTTGCTCAAACTCACACCTATTGAGTTGGTGATGCCGTCCAACCATCCCATCCTCTGTGGCCCCCTTCTTCTGCTGTAATCTTCTTTTCAATCTTTCCCAGCATCAGGGTCTTTTCCAGTGAGTCAGCTCTACACATGAGATGGCCAAAGATTTGGAGTTTCAGCTTCAGCATCAGTTCTTCCAATGAATATTCAGGACTGATTTTCTTCAGGAAGGACTGGTTGGATCTCCTGGCAGTCCAAGGGACTCTCAAGAGTCTTCTCCAACACCACAGTTCAAAACCATCAATTCTTTGGCCCTCAGCTTTCTTTATAGTCCATCTTTCACACTCATACATGACTATTGGAAAAACCATAGCTTTGACTAGACGGACCTTTGTCGGCAAAGTAATGTCTCTGCTTTTTAATATGCTGTCTAGTTTGGTCATAGCTTTTCTTCCAAGGAGCAAGTGTCTTTTAATTTCATGGCCGCAGTCACCATCTGCAGTGATTTAGGAGCCCAAGAAAATAAAGTCTCTCACTGTTTCCATTGTTTCTCCATCTGTTTGCCATGAAATGATGGGGTTGGATGCCATGATTTTAGCTTTTTGAATGTTGAATTTTAAGCCAGCTTTTTCACTCTCCTCTTTCACTTTCATCAAGAGGCTCTTCAGTTCCTCTTCGCTTTCTGCCATAAGGGTGGTGTCATCTGAGTATCTGAGGTTATTGATATTTCTCCCGGCAATCTTGATTCCAGCTTGTGCTTCATCCAGCCCAGAATTTCACGTGATGTACTCTGCATATAAGTTAAATAAGCAGGGTGACAATATACAGCCTTGACATACTCCTTTCCCAGTTTAGAACCAGTCTGTTGTTCCATATCCAGTTCTAATTGTTGCTTCTTGACTTGCATACAGATTTCTCAGGAGGCAGGTCAGGTGGGCTGGTATTCCCATCTCTTTCAGAATTTTCCACAGTTTATTGTGATCTACACAGTCAAAGGCTTTGGTGTAGTCAATGAAGCAGAAGTAGATGTTTTTCTAGAATTCTCTTGCTTTTTCTATGATACAACCGATGTAAAAAGGATATAACACAGTGGAATAGTTTACAATCACCTTCTAGACCTGCCTCTCTAAGTTGAGGCTGGTATAATTCTGATCTTACTGGGATCAGGGGCAAACTCTTACTAGTCCTAATTAGCTCAATGGTTTTTGAAAGTGTTGGGATGGACATTTCAAAACAGAAAGAGGTAAACAAAAAGAAGTGTTTTTCTCTCATTTCTTTTTTCCATGACAGTATCAAGTAATAATCATTTATTAACCACATGTGGTGTTTTAGCCTCATATTAGTGCGAGTTTCTTTATCTTTCAAATGTTGAAGCTGGGTGTGCTCATCCCAAGATTGTGGATGGGGCAAATGGAGCCATGCCCAGTGACTTTAATTCATCTTGGGACAGAAATGATGAGAACTGATGTTTTCTGTTTACGATTTACTCTTCTCGTTGGAAGGTTTTCTCTCATAGGATCTTTAAGATAGCAAGTCCCAACTTGGGAAGAGGAAGTTCTAGCTCAGGAATTTATACTTGTATCTGCCATTATCTTCTCTTTTTGCAGCACGTCTAAATTATATTTGGGGTTGAAACAAGAGTCTGGCAAAACCTTGCCTTATTGACAAAAACATCAATTTTAGGTATCTCTTCTTTTCCCAGGTGAAGGAAAATTTGACATACTGCCAGTGACCAGAAGCACCAATGCCTTTTAATCTCCAGATTAGCCAATGATTTTCCAGGGCCTCAGGGTCTTCATGGAGCTCTGGATATCTCCCAGACTCTTCAGTCACCTATTTGTACACATGTTCCTGATTCTTAATTGCATCCAAAATATGTTTAACTTTTCAGAACTAATTTTATTCGTCTTATATGGCAAAGATGGTTAGTCATCAAAGTTACTATGTGTTCCTCAATATTTCTCAGGCTTTTGTGAAAAGGGGGCCATCTGACAACTTCTAGTGAGTGAACTGAGTATGAAAAAGCCATGTGTCACTTATGGACCAAGGAAATGAAGAGTTGGCCCGTAAGTGCCACATCCCTCTCTTTCCCAAGCATGGCAAACCTGGAATTCACAGATTATGATTGGCAGCATGGAGGAAACAGATACCTGTGTCACCACATGGGAGTGAGCTCTGGCCAACTTGCTCTGGACTTCACGTAAGTGAGAAGTAAACTTACATTGTGCTAAGCCTTTGAAATATTACTGCAGCACAGCCAGTCCTGTACTGACTAAACTTCATTTCCACCTTCGTATAAAAATATACATGGTATTGTCTGTAAATTGATCATAAATATATTTGAAGTATAGTGATCTCAACCTCAGGTATCTGAAGAATCAAAATAGGTTAGGTGGAAAAACCTTCTAGTTAAACTCCTTTAGGACTCAAAGTAAACAAGTAAACAAAAATGAACTGGCAAATACAAACCCAAGTTTTCTACTCAAATAATGTCTTCTTTCAAACTACCCAGGAGCCCTATGTAGTCTGTCCGTGCAGAACATTGCTTCTTCAGGGATATTAAGTTATTTATAAGATGGATCAGAGTTGGCGTGAAAGTAGTGTTGAGGAGTGTCTCTGGTGGGGCAGGGATGGAGGGGACTGTGGAAAATCATGCTTTTGCCTGAGCTTTCTGTATTCATGTCCCTTATCTTCTGTCTTTCATTCTTTAGGTACTGGGCTAGAATTGACTGTCTGATAGGCAGAGAGTGCATGGGTTAGGATACTGGTAACACACACACACACGCACACCATCAAGAGTGGCCAGAAATNCAGAAATTAGATGTTTCAAAAATAGAGCAAACTAATAATCATAGAAAATTAGAAACTTGTTGGACTTCCTTACATTTATTCTTTTGACCTTTATTTCAGTTGACATTTGGAAAGGAAATGGAGTTTCTCTTATATCTTCCAGAGCTTAGAGTGTTAAAGCTCTTTAGAACACTGCTTAGGTATTTCTTCAGAATTATATCACATATAAGTTTTCTTAAATGGCTGCTAATAGGCATTAAATGCAAATTCAGCATTTTTTCAACAATGGGAGTTATGTACAATTTATAAAGATAGGGATGGGTGAGTAAGAGTTTGTGGCAGAGTTAGACTAGTTGATCTCCAAACTGTTTTCCTTTCTTTCTAAGGCATGAGCTTGACAGCATTTCCCAGATTTCCTTGGAGTTAGATGAAATGATGTAAGCCATCTCTGGGCCTGGTCCATCTAGTTTCCTTGTTATTTCCTATGCTTTCTCTTTCCCTGAGGGATGATCTAACACAGAGCTTCTAATGGGAGGCTTTACGATCCCCAGGGATGTTAGCACCATTAGATGGACGGAACTTGGGTCCTAGAATAACTGTGTGGAGCAACGCCTGCCTGATGGGCTGCACTGAACTATGATATGCCTGAGAAATAAACCTTTAAATTAATGTGAGACCACCAAGATCTGGGAGTTGTTCACTGTGGTAGTTAGCCTACCTAACTAATGCAAACCTCTTGTATTAATACAATACAGACCAGTCACAGTTTATTCTTCCCTAAGAAATGTTCACTGTATGCAGCCCTTTAGTTTCCTTAAACTCCTCTGCTAAAGTGCAAGGGTTGGAGGAGTACCATGGAGGGTTTCTACCTTTGTGAAGAATTTCCAGATGCATCCTTCCAAATCACCATTGATTATTTCCTCTGTCCTGACAACATAGCAAAATTTACACCTCTGATGTCACCTGTCACATAGTACTGAAATTTACTGTCAGTGGTGTAACTTGAGGGCCTTAGGCAAAATGGTGGATTTATTTCCTCTGAATAAGTGGGGAAGAAACTCTCCAAAGATGGGCACCATCAATTCCCATCCTCCCTATACACACATGCTGTTCCACCTACCAAGGGTGGAGTCTATTTCCACCCTGGTAGAACTTACACTCTTCCCTGGTATCTGAACTGTGGCATTGTGACTTGCTTTGCCCAATGGAATGTCAAGGATATGACATTCTAGGAGTTCTGAGTCCCAGCCTTAAAAGGAATGACACCTTTATTGTCCACCCTTTGGGAAACCAGCTGCCATTTGAGAAATTTGACTATCCTGAGACTGCCCCCATGCTGTGAGCAAGCCCAAGGCAACCATGTGGAGAGCCAGCTGAGGCACCAAATGTGAGTAAAGGCTTTGTGACTCAGCTAACTCAGATCCTGCTTATTTAGCTGAGTGAGAGACTCCAGCCAAGGCCAGAAGAACCACCAGCTGAGCCCAGTCAGCTCAAATTTGTGCAAAAATTGCTAGTTTAAGCCACAAAGTTTGGAGTGGCCTGTTACACAGTGGCAGATAACTGGAACAGGAAGGACTCTACATGTGAGATTCTGACTGGTTAAGGAAAAACTTGTGAAGTCTCCCATTGGATTTTCATTGTTAACCCATGAAGGTGGAAACCTGGCTTTCAAAGAGGTCTGAGAAAGGCTGTCATGGTCAGAGGCATACAGTGGTCACTTTCCCATAATCATACTTGAGCCTTGGCAAATATTTCTTTAACAGAAGGGTTTTAAATTAAAGTAATTCTCATGTACCTCTCTGTTCCCTATCTTAGGCCGTGGGCTTTTCCAGGGGTGATCATTGTCTGGGCAAAGAAAAGTGCTTCTGCAAGCTTGCAGGCTTCAAGCAAGCTTCAAATGTTTATTGACTGAGTTAATGCTGGGCTTGGAGGGGACCTCATCCTTTCAGAGGATAAGAATGTGATGAGGATGAGCACTTGCCTTACCCCTCATGTCTCACCCAAAGGTCAAAGGAAGTGTCTAAGTGAAGAAAGCTTCAGTGCATCTAGATGGTTGCAGTAAATCAATAAATGCTCCACTCTTTGTTACAAAAAAAGAATTCAGTTGCCACTCAATAGGAGAAGAAAGAAGTTCCTTATCATTAGGCCAGAAAGCACTATGTGAGGATAAAGATCAGTCAAGTTGCATTTGAAACACTCTTTATTGCTCTCAGGGTCCTTTTCCAGAGTCATGATTTAGCACTCACTGTAGACAGGACAGTGACCTCTAGGGACAAATAACAGCAGAGATCACCCTGAACTAGGAAAAGCAGATGTGAAATGGAGCACGTCTGGGAAGAAATAAACCTGATAGAGATAAAATACGCAAGGGCTGTTTCTCACCTGTTTCCCCCCGTGCTTGGGTATAGTTATCTTGACTTTAATAGCCAGGGAAAACTTGTTCAATTTATATATGGATTTACAACAAAGCAAGAGGGATTCTTTAACCTGGACTTCATGAAGATAATAAAAGGTTTACCTGAGAGAGATGAGCCATGCTATGGAAAGACAGCTGTATCCATTTTAATACTGTTAAATAGATATTTTCCACAAGCTCCAAAGAATATACTATAGAGTTGTATGATAACTTCCAGCTACGATTTTGTTTGTATGTGCTGTGTGCTCAGTCGTGTCCAACTCTTTGCATCCCCATGGACTGTAGCCTGCTAGCCTCCCTCTGTCCATGGAAATTCTCAGGCAAAAATAGTGGAGTGGGTTACCCCAGGGATCAAACTTGCATCTCTTATGTCTCCTGCATTGGTAGGTGGATTCTTTACCACTGCACCACGTGGGAAGCCCACTATTTTTTAGAGAGCTGATTGGAACTTCTACAAGGACCCAGGGTGCTGTACTCGGAATTTCCTTGCTTCCTTCCACCCATCAATCAATCCATCTACCTATCTATCTATCCATCTACCTACCCAACATTCAGAAAATGAAGATCATGGCATCCGGTCCCATCACTTCATGGGAAATAGATGGGGAAACAGTGGAAACAGTGTTAGACTTTATTTTGGGGGCTCCAAAATCACTGCAGATGGTGACTGCAGCCATGAAATTAAAAGACGCTTACTCCTTGGAAGAAAAGTTATGACCAACCTAGATAGCATATTCAAAAGCAGAGACATTACTTTGCCAACTAAGGTCCATCTAGTCAAGGCTATGGTTTTTCCTGT
>SJYQ01009669.1:0-17713 GCA_006410935.1 Redunca redunca | reverse complement strand
ATAATACCATTTGCAGCAATGTGGATAAACCTAGAGATTATCATATTAAGTGAAGTAAGTCAGAGAAAGACAAATATCTGATGATATCACTTATATGTGAAATCTAAAAAAAAAATGATGCAAATGAACTTATTTACAAAACAGAAATAGACTCGTTGGTATAGAAAACAAACTTATGGTTACCAAAGAGGACAGGGAGCAAGGGAGGGATAAATTAGGAGTTTGGGATTAACAGAAATACACTACTATATATAAAATAGATAACTGGGACTTCCCTGGTGGTCCAGTGGTTAAGGCTCCATACTTCCAATGCAGGGGGCATGGGTTGTCAAAAAATTAAAAAATAGAATAGGTAACCCATAAAGACCTACTGTATAGCACAGGGAATTATACTCAATATTTTATAATAACTTACAAGGAAAAAGACTGAAGAAAGTACATATATTTGTATAACTGAACACTTTGCTGTACACCTGAAACTAACACAATATTGTAAATCAACTGTACTTCAGTTAAGAAAAACATGCCTCTATATTCAGCAATGTAAGACAGCCACAGTTTTTTTGGACTCTACGTGTTGCGTAAAGTGAGACATGTCTGTAGGTGATAAAAAGGACAACAGCCTCCTTGGTTGATTTTGCGATCAAAAATATGCTCAGTGGAAACCGCAAAGAAGGAAGAACTTGCTTTCTTCCTCGGTAGGAAAATAATGAGTCATCATATTCTTGTGATACACAGAATTATCATTTCATAAATTCCGTGTAATAGGTTCTCACTTGCCAGGGACTAAATGCCCCATTCTTTTACTTATGGGAAATAGCACCATCGAGTTCCTGGTATGGACAGCTGCCAAGTGATACATGTTAGCATCTGTTGGTTTCTGACCACGTCTAATGTGTGTGTTCTGCTCATCATGATGCCGCCTCTAAAATGGAAGAAATATTAACATCTTCTACCAGCAGCTATGGAGGTGGATGTATTCCTCAAGGCAGGCACGAGCTCGGAATACATTATCTGTTTGGCACAATTTATTCATGATAAGCTGCAGGTTGCCTGACTGAGACTGCCTGACCTTCTCAATACAGAAAAGGTCATTCCAGCCTGGCTCTCCCCAAGCTGAGCTGGGCACAGCCATTCACCACTGAAAAGGTCTTTCTGTCTCTGTAGGCTGTGTTCCAGGTCACTGTTTGGGTCTCAGTTTCAGAGACGAAAATATTTAATGATGTTGAGTCCACTGGTCTCTCATCCATGGAGTTTGTTTTGACCCTTAGAGTACATGAAAATCTATCCTGTAAACTGACTTCCTCTTTTTTTTTTTTTTTCTGGCCTATAGTTGCCATAAGAAATGAATCATCAAAAACTGACAAATGTGACATTAAAAAACTCAGACACATTAAAAAAAATGGAAGAAATCTATGTATGTGATTCTTAGGTCATCCTTGTTAAAAGTGATTTTCTCTGGGCAAGTGTAATCAATAAGCTCATTGTTTCAAAACTAGTCATTATTCTTGGGCTGATGAATCTTATGAGCTCACAAACCATGCACGTATCTTTTCACCTCTTGCTTCCTTAATGTTATAGCCGTGTACATACATTGAACATGCTGGCTCCCTCACTCACCTGGTTGGGGAGTTGGTTTGCTAGCTGTGTCTCTCAGACAAATGGAGATGTAGCAAGTCTTTGTCTAGAAGGCTGAACAGGAACGGAAAGGATGGGCTCTTGAGAGGAGATGGCCAGGGGCGAACTGGCAGGAGGCTCCAGTTTTAACCAGTAATTGCTAACTTGGTGACTTTGGATAAGTCACTTAAAACAGTTTTTCCTCCATAAAGCAAAAAGATTGGCTGTGTCTTTTGAGAGCTCATCACTTCTATGGTTCTGGTTTCTAGACCTGCACCTGTGTGGGGTCACCCAGACTAGACAGTCAGCTTGTCTGGAACTTTGCAGGCATTGCTCACAGTTTCTGCCCCCAGATAACACGATTCCTTCATTCGGAACACTTGACTGATAAGAATGTGTTTCCCAAACACCAGTCATTTCCTACAAGGGTCAGATTTGTGCCACGTCCCTGTCCTACCTGAATTTGTATTAAATATTTTTCTTTGACTCACTTTTTAAAAATTGAAGTGTTCATAGTATTAATTTCTGCTATTTAGCAAAGTGACTCAGTTATATATATATCTATACTTTTTTTTTTTTTTTAAGATTTATTTTTATTTATTTGGCTGCACCAGGTCTTAGTTGTGGCACTCGGGATCTTTAGTTGTGACATGTGGTATCTAGTTCCCCGATCAGGAATCGAACCCAGGGCCCCTGCATTGAGAGCACAGAGTCTTAGCCACTGGGCCACCAGGGAAATCCCTATACATTCTTTTTCATATTCTTTTCCATTATGGTTTGTCATAGGTTGTTGAGCATAGTTCCCCATGCTATATAGTAGCACTTTGTTGTTTATCCATCCTATATATAATAGTTTGCCTCTGCTAGTCCCAAACTGTTCATGGGGTTCTCAAAGCAAGAATACTGAAGTGGTTTGCCATTCCCTTCCTCAATGGACCACATTTTGTCAGAACTCTCCACCATGACCCGTCTGTCTTGGGTGCCCCTACATGGTATGGTTTAGTTTTCTTGAGTTAGACAAGGCTGTGGTCCATGTGATCAGATTGGCTAGTTTTCTGTGATTGTAGTTTCAGTCTGTCTGCCCTCTTATGCCCTCTCTTAGTGCCTACCATGTTAATGGGGTTTCTCTTACCTTGGACGTGGAGTATCTCTTCACGGCTGCTCCAGCAAAGCTAGTAAAGTAACGCTCAAAATTCTCCAAGCCAGGCTTCAGCAATACGTGAACCGTGAAGTTCCAGATGTTCAAGCTGGTTTTAGAAAAGGCAGAGGAACCAGAGATCAAATTTCCAACATCTGCTGGATCATCAAAAAAGCAAGAGAGTTCCAGAAAAACATTGATTTCTGCTTTATTGACTATGCCAAAGCCTTTGACTGTGTAGATCACAATAAACTATGGAAAATTCTAAAAGAGATGGGAATACCAGACCACCTGACCTGCCTCCTGAGAAATCTGTGTGCAGGTCAGGAAGCAGCAGTTAGAACTGGACATGGAACAACAGACTGGTTCCAAATGGGGAAACGAATACGTCAAGGCTGTATATTGTCACCCTGCTTATTTAACTTATATGCAGAGTACATCATGAGAAACGCTGGGCTGGAAGAAGCACAAGCTGGAATCAAGATTGCTGGGAGAAATATCAATAACCTCAGATATGCAGATGACACCACCCTTATGGTAGAAAGTGAAGAGGAACTAAAAAGCCTCTTGAAAAGTGAAAGAGGAGAGTGGAAAAGTTGGCTTAAAGCTCAACACTCAGAAAACGAAGATCATGGCATCCGGTCCATCACTTCATGGCAAATAGATGGGGAAACAGTGGCTAACTTTATTTTTTTTAGGGGGGGGCCTCCAAAATCACTGCAGATGATGATTGCAGCCGTGAAATTAAAAGATGCTTACTCCTTGGAAGGAAAGTTATGACCAACCTAGATAGCATATTGAAAAGCAGAGACATTACTTTGCTAACAAAGGTCCGTCTAGTCAAGGCTATGGTTTTTACAGTGGTCATGTATGGATGTGAGAGTTGGACTATAAAGAAAGCTGAGCACTGAAGAATTGATGGTTTTGAACTGTGGTGTTGGAGAAGACTCTTGAGAGTCCCTTGGACTGCAAGGAGATCCAACCAGTTCATCCTAAAGGAGATCAGTNTGAAGCTGAAACTCCAATCCTTTGGCCAGCTGATGCAAAGAGCTGACTCATTGGAAAAGACCCTGATGCTGGGAGGGATTGGGGGCAGGAGGAGAAGGGGATGACAGAGGATGAGATGGTATCACTGAGTCGATGAACAGGAGTTTGGGTAAACTCCAGGAGTTGATGATGGACAAGGAGACCTGGTGTACTGCAGACCATGGGGTTGTGAAGAGTCGGACACAACTGAGCAAATGAACTGAACTGAACCCCAAACTCCCAATCCATCCCTCCCCCAGCCCCTCCCTACTGGCAACCACAAGTCTGTCCTTTAAGTCTGTTTACTCACTTTTTATGACTGAAATATTTTTAAGGTAACACAATTTGGTACTGATTATAGTGGAAATAACTACAATGACAAAAAGAAATTATTCAGGGTCTCAGGTTCACAAATGAAGAACTGGAAAGGTTTTCAGAACTGATCAAATTCATTGCTAGCAGCCCTGCATTATGAGAAATACTAACAGGAGTTTTTCAGGCTGGAAGGAAGTGACCCTAGATCATAACTTGGACCTTTAAGAAAGAATGAAGAGCAGTTCCTGGTGTGCTTGCTGGTATTGGAGCCATGTCCCTTAGACAGACAACAGGCTGGAACATGCCACAGGGAGCCATGTCTGGGCTACCCTGATGGTCTAAGAGGTAGTCAGCAGCTACATGAAGGTGCTGCTGTAGGATTTTGAGTTTTCTCAGTAAAGAGACTGCATCTAGTACAGCAGCCTCAATTAGAGCCACCATCCAACTTGCCATGACCCATTTCTCTTTTTTCCCTTCACAATGCAAGAGGTTCATGGAGATGAATAGAAATTGCCATCTTTCATATTTTCGTCAGTGCTTCCAATCAAATTTGCCTAGGCTCATGGTGTTGCTCATAATTGCCTTTGTTGCTCTGGAGGGAAGACTGGAGCCTTCCATGCCCCTCTTACCATGGGCTGGGAGCACAGTTGGTATTTAGCTCATGGCTGAAAGTATACTCAGGATTTGGAAGAAGTAAACACAGGTGCAGTTGAGGCCCCACTGGGCTTCCCACTAGTCAAGCGTGCACGCGTGCTAAGGTGCTTCTGCATGCATGTGGGCTAAGTTGCTTTAGTCATGTCTCTGTGACCCCACTGACTGTAGCCCACCAGGCTCCTCTGTCCATGGAATTCTCCAGGCAAGAATACTGGGGTGGGTTGTCATTTCCTTCTCCAGGGGATCTTCCCCACCCAGGGATCGAACCCCTGTCTCTTATGTCTCCTGCATTGGCAGGTGGGTTCTTTACTGCTAGCCCACATTGGAAGCCCTATCACTTGGTCAGCTCAGCTCAGATTCTGTTTAACTTCTGTTCCCCATTAAGCTCCAACTCTGACTAATGGGCAACAGAAACATTCTGGTTCTCAAGACTTTACCATTGGCTCAAGGACCCGAGCTTCCCTAATAGTTCACACAGTAAAGCATCTGCCTACAATGCGGGAGACCCAGGTTCAATCCCTGGGTCGGGAAAATCTCTTGGAGAAGGAAATGGCAGCCTGCTCCAGTATTCTTGCTTGGAAAATCCCATGGATGGAGAAGCCTGGCTGAGTGACTTCACTTTCACTTTCAAGGACCTGAAGGGATCTGAACACGGGCCAACCAAAGGGAACCAGAACCCCAACATCTGCTTTCCCTGGTGTTGTGTTCTCCTTATGTCCTTGATGAGTATTTTCCTTGTTCTACCACAAAGGGTTTCATGGTAAAGTAATAGCGTTTTTCTTTTTTAAATTATTTTATTTATTTATTTTTGGCTGTGCAGTCTTCGTTGTTGCATGGGCTTTCTCCAGTTGTGTGCGGGCTTCTCATTTCAGTCGCTTCTCTTGTAGAGCACAGACTCTAGGCATACAGGCTGTATTAGTCATGGTTCCTGGGCTTTAGAGCACAGGCTTAGTACGTGTGGTGCACAGGCTTAGTTGCCCTGTAGCAGGTGGGATCTTCCAGGATCAGGGATCAAACCTGTGTCTCCTGCATTGGCAGGCATATTCTTTACCACTGAGGCACCAGGGGAGCCCCTGTTTTTCTTAAAATATTTTCAGTGTTCAGCTTGGGAAACCTGACCTCTTTTGCCAGGGGCAGTTATTAGTTACAGAAATTGGGGTAATGGTTGGCAGTGGGCTGGGGAGAAAGGGTGAGGAGGGAGCGTATTCTCTTGGGGAGAGCCTCTCCAGGCCCTGGGACCCTGGTCTGTGTGTCACTGGCGGCCCATCCTAACACGTGTTTTTGTTGATGCTTAGTCTTTCAGTTGTGTCCAACTCTTTGTGACCCTGTAGACTATAGCCCACCAGGCTCCTCTGTCCATGGAATTCTCCAGGTAAGAAAACTGGAGTGGGTTGCCATTTCCTTCCCCAGGGGATATTCCTGACCTAGGGATTGAACCCTCATCTCCTACACTGCAGGCGGATTCTTTACTCCTGAGCCACCTGGGAAGCCCTTCCCAACAAGGGACAGGGTCCTAACATGGGAGTCTGTCATGGGCAGGAACCTAGTGTTGCCTGCTGTGGGCTGGGGCATCTTGACCTCAGTAGGAAGGCTGCTCTTATTCCTGGTAGGTATTAGTTCCCTACGGAGGCTGTAACAAATCAGTACAAAGTGAGCTATGTGAAGCACCCAAATGCCTTATCTCATTGTTCTGTGGGTTCAAAAGGGGCTAAAATCAAGGGGTTGGCATGACTGGTCCCTTCTGGAGGGTCTGAAGGAGTATCCTGTCATTGCCTTTTTGGCTGTTTTGGTTCATTGGCTCCCTTCCCACCAGCCATGGCAGGACTCCAAGATCTGCTCCTCTCAGCATATCCCCTCCTCTGCCTCTTCTGCTTTCCTGTTGAAAGGACCCTAGTGATTCCATGGGCCCATCTGGATAATCCTGTCTAATCTCCCCATCTCAAGACCCTTAAGTATATCACATCTGCAAAATCCCCTTTGCCATTTAAGGTAGCACCTTCTCGGGTTTCAGGGATTAGCGTGTGGACATCTTTGGGGGCTATGACTCTGCCTGCCACGCTGTGGTCTGCATATAACAATCCATGATGGAGTTCATTAATCCGGGACCTTGAGATTGTGAAAGAGGGATGTGGTGCTGAACCAAAAGGCACTGTAAAAACTACTTGAAGAGGTCCTGTCACCCAACTCCAGGTCCTAGTCATCAGTGATGTTCACTGGGCACCTCCAAGTATGGCCTGCATTTTGGTCTAGTTGGGAGTTCTCTCTCTCCCCTCTCCAGCTCCTGCTGATCTCTTTTGAGTTCCAGAAAGGGAGTGGGTGCATAGAAATAAGCAAGAATGTGTGAGCATTTCACCTCTTTGCAGTCTCTAGTGCTCTGAACCCAGTTCAGTTCAGTCGCTCAGTCGTGTCCAACTCTTTGCAACCCCATGAATCGCAGCACACCAGGCCTCCCTGTCCATCACCAATTCTCGGAGTTCACTAAGACTCATGTCCATCGAGTCAGTGATGCCACCCAGCCATCTCATCCTCTGTTGTCCCCTTCTCCTCCTGCCCCCAATCCCTCCCAGCATCAGAGTCTTTTCCAATGAGTCAACTCTTCGCATGAGGTGGCCAAAGTACTGGAGTTTCAGCTTTAGCATCATTCCTTCCAAAGAAATCCCAGGGTTGATCTCCTTCAGAATGGACTGGTTGGATCTCCTTGCAGTCCAAGGGACTCTCAAGAGTCTTCTCCAGCACCACAGTTCAAACGCATCAATTCTTCGTGCTCAGCTTTCTTCACAGTCCAACTCTCACATCCATACATGACCCCAGGAAAAACCATAGCCTTGACTAGATGGACCTTAGTCGGCAAAGTAATGTCTCTGCTTTTGAATATGCTATCTAGGTTGGTCATAACTTTTCTTCCAAGGAGTAAGCGTCCTAATTTCATGGCTGCAGTCACCATCTGCAGAGATTTTGGAGCCCCCCCTCCAAAAATAGCCACTCTTTCCAATGTTTCCCCATGTATTTCCCATGAAGTGATGGGACTGGATGCCATGATCTTCGTTTTCTGAATGTTGAGCTTTAAGCCAACTTTTTCACTCTCCACTTTCACTTTCATCAAGAGGGTTTTTAGTTCCTTTTCACTTTCTGCCATAAGGGTGGTGTCATCTGCATATCTGAGGTTATTGATATTTCTCCCATTCTTAATAAATAGGCATTGTTACTAGGTTACTAGGGGAGGGTTCCATTCTTGGCACTTTTGTGATAAATATCGATTGGCTGCCCCTAAACCAAAACTGAGATGCGTAAAGTGAATGCCAGAACCCTAGGGCAGCTGCCATTGTCGTCTCCCTGTAGCCAGTCGTGCCAGAGAGAGTGGTCAGAACTAAAGCGATGGAGTTCTGCTGTTCCTCTCCAGGACTGAAAAAGCAGGCACAGTAAATAACAGGAGAGAATGAGCTACAAGGGTGCCCAAGCCCAGAGGGAATATTTAGGCCCAGACTGTCAATCAGGGCTGCAGACAGGAATCACCGGGAGAGATTTCCACAGCGCCTTTGCTTGGCCTGCACTGCTGAAGATTCGCATCTAACTGGTTTTGGCATCAGAATTGTAAAAGGTTCCCAGATGATGCCAATGTTGAGTGCTAAGAACCAGGGCAGAGGGCCCCACAGGAAGAGGCCTTGAACCCACAGAAGCTGCCCGCACCTGGGCCTCACCACATTCTGCATGTATTCAAATCTCGCGAGTCTTGTTAAAATCTGATACTGACCCAGCGGGTCCAGGCTGAGGAGCCCGAGGTTTTGTGTGAGTTTCTAACTAGCTTCCGGGTGATACTGATTTTGCTGGTCCAAGGACCTGGCTTTACTCATTTCGCAGGAGGGACACCAGTGGCTTTGGGCATGCTTCTGCATTTCTGCAGGTTTATGGCCAAGCTGGAACCAAGTTGAATCACCATCTTTCCAGTCCAGTGACCATCCTATGTGACAGGCGTCTCTTAGGTAAGAAAAGGATTCCACTGTGTTAGTCATCTGTGAAAATAGGGCCTTGACTGATGATACCAAAATTACCAATGTTTAGCAACATGAAAAGAGAAAACTTAAGATAGTGTGAATTGCTCATATGAATTCCTTATAAGCAAAATGGGCATATGTGGTTTATTTGCTGAAGGCACCAAAGTCTACATCTATTCGGGCTTCATGTCATTTCTTTTTCCTTCATGAAAGAAACAACTACAATATTGTAAACTAATTATCGTCCAATTAAAATAAATAAATAAATTTTTAAAAAATCATGTTTCATTAAGGAAAACATGATTTTAAAAATTAATTTATTTTAATTGGACGATAATTAGTTTACAATATTGTAGTTGTTTTTGCAACACATCAGTATGAATCTGCCACGGGTGTACATGTGTCCCCCATCCTGAACCCCCCTCCCACCTCCCTCCCCATCCCATCCCTCTGGGTTGTCCCAGTGCACCAGCCCTGAGCACCGTCTCATGCATCAAACCTGGACCAGCGATTTGTTTCACATATGATATTATACATGTTTCAATGCCATTCTCCCAAATCATCCCACCCTCGCCTTCTCCCACAGAGTCCAAAAGACTGTTCTATACATCTGTGTCTCTTTTGCGGCCTCACATATAGTGTCATCATTACCATCTTTCTAAATTCCATATATATGCACTAATATACTGTATTGGTGTTTTTCTTTCTGGCTTACTTCACTCTGTATAATAGGCTCCAGTTTCATCCACCTCATTAGAACTGATTCAAATGCATTCTTTTTAATGGCTGAGTAATCCACTGTGTATATGTACCACTGCTTTCTTAGCCATTCGTCTGCTGATGGGCATCTAGGTTGCTTCCATGTCCTGGCTATTGTAAACAGTGCTGCAATGAGCATTGGGGTACCCATGTCTGTTTTAAATTCTGGATGAAACATGATTTTAATGAGAAGAAACCCTGATGACTATTAGCCTGTTAGTGGTGGACCCTGCACATGAGTCCGGTTGAAGGAGTGGGACCAAAGTTGGAGATGGTTGTTTCAAACCGTCTGAGAGTGCTCAGATGGGCACATGGGGTGCTGTCCTGCTGGGGGATATCTCTGGTTGCTCTGTTATCACCAGCAACAGAGGATTTTCTTTCCTTCCTTTCATTTTCCTTGTTTCTCTTTCTCCCTCTTTCCTTCATACCTCCCTTTCTTTCATAAACATTCAATGTGCTGTGCTATCCTTAGTTGCTCAGTCATGTCCAACTCTTTTTGACCCCATGGACTGTAGTCCACCAGGTCCCTCTGTCCATGTGGATTCTCCAGGCAAGAATACCGGAGTGGGCTGCTATGTCCTCCTCCAGGGGATCTTCCCAACCCAGGGATTGAATCTAGGTCTCCCACGCTGTAGGTAGATTTTTTACTGTCTGAGCCACCAGGGAAGCCCTTAAAATGGGTGCCCTGAAAACTCTTTGGTCTCTGAGAATCTCGCTACCCCAATCTAGTACAAATGTTTTAGAATGTTTAGCTCTTGAAGCTGGATCAACAAAAAGGAAAGCAAAGTCAAGGTTGCCAACCTTACAGTTTTGCACCATGGCTGAGTGGAAGGAGGTGGGCTAAGAGCCTTACATCTGGGGTGCCTCCTCTCCCTACCTTCCCCCATAGCTCTTTGCCCTTGGAAAAGCCATTTAGACCTTGCCTAACCCTTGCCTGGAGAATCCCATGAACAGAGGAGCCTGGTGGGCTGCAGTCCATGGGATCGCTGAGGGTCGGACATGACTGAGCGACTTCCCTTTCACTTTTCACTTTCACGCATTGGAGAAGGAAATGGCAACCCACTCCAGTGTTCTTGCCTGGAGAATTCCAGGGACAGGGGGAGCCTGGTGGGCTGCTGTCTGTGGGGTCGCACAGAGCCAGACACGACTGAAGCAACTTAGCAGCAGCAGCAGGAACCCCACTGGTTAGAAGAAGCAGTAACATTATTTCTCTTGCTGGTGTGTCTGCTTGGGACAATGTGACTTTATGAAAAGCAAAAATTAAAACTCACATGGCTTGAAGAATTATCACCTAGAGATGGCATTTATTCAGAAGGAATGGCTAGAGAAAAGTTGATAATTAAAGAGAAATAATAAAACATGACTAAAACACTGAAGCCTGTAATGTCAGTGTCCACCATGCTCAATATCAATGCCTTTTGGAGAGGCTGGGCTGGTGGATTTCCCCCCCCCTCCCCCAGTTTACGTTGTCTTTAAAGTCTGCCCTACATCTGAAAATACCACTGGCAAGAGAGCATGACATTAGCCTAGGATAACATTGAAAGCAGTTGTTTACAAAAACATTGTTGGGTGTAGTTCTCATATTTTTCTTGCATTTCTTGCATTTGGGTTATGAAAAGTTGAAGTTTGGATACTGAACGGCTGTGAGGAGCACCCAGGGATTGTGGGTGAGGAAATGGATCTTGACGTTGACCCTAAGCCCTGTTGTATAGGTGACAACCAAGCGAGATGTATGGATGATTCCAGGCCACTGGCCAAAGAGCTGCCTGGGGTCTTAGTTAAAAATGTAGATTCCAGGGTGCTCTCCTTCAGGCTGACAACCCAGGTGGATCAGGGAAATTGTATTTTAAAAGCTCTCCTGTTGGTTGTACAGCTCAGCTAGATTGTACGCACTTTAGGCTGCATGGGACATGGGACCGTTTGGGGCTAAGCTCGGGCTCTTCAGCCAAATAGGATTGATAAGTAATTGAACTAGATCAAGGGGGCAGGGACTTTATAGGAAAATGTGGTTCCAGATTGCACTGTGCAAAGTTGCTTCAGTCATGTCCGGCTCTTTGCAACCCCAGGGACTATAGCCTTGTAGGCTCCTCTGTCCATGGGGATTCTCCAGGCAAGAATATTAGAGTGGGTTGTGATGCCCTCCTCCAGGGGATCTTCCTGACCCAGGGACTGAACCCATGCATCTTACATCTCCTGCACTGGCAGGTGGGTTCTTTACCACTAGCATCCACCTGGGAATCCCAGAGAAGGGAAAAGAGCTAGCAATTCTTGAATACTTTCTATGGATCAAACACCATGCTAAAAGCTTTATAGAGATTAATCTTTGGCATTTATATATGTATTCATTTTTAGCAAATGAGGAAACTGACACAAAAAGCTTAGGCAATTTGGCCCAAGACATACAAGTCCTGGGGTGGTGGTTTGAACTCAAGTCTGTATGACTCTGCAATTCAAAGCCCGAGAAGGGGAGGAAAAGAGACAAAGTTGTATTCTCACCCATCCCACCCCCAGAAAAGACAGTTTTTCTTTGGAAAGATTTGAGTGAATTTACATACAACTACTGCAAGGAACTGACAAAAGGACATCAAATAATTTTTAGTTGCTGTTAAAAATCTCATTATGTTTGAGAGGATGAATCTTGTTAAGTGTGGTCCAAACAAAGAGACTTAGGGAAGAATTATAATATCACATAGATATTAAACATCTGTGTGATTCATTTTGTTTGGCTAATACCAGAGGCCAGTGTTTTTCCTTGGAATAACCTTAAATGTAATAAATTGATGTTTTAAATATAATATTAGCTGTATAATTTTATTCTGCTTTGTTAGCTTATGTTAGCCCAATAAAATCTGACAATGGAATGAAAGACTCTCCTTGGGGTGATATTTTAATTGTCATAAAAATGTCATATAGATTAAGGGGCCAGCTGAGCCCTTACAGTTTCTCAGGGACTAGAGAAATCATTAAAAAAAAATAGGCATGCTATTTCAAAGATAAAATACTGACCATGATTCCAGCCATAATGTTCTTTTTATGTGAATTTTGACAGATACAAAGCCATGAATTATACTAATTCCCAGAAAACATCTTCCAAAACACTTACATGAAATACTAGAGATTTCTTCTTCCTCCTCCTTTTTCTCTTTGCTCCTCCCCCACTTCGCTTTTTTAAAAAAACTTTATTTTGTGTTCAGTTCAGTCACTCAGTCGTGTCCGAATCTTTGCGACCCCATGAATTGCAGCACGCCAGGCCTCCCTGTCCATCACCAGCTCCCGGAATTCACTCAAACTCATGTCCATCGAATTGGTGATGCCATCTAGCCATCTCATTCTCTGTCGTCCCCTNGACCTTTGTTGGCAAAGTAATGTCTCTGCTTTTGAATATGCTATCTAGGTTGGTCCTAACTTTCCTTCCATGGAGTAAGCGTCTTTTAATTTCATGGCTGCAATCACCATCTGCAGTGATTTTGGAGCCCCCCAAAATAAAGTCTGACACTGTTTCCACTGTTTCCCCATCAATTTCCCATGAAGTGATGGGACTGGATGCCATGATCTTCATTTTCTGAATGTTGAGCTTTAAGCCAACTTTTTCACTCTGGGTTAGCAAACAATATTGTGACAGTTTCAGGTGAACAGGGAAGGGACTCAGCCATACATGTACATGTGTCCATTCTCCCTCAAACTCCCTTCCCATCCAGGCTGCCACATAACACTGAGCAGAGTTCCCTGTGCTGTATAGTATGGCCTCGTTGGGCATACATTTTAAATACAGCCATGTTTGGGGGTACAACTATCCCTCCCCTCCTTCACTTTTTATTATGGGGAATTTTGAATTAACACAAAAGTGTACATGATTGTATATCAAATTCCCTATACCCCAAGTACTTAATTCTGTAGCAATTTCTGCCCTTCCACTTGTGCTCAGCTTTGAGTCCAGTGGATTCTCTGGTCCTTTATTTCTGGATTTCCCTGCGGCAGTTGAGAAACATAAGATTAAGTAGATTTTTCCTCTCAGTTATGATTACCTCCTTCCTTGGAGTGTCTAGCCACCCTTCCCCTATTGGGAAGAAATACATCTAGACTCTAAGACCGAGTTACTTAGATCAGTAGGTTAGATCTTTGGCAAACTACTACTGAAGGTTGAATCTGGCTGCTACTTGTTTTTGTAAATAGGGTTTTATTGACCCATTCCTTTATGTTTTTACTGACTATGGTACTTCCTTGCTAGGGCTTCCCTGGTGGCTCAGTTGTAAAGAATCCATCTGCCAATACAGGGGACTGGGGGTTTGATCCCTGAGCTGGGAAGATCTGAAGGAGGAAATGGCAACCCACTCCAGTATCCTTGCCTGGAGAATTCCATGTGCAGAGGAGCCTGCTGGGCTATAGTCCATGGGGTCAAAAGAGTTAGACACGACTAAGTGACTAAACAACAGCTATACTTCCCTGCTACAGGGTGATAGGCTTGTAATGGACTACAAAGTTGAAAACAGGTACTTTTTGGGCATTTCCAGAGAAAATTGTCAAACCCCTGCGTTGCAGGAACTGCTGTTCAGATGAGGGTTTTAAATTAAGGTATACTCAGAAAAAATGAGTGTCCCCCAGATATGTGTTAAATACCCAGGCTGAAAGAATACTGACCATGTGAAATTTGCTGGTTACTATGGCCGAGGAACAGAGTTCTGAAATCTTCTGCCTGAAAGTGACACATCACATTTGTTCACATTTTATTGGCCTAGGCAAGTCAGCTGACTGTACCTTTCAAGGAGATACAATGGCACCCCACTCCAGTACTCTTGCCTGGAAAATCCCATGGACGGAGGAGCCTGGTAGGCTGCAGTCCATGGGATCGCTAAGAGTCGGGCACGACTTGAGCGACTTCACTTTCACTTTTCACTTTCATGCATTGGGGAAGGAAATGGCAACCCACTCCAGTATTCTTGCCTAGAGAATCCCAGGGATGGAGGAGCCTAGTGGGCTGCCGTCTATGGGGTCGCACAGAGTCGGACACACTGCTGCAGCAGTAGCAGCAGCAGCAGCTGCAGCAGCAGAGTGCAATTCTACTATAAGCAGAACACTGATGAAATTCACTGCATGCATCGGATGACTCACCAAAACCTCAACGAATCACTGCCAGAGGCCGACATACACACTTAGAAAATGCCAAAATTCTAATATTTATAAAATGTCTAAAAATGTTTAGAGTAATTTAACTGAGTTGCAATCTTGCATTGTTCACTTAAGAATTTGCTGAGGAAGGGGATGACAGAGGATGAGATGGTTGGATGGCATCACCGACTTGATGGACATGAGTTTGAGCAAGCTCTGGGAGTTGGTGATGGACAGGGAAGCCTGGAGTGCTGCAGTCCATGGGATCTCAAAGAGTTGGACATGACTGTGTGGCTGAACTGAACTGAACTGAGGAGTTTGCATCTTAAGAGCTTCCCCAGTGGCTCAGTGGAGAAGGCAATGGCAACCCACTCCAGTACTCTCGCCTGGAAAATCCCGTGGATGGAGGAGCCTGGTAGGCTACAGTCCATGGGTTCGCTAAGAGTCAGACATGACTGAGCATCTTCACTTTCACTTTTCTTTTCATGCATTGGAGAAGGAAATGGCAACAGAGTTCTGAAATCTTCTGCCTGAAAGTGACACATCACATTTGTTCACATTTTATTGGCCTAGGCAAGTCAGCTGACTGTACCTTTCAAGGAGATACAATGGCACCCCACTCCAGTACTCTTGCCTGGAAAATCCCATGGACAGAGGAGCCTGGTGGGCTGCAGTCCATGGGATCGCTAAGAGTCGGGCACGACTTGAGCGACTTCACTTTCACTTTTCACTTTCATGCATTGGGGAAGGAAATAGCAACCCACTCCAGTATTCTTGCCTGGAGAATCCCAGGGATAGGGGAGCCTGGTGGACTGCCGTTTATGGGATTGCACAGAGTCGGACATGACAGAAGCGACTTAGCAGCAGCCAGTGGCTCAGACTGTAAAGAATCTGCCTGCAATGCAGGAGACCCAGGTTCAATGCCTGAATCAGGAAGATCCCCTGGAGGAGGAAATAGCAGCCCACTCCAGTATTCTTGCTTGAAGAATCCCATGGTCAGAGGAGCCTGGTGGGCTACAGTCCATGGGGTCATAGAGTCAGACATGACTGAGTGACTAATACTTTTACTTTTCCCCTTAAAACTTCAAATGCCTTGTTTTTCAATATTATATATACAAATCACTGTCTCTGGGGAAAAAAAGAAAACATACATGTCTACAATCAAATTAGAATAGTTGCAGTTTTACACAAACTATTGAAAGTGACTTAAAACAGAAGTAGTGGAAAGAAACAAAACAATGATAACTACATATGGTTGGAACTTGGGGGGAAAATTCTAAGTGTTTTAATTTGTAGGCACAGCATATCATAAGTATGCTGATAAGGCAGAACTTGTCTCTGCCAGAAGCAAACACCTCTCAGTTCCCAGGAACGTTGACTAGAGTCTTTGATGGTTACAGGGCTGACAGAATGTTCTGGAATGTTCTTGGCATCAGTCTATAGTTGCTGTGAAAAGTTATGCTCTTCTGGCTGTGGTTTGTTCACTTCCCTCCTTTTTGGCACCTGGTTGTGAAGAGGGGGAAGGTCTGTAAAGATATTACTATGGATGAGGAGTCCTCAGATTACAATCCTCAGGACAATTCTGGCCCACTGCCTATTTTTTTTTTTAATAAAATTTTATTGGAGCAGAGCTGTGCTCTTTCATGTTCATGTCCTTCATGGCTGTTGTTCTGCTATTGTGGCAGAGTAGTTGTGACAGACAAGCCTGTAAATCTGAATATATTTACTATCATGTCCGTTGGTGAAAAAATTTACTGACCCTGCTTTTAAAGTGTTTCCCATTTGCATAAAAAGGTCTTTATGTAAATTTTACACCCACCTAGAAAGTTATGTTGAACCTCTCAACCATGTACAGAGTAGGATGCTGTAACATATGAATTTTATAAGGATTTTAATGATTATTACTTTTGATAAATGGGTCATTTTTCTTCTTGATCTTCCTGTTTTCCATATGATACCTTCAGTCCACAGAAAATTCCAGAATGTTCTGGATTCAGCACTACTCATTTCATCTTCTTTACTGGACTTTGCTTGTGGCTCAGCTGGTAAAGAATCTGCCTGCAATGTGGGAGACCTGGGTTCGATCCCTGGGTTGGGAAGATCTGCTGGAGAAGGGAAAGTCTACCCACTCCAGTATTCTGGCCTGGAGATTTCCAGGGCTATATAGTCCATGGGGTCCCAAACAATCAGACACAACAGTGACTTTCACTTCCTCTTGAAGTGTGTTTCTCTACTCTCTGGCATTTTGCTTCTTTTTATCTAACAAACCCTTCTTGGTCCCTTGTCTGCCCTGTCTTCCTGAGCATCCTGGAAATATTGGCCTTCCCCATGGTTTTAGGGGAATGCCAATGCCAGATCTTTCTCCTGAGGGCTGGGCTCTTCATCCTAGAATCCTGTCTCCTGGATCTCTCCATAGGTATTACAAGCTGTGCACCTTCCTCACTGGTCTCACCCCCTTATCCTCTAAACCTGCTCTCCCTTCTGTCTTTCCTGGTCATAGAAACTCCATGACCCTAGCTAGAGATTCAGGAGTCCACATTGATTTTTTTTCCCTCTGCCAGTTGGCTGCCAAGACCCACAGATTCTATCTTCTAAATCTCTCCCAAACATGTAGTCTTCTCTCTGTGTCTGCTGTTTCTTCAGACTCTCATCATGTCTTGTCTGAACTGCCACTCATGGCTCTCCTGGTGCCAGCCAACTCCACAGTAATCAATACCCACACTAACACCAGAGTCACCCGCCTCAAATGCACATTTGATGACACTCACATATTGAAAACTCGCCTGTGGGTCCTCATCACCCATACAACATTTAAGGAAAAGTTCAAGGAATTTGGATGCCTTCATGGCATGGCTTTTAATTAGCTGTTCAGCCCCATCTCCCAGCATCCTTTTACCTCAAACTTTTTGCTGCTTGCTCAAGCCAGCGCATTCTTCAGCTCATGATACTTCCTCTGACCTGAGTGTCTTTTTCTACCTTTTTTAAAAATATATTTTTTTTATTGAAGGATAACTGCTTTATGGAATTTTGTTGTTTTTTGTCAAACCTCAACATGAATCAGCCATAGGTATACATATATCCCCTCCCTTTTGAACCTCCCTCCCAT
>SJYQ01009667.1:0-17145 GCA_006410935.1 Redunca redunca | reverse complement strand
GTCTGCCCCCGTCTCCCGCCTCTCCTGGGAGCCAGCCTCTGGGTTTGGAAGCTGGAGCTGTAACAGGAATCCGGTCCCTCCTAAGGCCTCTGGGCGCAGCCCACTCCTTGACTGTGCAGACTGCCCGGTAGTTCTGAGATAAGTAAAGCTGGACGTCTTCTTGCGGGCCCACTAGGAGAGGTTATGGGGAGAGTCTGCTGAAAGGTCTGAGCACGAGCTGGGCTGGCCTGGGCGCACAAGCTCCCCGCGTCCAGCCCATCCCAGTCACTGAAGAGGGGAGAATGGGCTGCCTGTCCCGAGACAGGAGTCCCTGGAGGGGCTGCCGGGAGTCAGGGGTGAGGCGGAAAGGAACGGGTAGGGCGCGCCCGCCGTCCGAGGAGACACCGGCTCACCAGGCGGGTTCCTCAGAGGAACCGTGAGATCCCCCACCGGCCGCATGGCAAATGGACGCAGGGGGGCCACACGCCCCGCCGCGCTTGTCCCGGGCCACCCCTCCGTCCTGAGAGTGACCTGAGGGCCGGGGGGGCGTCCCGCGGGCGGCTCCCTGAGCGGCTGGCACGGCGGTAGATTCCTGTGGGCCCCGGGCTGCAGAGCCTGTGGACCCGTTCACAGAAGTGTGTTGCTCCTAACCGCCACGTGTGAGTGAGAGAAAGCAGAGGTGAGTCACGAGTTTGGGGCAGAGCAGGTGGGTGAGGGCTGGCCTGGGAGGGGACTCAGGGATGAACAGACGCTCACCTGCCGTCTGGGGGCCTGGAGGGGTGGGGAACGCGGTGCAGTGGGCCAGGAAAGGTCCCCGGGCGAAGAAGCCGCTCCCCTCTGTCCTGAGATGACCACCCCGCCCCGTGAAACCAGAGCCAGGGAGGCCACTGGGGGTGGCCATGGGCCCCAGGCCCAGGTCACAGAGACCCCTCCTCTGGGGCAGGGACCGGCGGTGGCCCACGGGCGTGTCTGGGCCCCCAGTTTCTTGACCAATGGCCACTGTCCGTGAGAGTCAAGGCCGAGGGTGACCTGGAGCAAAGGTGGTGACCCGTACAGGAGGCAGGCGAGTGCAGCGCATGGAAGGAGTCCAGACCCCAGCTCCCCCCGCTCCTCTCGCCAGCTGAATTCCAGCAGGTGCCCTGCCGCCAGCAGAGCCGCCAGACACGGCGAGGGTGCTTCTGATGCTGGCCTCATCCGCCCCCTCACATTGGAGGGCTGGGTGCCTGGACCGCGGCTGTTCTGGGAGTCCATGGGGACCTGGCATCGGGGCAGGACGTTAGACGGTGCAAAGAGGGCATGGACAGTTTGCGAGAGGAGACCAGAGCCTTAGCGTGGTCACCTAGGAGCGCGAAGAGAAGCCCCAAGAAGGGCAGGGCGGCCTCGGGCGGCGGCACCTGAGTGCAGATGGGGTCTCCCGGGCTCGGGAGGAGCCTCCTGGCTGGGGCAGGAACAGAAGGAAGCTGTGAGCGGGGCGGAGGACTGGCACCCTCAGCAGCGACTGCGATGGCGCCTCTGAGCAGAGACACGTCCTCGCCGCGTGCTCTTGGCCACAGGCAGGCCGTCTCCAGCTATTTATAAGCGGAAGTGGGTTGTCGTAACCCTGAGTGTGCGTGCACACGTGGTGGCGTGTCTGGGAAACAATACCTCGGGCAAAACGAGGACGATGCAAGCATTTGATCCAGTCTCCTTTGCGAGATCTTTTTGGACTTAGCAAAACAAACCTCCAGCAGCAATACAGGCAGCTTCCCGTGCCCCTTTCCACGACGCTGCCCGCCGTGGACGTCTCACGCAACCCAAACACGGCCGCGAAGACCAGGGCGGCACCGCTAACGCAGCGCAGTCAGGCGGCCGCAGACCCAGGTCCACGCGGGCCGATTATCTTACCAATTCTTTTTTCCCTGGCTCCAGGATCCATCCAGGATTCCACATTGTATTTATCTCTCATGTCACTTTTACTCTCTTCCAACCTGGGAAGTTTCCTGATCTGCCCTTCACAGCCTTGAAGACAGCGCAGGCTAGTTCTTTCATAGAATCTCTTTCCATTTGCGTTTGTCTCACATTTTCACAAGACTAAATTCAGGTTACGCATTTGGGGCAAAAATGTGAAAGACGTGATGCAAACACATATCTTTGTCACGGAAGTTTACGTCATTGCCGGTTTAAGGTGGTGGATGTCTGATTTCTTCATAGTCAGGTTAAAAGTTTTTGCGTGTGTAGATAGTGTCTCGTGGGGAGATACTTTCAGATTCTGAAAATGTCTTTCTTTCTTTCTCATCCTATTTTCACCTGTCCATTTAGCACCCTTTGCTTCTTGCCTGCAAAAATAACCACTGTTTTCGTTGTTGTCTACCCCCAACTCTTTGAGACCCCATGGACTGCAGCAGGCCAGGCTTCCCTGTCCTTCACCATCTCCCAGAGACATCCACCCTCTGTCGTCCCCCTCTCCTCCTGCCCTCAATCTTTCCCAGCATCAGGGTCTTTTCCAATGAGTTGGCACTTCGCATCAGGTGGCCAAAGTACTAGACTTTCAGCTTCAGCATCAGTTCCTTCAGTGAATATTCAGGACTGATTTCCTTTAGGATGGACTGGTTGGATTTCCTTGCCTTCCAAGGGACTCTCAAGAGTCCAACACCACAGTTCAAAAGCATCAGTTCTTCAGTGCTCAGTCTTCTTTATGGTCCAACTCTCACATCCACACACGACTACTGGAAAAACCATAGCTTTGACAGGTTGGACCTATGTTGGCAAAGTGGCGTCTCTGCTTTTTAACACACTGGCTGGGTGTGTCAGAGCTTTTCTTCCAAGGAGCAAGCGTCTTTTAATTTCTTGGCTGCAGTCACCACCTGCAGTGATTTTGGAGCCCACGGAAATAAAGCCTGCCACTGTTCCCACTGTCTCCCCATCTATTTGCCAAAAGGTCAGTTCCTGTTTCTGTCATTCCTTCCACACGGACTGGTCCGAACTCTGCTGTAAGGAAGAACGCTTTTTCCTCCTCCCTTTATTCACCGTCCATTCCATTACGTGCTTACGTCTCTGTGAGCTCACTAACAGCTGATACTGACGGCGGGCAATAAACCAGGAATATTTGGTTTCTCAGGCTCTCAGGTTCCTAGGAGCTCGGCATGCCGTCCTCCCTTTGGAGCACCTGCCGGCTTCTGGCAACACATGAAGCCCCAGGCCGCTCCCTGTTTCCCTGGCCCCACCCCAGGACCTCCCACGTCTCCACGGAGCCCTGATGCCTGGTCCTGGAGGATGGTGGTTGGACATCAAGATCCGGGGCTGCACGTGTTCCCCGCTCCTGACCCGTCGTTGTTTCCAGGTCCTCCCCGCAGACACAGGGCCGGGAAGATTTGGGTGTGCTGATCCGTCTGTCCTACACTTCCCTGTTCAGATGTCAGACTCCATGAGTTCATACTGACCCCTCCTGACCTTAGGGCTCACCTCTTCTTTTATTTTTGCCTTTATAATTTTTTTTTATATTTTTAACACCAAAAACATTTTATGTTTGAGTATAGCCGATGAACAAGGTTGTGGTAGTTGGAGGTGGACGGCAAAGGGACTCGGCCATGCAGAGACGTGTATCTCTTCTCCCCCACACTCCCACCAGGCTGCCACATTACACTGAGCAGAGTTCCCTGTGCACTCCAGTNCCCGCCAAAGTCCCTAACTATCCCCTCCCTCCAGTCCTCTCCTCTTCACTGAGAAACTCGACTCCCAGACGCCACTACCGCAGACCCCCGACCCAGTTCTGGAATCCCAAGAAGCAGGTGAGACTTCCCGGTGGAGACCCACCCCTGCAGAAAACAGAGCTGCTGTCAGACCAGAGTCATGTCCAGCCTTTCGTTCTCGGCCTTGCCGTGTACAGTGGCGTCCTGCTCTCCAGAGCTCCTTGTTAGTTCTTTTCTTCCCACACCCCTCCAGGCTGGCCTGCTCTGTGTGCCAGGTCACTTCAGTCGTGTCTGACTCTTTGCAGCCCCACGGACTGCAGCCCGCCGGGCTCCTCTGTCCATGGGATTCTCCAGGCAAGAGTACTGGAGTGGGTTGCCACCCCCTTCTCCAGGGGATCTTCCCGACCCAGGAATGGAACCCACGTCTCGTACATCCCTGCGTGAGCAGGCACGTTCTTCACCACCCCGGAAGCCGCTTTTCCATGAGGCTCCCTTACTCATCTGTAATTCCATCTGGGCCCCTCTCCACCAAGGCTGATTTTACAGATTTATTTTGGAGTGTGCGAAACATGTTGTTTAGTCGCTAAGTTGTGTCTGACTCTTTCGTGACCCTAGGGACTGTAGCCCACCAGGGATTTCCCAGGCAAGAATCCTGAAGTGGTTGCCATTTCCTTCCCCAGGAGATCTTCCGGACCCTGCGTTGGCAGGCAGGCTCTTTACCACTGAGCCTCCTGGGAAGCCCTTGTGTGAAACATGACCCTGGGTCTAACAGAAAACATCAGACACCGGGAGTCGAACCCTCAGTCCTCAAACACGTTCCCACCCGCTTCTTCCCACCTGCTCACTCTTGCCTCCCACCACAACCGGCCTCACCGCTTTCTGGCTTGTCCTTTCTGCGTTTTCTTCGACACAAAGGAACAAGTCCACGCAAGTGCTCCTTTTCTGGGTCAAGATTATTCTGTTTATTGTTTTACATGTTTTTTTTTCCCAATTGAAATACAGCTGACATAAATATCATGTTAGTTTCAAGTGTGCTGCCTAGCGGCTTGACATTTGCATATGATATGAAATGATCGTCAAGATAAGTCTATTAACCATCTGTCCCTAAACAGTTATTACAGTATTATTATGCATATTCCTTATGCTGTTTATGACAGCCCCGGGGCTTAATTACGTTATAACCGGAGGTTCGCACTTCTCAATCCCCTTCAACTATTTTGCCAAGTCCCCTCCCCTCTGGCAATCCCTCCTCGCTCTCTGTATGGATGAGTCTGTCCTCATTTTGTTGTGTTTGCTTTGTTTTTTTAGGTCCGACGTGTAAATGAGACCATCCAATATTTATCTCTTCTCCGTCTGACTTACTTCACTTAGCATGATACCATCATAGTGCCTGTGCTCTTATCCAGTGTGTATTAAGCCGCTTTATTGAGCTAGGACCATGTAAGCCGTTTCATCACCTCTTCTCTCTTACATGAAAGCTAGCACACAGGAGATACTTCACACTTTCCCTTCTTTTAACCCAGCAGCACTCACTGCGAAGCACTCTACGTTTGTTTGTAGGCAGCGTCCTCATTGGTTACCTTTTTTACAGCTGCATAGCTATCCACTGTGTGGACGCAATGTGGTGACGCAGTCACCCTTCTGTGCGTGGGCATTCAGCTTCTCTCCCACATTCTGCAAATGATGCTGAGACGGATAACTGATGCGCGCGTATTTTCATGCTGTCAGAAGGAGCCCTTCGGGGTGGACAGCGACTGTGGAATTAAACCACAGCTGTGCGTCAAATCTTGATCACTGTGCTTACTTTTTCCTACAGATGAGGACAAAGAAATTCTTTATCAGATTAAAAGCCTAGCGGCTCTGGAAAGAATCATTGAAAATCTCCGGAAAGCTTTAGGTAAAGGGAACCAGGGGGCCACCATGGCGATAGATGAGTGTGGAGGATCGGTCCTTGAGCTGGGGCTGTCCCCCTGGTGAGAAGGGAGGTACCTCATCCACTCCAGGCACCCGCGTGAGCCGCGAGCAGCTCTGGACAAGCAGGTGACTCTATCCTGGGGGGACCCTGTGAGCCCCACTCACGAGTCCACAGTCCAGGAGTCACGGGGCCACCAGCAGGCTCCCTGCACTTCTTGGCTGAACTGAGCAAGGCCGAGCTGCTTTTCCAGGAGTGATGGGGAGGAGGGCTTCACACACCCCCGAGTCCCTGTGACCAGGCCCAGGGAGGTCCCACACCCTTGGGCAGACAAGCCCCTCTCTGCAGGCACCTCCCCCTGGGGTCTGGCCTCCCACCCCTCCTGGGCCGCAGCGTCCTCACTGCTGAAGTCGCCCACGCCGTCCCCCTCCGCTTCGGCCTCCGGCCCACGCTTGTCCCTGGAACTCTCCAGAACACCTCCGAGCCTCTCCCAGGCCGGCCTCGCAGCCTCCTTTCCTCTCTGAGTCACATCTGGCCGCCACGCTGAAGGTTCCAGGCAACTCCTGCGGCATCACACGCTCCATGCACCCGCCCGCCTTCAACCTCATCTCACGTGGACCGAGCCCGTGCCCCGCGCCAGGCGCTGGGCTCAGTTCCCGGGATTTATCTGCCCCTACCCCTCCCCCGCCCCTGCCCAACACACACACTCACCCACCCACACACACACACACACACACAAACACACACAGAATGGCTTCCCGGAGGCTCAGCGGTAAGCAGGAGACGCAGGAGACGTGGGTTCGATCCCTGAGTCGGAAAGATCCCCTGGAGGAGGGCGTGGCCACCCACTCCAGTATCCTTGCCTGGGAAATGTCATGAACAGAGGAGCCGGGTGGGCTGCAGTCCACAGGGCCACAAAGAGTCAGACATGCCCGGAGCCCGTGCTCGCGCACACACCCAGCCCACCGGGAGCTGCTGGGTGGGGGCACGTCCTACGGCTGCTCTTCCAGGCCCCGCTGTCCGCCAGCAGCAAGACTGCCGTCCTGTCCTTGGCTCAGCACCCATGAGACAGGGTCTAGGCTCAGCACTGGGACCTCCCAGCAGTTCAGGGTGAGGCAGGGCCTTCCACCTTGGACTTTGGGAGCCAGAGCTGGTCCCGAGGCTCTTCCCGGACCTCAGCCGAGGCCTCTTGTTCCCCCAAGTTGCCAGTTCTCCATCCCCTCCTCACTCTCTGACAACCTCCCCTAAATCCACGTTCCCTGCTTTCCCTCCGAGCAAACATGCCCCATAGTCTGGGGCTCTGACCCGCATCTGTGACACTCTGTGAGGCCGACAGGGGTGATGCCCAGCCCGGCACTGGAAACTCAGAAGGCCAGGGCCGCCTCTGTCCCCTCTGCCCCCAACCTGGTTCCTCTGGGGAAACAGCTGGACGCTGCCTCCCTGCAAGGGAGAGAGCCAGCTGCCAGGCCTTGGGGCTCAGCTGCAGCGGAGAATGCAGGATTTGAAACTCCCTGACCTGGGCAATATTGCATAGGAACCTGGAATGTTGGGGCCATGAATCAAGGCAAATTGGAAATGGTCAAATAGGAGATGACAAGAGTGAACATTGACATTCTAGGAACCAGCAAACTAAGATGGACTGGAATGGGTGAATTTAACTCAGATGACCATTATATCTACTACTGCGGGCAGGAATCCCTTAGAAGAAATGGGGTAGCCATCATAGTCAACAAAAGAGTCCGAAATGCAGTACTTGGATGCAATCTCAAAAACGACAGAATGATCTCTGTTCGTCTCCAAGGCAAACCATTCTATATCACAGTGATCCAGGTCTATGCCCCAACCAGTAATGGTGAAGAAGCTGAACGGTTCTATGAAGACCTACAAGACCTTCTAGAACTAACACCTAAAAAAGATGTCCTTTTCATTACAGGGGACTGGAATGCAAAGGTAGGAAGTCAGAAACACCCGGAGTAACAGGCAAATTTGGCCTTGGCGTACAGAATGAAGCAGGGCAAAGGTTAATAGAGTTCTGCCAAGAGAACATACTGGTCATAGCAAACACCTTCTTCCAACAACACAAGAGAAGACTCTACACATGGACATCACCAGATGGTCAACACCGAAATCAGATTGATTATATTCTTTGCAGCCAAAGATGGAGAAGCTCTATACAGTCAACAAAAACAAGACCGGAAGCTGACTGTGGCTTGGATCATGAACTCCCTATTGCCAAAATCAGACTTAAATTGAAGAAAGTAAGGAAAACCACTAGACCATTCAGGTATGACCTAAATCAAATCCCTTATGATGGTACAGTAGAAGTGAGAAATAGATTTAAGGGACTAGATCTGACAGACAGAGTGCCTGATGAACTATGGATGGAGGTTTGTGACATTGTACAGGAGGCAGGGATCAAGACCATCCCCACGGAAAAGAAATGCAAAAAAGCAAAATGGCTCTCTGAGGACGCCTTACAAATAGCTGTGAAAAGAAGAGAAGCGAAAAGCAAAGGAGAAAAAGGAAGATTATACTCATTTGAATGCAGAGTTCCAAAGAACAGCAAGGAGAGATAAGAAAGCCTTCCTCAACGATCGATGCAAAGAAATAGAGAAAAACAATAGAATGAGAAAGACTAGAGATCTCTTCAAGAAAATTAGAGATACTAAGGGAACATTTCATGCAAAGATGGGCTCAATAAAGGACAGAAATGTTCTGGACCTAACAGAAGCAGAAGATATTAAGAAGAGGTGGCAAGAATACACAGAAGAACTGTACAAAAAAGATCTTCACAACCCAAATAATCATGATGGTGTGATCACTCACCTAGAGCCAGATACCCTGGAATGTGAAGTCAAGTGGGCCTTAGAAAGCATCACTACGAACAAAGCTAGTGGAGGTGATGGAATTCCAGTGGGCTGTTTCAAATCCTGAAAGATGATGCTGTGAAAGTGCTGCACTCAATATGCCAAGAAAAAGAAATGCAAAAAAACAAAATGGCTCTCTGAGGAGGACTTACAAATAGCTGTGAAAAGAAGAGAAGTGAAAAGCAAAGGAGAAAAAGGAAGAAACTCAGCAGTGGCCATAGGATTGGAAAAGTTCAGTTTTCATTCCAATTCCAAAGAAAGGCAATGCCAAAGAATGCTCAAACTACCGCACAATTGCACTCATCTCACACACTAGTAAAGTAATGCTCAAAATTCTCCAAGCAGACTTTAGCAATACGTGAACCGTGAACTTCCAGATGTTCAAGCTGGTTTTAGAAAAGGCAGAGGAACCAGAGATCAAATTGCCAACATCCGCTGGATCATGGAAAAAGCAAGAGAGTTCCAGAAAAACATCTATTTCTGCTTTATTGACTATGCCAAAGCTTTTGACTGTGTGGATCACAATAAACTGTGGAAAACTCTGAAAGAGATGGGAATACCAGACCACCTGACCTGCCTCTTGAGAAACCTATATGCAGGTCAGGAAGCAACAGTTAGAACTGGACATGGAACAACAGACTGGTTCCAAATAGGAAAAGGAGTACATCAAGGCTGTATACTGTCACACTGCTTATTTAACTTCTATGCAGAGTACATCATGAGAAACGCTGGGCTGGAAGAAGCACAAGTTGGAATCAAGATTTCTGGGAGAAATATCACTAAGCTCAGATATGCAGATGACACCACCCTTATGGCAGAAAGTGAAAAAGAACTAAAGAGCCTCTTGGTGAAAGTGAAAGAGGAGAGTGAAAAAGTTGGCTTAAAGCTCAACATTCAGAAAACGAAGATCATGGCATCCAGTCCTATCACTTCATGGCAAATAGATGGGGAAACCGTGGAAACAGTGGCTGACTTTCTTTTTCTGGGCTCCAGAATCACTGCAGATGGTGATTGCAGCCATGAAATTAAAAGATACTTACTCCTTGGAAGGAAAGTTATGACCAACCTAGACAGCATATTCAAAAGCAGAGACATTAGTTTGTCAACAAAGGTCCATGTAATCAAGGCTACAGTTTTTCCAGTGGTCATGTATGGATGTGAGAGTTGGACTATAATGAAAGCTGAGTGCCGAAGAACTGTGGTGTTGGAGAAGACTCTTGAGAGTCCCTTGGACTGCAAGGAGATCCAACCAGTCCATCCTAAAGGAGATCAGTCCTGGGTGCTCACTGGAAGGACCAATGGGAAAGCTGAAACTCCAGTACTTTGGCCACCTGATGTGAGGAGCTGACTCACTGGGAAAGAGGCTGAAGCTCAGAAAGATTGAGGGCAGGAGGAGAAGGGGACGACAGAGGATAAGATGGTTGGATGGCATCACTGACTCAATGGACTTGAGTTTGGGTGGACTCCAGGAGTTGGTGGTGGACAGGGAGGCCTGGCAGTCATGGGGTCGCAAGGAGTCGGACACGACTGAGCGACTGAACTGAACTGACCTGACCTGGATCAAATCCCCTTTGGGCTCCCAGTGAGTTGGGTGACCTTGGGGTGACCTTGGGCAAGGGACAGGACACGTGAAAGCTCAGCATCTTCGTCCTCCGAGTGGGGTCTTCAGGGCAGCTGTCTCCTTGCGGGGCAGGGGGTTGAGTGGGGTGATGCTGGCTGAGCATTTAGCCCAGGGTCTGACATGTACCCATGCGACTGGACCGGTGGGAGGGCCACAGTGCTGGCAACCGCAGGAAGGCGTTTGTCCTGGTCAGGGACCACAGGCGAGGGGACCCAGCACTGCCCCGGCCCGGCAGCCCTCTGCCCCTTCAATGAACCCAGAGCCCCGTCTCTCAGCCTGGGCTCTGCCCAGTGAGTGAGCCATAGGGGGCAGGTCTGAAATGCAGACTCACAGGAACACCTAGAATTTCTCAAGAAAATCTCCTCTTTCCAAACAGGGAGTTCGCTCATGAAAAGAAGAAAGAAGTATAAATATTTGTTCAGGGGAGGCAAATACCGCAAGCGGAGAGAGAGCCTAGACTGAAGCCCAGGACCGCCCGGGGACTGCCCACTCCCCCCGCCACTAGGAAGAAAGACAGAGCAGAGTTCCTAAGCATTCTCTATAAAGAAGAGCCGTTTTATTCAAGGAGTGCCAAATAAAATGAACCTATTTAAATATTAAGTTAGAGGCAATGTGTTTTTTTTTTCCTTAAACAAAAAAAAGAAATGAAAATCTAGTTGCACCTGAAAAATAGGAATGTCCAAAGCTTCTGCTGCCTACCAGGAGGGGCTTTGAAAAAAAAAATGTAACCTAGAGGAGCAGAACCTACAAGACGGGAGCATAAAGTGGAAAGATGGTAAAATAATCCAGAGGTTTAGATCATGTGATCATGGAGTCTGAAAAGTCCCAAGAGCTGCACCCAGGAGAGACGACGGTGTGGTTTCGGTCTGAGTGTGAAGCCTGACAGCCTGGAGACCCAGGAAGAGCCAGTGTTTCAGTTCAAGTCCAAAGGCAGGAAAAGGCTGGTGTCTCGGTTGGAAGGCCATCCGGCGGGAGGAGTTTCCTCTTACTCTGGGGAGGGTCAGATTTCTGTTTTACTTGGGCCTTCGGCTGCTCAGACCAGGCCCTCCCACATCAGGGAGGGGGGCAATCTGCTTGCCTCTAAATGTGAACTTCATCCAGAAACAACCTCACAGAAACACCAGAATAGTGTTTGACCAAGTATCTGGGCACCCCGTGGCCCAGTCAAGCGGGCGCATGAAATTGACGTCCACGTCTGTCCATGAATGCCAGAACCTACGAAGTCCTGACAACCAGCCCTTCCACGCCCCGCTCCCGCCCAGCATCATGCAAGGGGCACAGCCAGGTGCGCAACGTGTGCACACAGGCAGAGTGCGCTTCGTGGCCTCGTGAGGGTCAGGAAACACACTCTGGGTTTCTGTGGTTTCTGGTTTCTCCACGTTCCAGGGAGCCGTGTGGTTTGACCCTCCCAGAGGGCAGTGCTGACATCACACCTCCCCGCGGCCAGCTGGCTCACAGGCACGTCCAACCCGAGGGCGCCTAACTGCTTTGAGTCTGACCCCCGAGTGAAACCAAGATCCCTACTGAGAGGAAAGCTTTCAGGCCTCCGGGAATGACCCGACTCCACGTAATTTTCACCGCACTGGAACTCTGCTTTACCAGAATGAGGGTGGCTGCGGCACAGAGACCCACGTGCTCTAGGAGCCGGCCCTCCCTCAAGACGGTGAGTCTTGTCACCGTCACTGCTTTCGCTGCAGCGGTCCTGGCCCACCAGTATTTTCTGGGAGATGGTGAAATTTTTTTCTCAGCAACTGCCAACACGTCTTTAGTGGTTTCTTGTCCAAATTGATTTTGGTTGTAGACAAGGTCAGCACACGGAGGTGAGCGGGCTGGAAAGTGAGATTGCCCTGTTTCTCCAGAAAGGCAGGTTTGGGGAAAGCTCATGAAGCTTGTCTTAAAAACAGCCATGGAGAGGGAACTTCTGCTCGAAGGTGCAGACTTGGCAGCAGATTGATGCTGGTTCTAAAACACCACTTTCAAGGCAGCTGGAGACAGGATCGTTGACGCTTTTGAACTGTGGTGCTGGAGAAGAGTCCTGAGGGTCCCATGGACAGTGAGGAGATCAAACCAGTCAGTCCTAAGGGAAATCAGCCCTGGATATCTTTGGAAGAACTGGTGTTGAAGCTGAGGCTCCATACTTTGGTCACCTGATATGGAGAGCCAACTCACTGGAAAAGACCCTGATGCTGGGAAAGACTGAGGGCGGGAGGACTCAGGGACAACAGAGGATGAGCGACTTGGATAGCCTCACCGACTCGATGGACGTGAGTCTGAGCAAACTCCAGGAGATGGCAAAGGACAGGGCGGCCTGGCGTGCTGCAGCCCGGGGGGTCGCAGAGCTGGACATGACTCATCCAACTAAACCATCTTATTTGTAATTTGCTGGCTGTGTGCTCTTCTCAGACAGACAAGACCCTTACCCCGCCTTTCCAAGATGTCATCAAGATGACTGTCAAATGGAGTACTGGGGGACTGGAGTCAGAAACGAGGTCTTAATCCAACCCCGAGTTCCCAGACGAGGAAGCTGAGGCAGAGAGAGGTCCCAAGACTCGCTGGTCACCAAGTAAGTTGGCGGCCGAGCAGGAAGCACCGAGCTCTGACGCCCAGCCTCTCTCGGGCCCACGGCCCCATTCTGCAGCCCCTGACAATACGTGGCCGTTTCACAGCCATCACCCCTGCTTTTGTTTCCTACTTGACTCCTGCATTAGGGTGCTCGGACTGCCGCCACAGCGGCGGGTGACGGGGTGGCTCAAGCAGCAGCAGGGTGCTGCCGCCCAGCCTGGCGTCCGGAGGTCCCAGATCGGGGCAGCACGGGCTCCTTCCGAGGCCGCTCTCCGGCTGCAGACGGCCGTCTTCTCCCGGTGTCCTCCTGTGGTCTTTTCCTCCGTATGTGTCCAAACCACTTCTTGGGGGAAACCTGTTAGAATGGATTAGAGCCCACCCCAATAATAAGTACCCCTTTAAGACCCCATCTGCAAATACAGTCACGTTCTGAGTTCCCGGGTGTTACGGCTTCAGCACGTGAACTTCGAGGGGACACAACTCTGCCCAGAAGCCCTCGTGTGTGGAGAATTCTGTGGTCTGGGCACCGACTGCACGCACATAGGGCCATCCAGGCCTCATCACAGGGTCTGGGAGGGAGAAGTCACCGCTGCTCAGAGCCACTGAGTGACCTTCTCATTGTCACAGGATCAAACGGCCCGAGGTGGACCCCACAGCGCAGCAGGCCTTCTAATCCGGAGGCCAGGGTCTTCGCACTAAATGTTATGAAATCGTGCCCATCACTGTTTGCCCATCAGGACATTACTGATGTAACCAGTTTGCTTAGCACTGCTGCCCCCAGGTAGGCAAGATATTACAAAGCCCGTTTCATGACCTTCTGCAGATTAAACCGAAGTTTGGCCTCGACCTTCCCCTGATCCACCTCTGGACCTTCTGTTGTCTTTGCTGGCCAGTCGCTAAGTCACGGTCAGCTTTCTGTGACCCACGGACTGCAGCACACCAGCCTTCCCCGTCCTTCACTGTCTCCCAAAGTTTGTTCAAACTCATGTCCGTCGAGTCGGTGACGCCATCCACCCCTCCCATCCTCTGTTACCCTCTTCGCTAGCACTCAGTCTTTCCCAGCACCAGGGTCTTTTCCATTGAGTCTGCTTTTTGCAACAAGTGCCCTAAGCATTGGAGCTTCAGCTTCAGCATCAATCCTGAACCTTATAACATTTCTCAGGACAGCAGTTTTAGGATCCTGCAAGTGCCTCGATTTAATACTTTGACCACACAAAACTATTCCCAATCCCAGTGACAACATCCACAACAGCGGGGACAGAACACTGGGCCCCCAGCACAGAGCTGAGCTCCCAGTCCCTGGAGATCTGCTCTCCAACGGCGTGAATACCCTCAGCACTACAGAGCTGTCCACATAAAAAGGGTTAAGATGGTAAATTCAGTGCTATGGTTTTTCTGGCACAATAAAAAGAATACCTTAAAGTGTATAGCCACAGCTACACGTGAAGAAAGTGAAGAGAGAGTCCACAGAATAAGAGAAATTTTTTGTGATCGTGTATCTGTAAGGGACTTGTATCTAAAACATAGAAAGATCTGTCTGTTGCTCACTCAGTCACTCAGTCGTGTCCGGCTCTCTGCGACCCCGTGGACTGCAGCACGCCAGGCCTCCCTGCCCATCACCAGCTCCCAGAGCATATTCAAACTCATGTCTGTTGAGTCAGTGCTGCCATCCATCCATCTCATCCCTTCTCGTCCTGCCCTCAATCTTTCCAGCATCAGGGGCTTTTCCAGTGAGTTGGCTCCTCGTATCAGGTGGCCAAAGAATTGGAGTTTCAGCTTCAGCATCAGTCCTTCCAAAGAACACCCAGGACTGATCTCCTTTAGGATGGACTGGTTGGCTCTCCTTTCAGTCCAAGAGACTCTCCAGAGTCTTCTCCAACACCACAGTTCAAAAGCATCAATTCTTTGACGCTCAGCTTTCTTTAGGGTCCAACTCTCACATCCATACATGACCACTGGAGAAACCACAGCCTGAACTAGACGGACCTTTGTTGGCAAAGTAATGTCTTTGCTTTTTAGCATGCTGCTTTTTAGGTCTATTTGTGGGAGGGATAAATTGGAGATTGGGATTGACATACCTGCAGTACCACATTTAAAACAGATAACCAACAAAAACTTACTTATGGCACAAGAAACTCTGCTCAATATTCTGTAATAACCTAAGTGGGAAAATAATTTTAAAAAGAATGGGTGTGTGTATATGTGTAACCGGGTCACTTTGCTGTGCACCTGAAACAGAGCATTGTTAATTGCTGTGCCCCAGTATAAAATAAAGATTAAAAAATAAATAACAGATCTAACAGCTCATAATAGAAAGACAAAGAACCTGGTAAAAATGGACAGAAGCTCTGAACAGACAGTTTTCCGAAGAAAACAGGCCTTCAGTCAAGCCTGGTACTCAATCAGAGGGATCGCTAGGCTTCCCTCAGTAGGGAAAAACCTCAACTAGTCACACTCATTTATTGTTAGATGATATATTAGCTTCCAGCTTGCCAGAGCTGACCAACAGACATGAAATACAGGGTACATGCATGTAATTTAAAATTTCCCACTAGCCACACTAAAAATAAATAAAAATAAACCGAGAAACCAACTTGAATAATGTTTTTTTATTTAACCCGATGTAACCAAAATATTTCCGCCAACAATGCGGGATACCTGGGTTTGATCCCTGGGTTGGGAAGACCCCCTGGAAGAGAGCATGATAACCCACTCCAGTACTCTCGCCTGGAGAACCCCCACAGAGGAGCCTGGTGGGCTACAGTCCCCGGGGTCGCAAGGAGTCAGACACGACTGAGCAACTAAGCACAGCACATCCAAAATATTATAAATTTGACATATACTCAATGTTGACAATTACTTGTGAGACATTTCATATTCTGCTACTCTTACTCAGTTTCTGCAGCACACACTTTACCCTTAGAGCTTTCAGTTTCCACTGGGAATACCTGGTCTGTATTTAGATTTCAGAATAAGAAAGAAAAGAAAAGAATGTAAGTCGCTCAATCGTATCCGACTCTTTGCAGCCCCATGGACTGTAGCCTACCAGGCGCCTCCATCCATGGGATTTTCCAGGCAAGAATACTAGAGCGGATTGCCATTTCCTTCTCCAGGGGATCATTTCAGAATACTTAGAGTCAAAAGAGAAGCCATTCATCCCCAAGTTGTTTTTAGGTTGTTTAAAAATATTTAACATTTTTTCCAACCATGAAATCAAGTCTAAGATTTTCAGCTCAGTTCAGTTCAGTCGCTCAGTCGTATCTGACTCTTCAACCCCATGAATCACAGCACGCCAGGCCTCCCTGTCCATTACCAACTCCCAGAGTCCACCTAAACCCATGTCCACTGAGTCAGTGATGCCATCCAGCCATCTCATCCTCTGTCGTCCCCTTCTCCTCCCGCCTTCAATCTTTCCCAGCATCAGGGTCTTTTTCCAATGAGTCAGCTCTTCGCATGAGGTGGCCAAAGCATTGGAGTTTCAGCTTCAGCATCATTCCTTCTAATGAACACCCAGGGCTGATCTCCTTCAGAATGGACAGGTTGGATCTCCTTGCAGTCCAAGGGACTCTCAAGAGTCTTATCCAACACCACAGTTCAAAAGCATCAATCCTTCGGCACTCAGCTTTTATAGTCCAACTCTCACATCCGTACATGACCACAAGATAAACCATAGCCTTGACAAGACGGACCTTTGTTGGCAAAGTAACGTCTCTGCTTTTGAATATGCTCTCTAGGTTGGTCATAATTTTCCTTCCAAGGAGTAAGTGTCTTTTAATTTCATGGCTGCAATCACCATCTGCAGTGATTCTGGAGCCCAGAAAAAGAAAGTCAGCCACTGTTTCCACGGTTTCCCCATCTATTTGCCATGAAGTGATGGGACTGGATGCCATGATCTTCGTTTTCTGAATGTTGAGCTTTAAGCCAACTTTTTCACTCTCCTCTTTCACTTTCATCAAGAGGCTCTTTAGTTCCTCACTTTCTGCCATAAGGGTGGTGTCATCTGCGTATCTTTTGAATTTAAGATTTTAAATTCAAATTTAAGTAAGTTAAGATTAAGCACCGCTGAATGTTGTAAGTGTGCCATTCGGATCTTCGGTTCCGTGAAAAGGTGCCGGCGGGCGGTTCTGTTAGATTTGCACGTGGAGAAGGTCCTGTGGCTGCCAGACGGGAAAAGCGAAGAAGCAGCGTCAGGCTGGTTTAAGTGAGAGACTGTAGATAAAGAGGCGGGTGGGTCGAGGGGAAGGAGAAGGACCTGGGCCCCTGGAGGCACCGCTGGGGCCAAGGCCACCAGGACCTGTGTGGGGACGGGAGCGGGAGGGGAAAGTGCCGACCCCAGTGCTGGGTGTGAGCCCAGGCAGAGCCATGGGGTCCTCTGAGAAGAGAGGCAGAGAACCCAACCGGGGGTGGGGGCAGGGGCGCGGTGAGTAGGGTAGTGCGCGCGGGGTGACCCAGGCGTCTCAGCTGGAGATTGCGAAATGCGGCTGGAAACTGGATTTAAACCCCAACAGAGGTCGGGGCTGGAGAGGTGAGCTTGGG
>SJYQ01009659.1:0-119381 GCA_006410935.1 Redunca redunca | reverse complement strand
CAGTTCAGAGTCCCCCGGGAGTGGTTGGGGCAGAGTCACATTAAGCAGTCAGGCACTTGTGTGGGCTAGGGGCTGTGGGCTTGAGACTGGCTTCTGGGGGCCACACTGATCAGGGAGGGGTCAAACTACCTTGCCTAGGGACAGAGAAAAAAGTGGGTTTCCAGAAGCCCAGCCTCCGTGAGTAGGTGGTACTTGTGTGGGGAGAGGAGGGGCTTTGATCCTGCCAGCCTGTCCCCTTCCTGCCCCTGGCACAGACAGTCTCAGAGCTGGTGTCTTCCTAACACTCAAAACTCATTCTCATATTTAGTCAATGCCTAAGAATTGAAAAGTTTCTAATTACAGCTATTACAAGGAATTTTAGGGTGACAATTTTTCTATACATTTTTATTGAATTATAGTTGATTTAATATTAGCAGTGGGACAGGACTGAGCAACTAACACACACACACACACACAGAGGTATATACACATTGTTGCTATTGTTGTTGTTCAGTCACTAAGTCATGCCCAGCTCTTTGCAACCCCATGGAGTGCAACCAGCCAGGCTTACCTGTCCTTCACATTTGTTCAGACTCATGTCCAGTGAGTTGGTGATGCCATCCAATCATCTCATTCTCTGTCTCCCCCTTCTTGTCCTGCCCTCAATCTTTCCTAGCATCAGGGTCTTTTCCAATGAGTTGGATCTTCCCACCAGGTGGCCAAAGTATTAGAGCTTCAGCTTCAGCATCAGTCCTTCCAATGAATATTCAGGGTTGATTTCCTTTAGGTTGGACTGGTTTGATCTCCTCACTGTCCAAGGGACTCTCAGGATTCTTCTCCAGCACCACAGTTTGAAAGCATCAGTTCTTTGGTGCTCAGCCTTCTTTATGATCCAACTCTCATATCTATACATGACTACTGAAAAAACCATAGCTTTGTCCATATGGAACATTTGTCAGCAAAGCGATGTCTCTACTTTTTAGTATGCTGTCTGGATTTGTCAAAGCTCTCCTTCCAAGAAGCAAGCATCTTTTAATTTCATGGTTGTAGTCATTGTCTGCAATAATTTTGGAGCCCACGAAAATAAAATCGGACACTATTTCCACTTTTTACCCATCTATTTGCCAGAAAGTGATGGGACTAGATGCCATGTTCTTAGTCTTTTGAATGTTGAATTTTAAGCCAGCTTTTTCACTCTCCTCTTTCACCCTCATCAAGAGTACGCCACTCAAAGTTATTACAAGAAAATGAATGTATTTCCCTGTGTTATTCAATACATCTTTGTTGCTTATCTATTGTATACTGTGTGTGCTTCGTCTGTCTTAATCCCTTACCTCTAATTTGCCCCTCCTCCTTCTTCTCTGTACTGGTAACCACTAGTTTCTTCCTGTATCAGTGAATCTATTTCTGTTTTTCATACAGATTTGTTTGAATTAATATTGGGGGTTCCACATGTAGGTTGACACAGAGCATGTTTCTTTTTCTCTCACTTATGTCTCTCAGCATAATATTCTCTATGTCCGTGGACACTGCTGCATTAGAAGAACTGGGTCCTTTTTCACGGCTGAGTAGTATTCCATGTGTATTCATACCACACTATCTTTAGCCTTTGGAGCATTAGAGCTCGTGATGGACAGGGTCTCTTTTGCCCATCCCAAGGCTCAGTTGCTATGGCGGCCACAGCACTCCATCCTGTTGTGAGCTGGACCAGTGCCATGGACTTTCTTCAAGGTGCCGTTTGACTAGTGATGGAAGTGGGGAAATTGGTCTGCAGGAAGAGGCTTCTATGGATTTCTTCACTTAGTGGGGACAAGTCTGCATGCATGTCCTAATGTGAGCAGGAACCTGGCTTGGCTACCCCCATGGTTCTGAGGTCCAGAAGGGATGGTGGCGGCAGCTCCTGCATGGGGGGAGCCCACTCCATGTGGGGCCGGTGGGCGGGGGTGTCCGTCTTGTCCCCAGGGAGTGAGGGGAGGGCGTTGGGGTGACCCAGGTGGACAGGCTGGAGGAGGAGGGATCCGTCCTTCACTTTCATCCAGGGCTCCTGGCAACCCCCTGTGTGAGTCTTGTGCCCCACCCTCTCTTGCTGGTTTTCTCCCCAGATGACACTTGGGGATCCTTGATAGTTATGGGGCTGAAATCACTCCTGGGGTCTGCGCGTGGCTGTCCTGATGAGCCCATGAGGGTGTCATGGACCTGGACGTGGCTTCTTCACACCCCTCCTCACCCCTTTGTCAGAGCTCCGTCACTGGTAGCACTCGTACCTGGCTGTGTTCATGATAAAATGACCAGGCACTGATGATGTGGTGTCTTTTGGATCCCTAGCTCCCTCCTCTGTCACTGACCCCCCTGGCATTTGATTCCCAGTTCCAGGCCCAGTTTTATCAACACCCCCACTCCTCTTCGAGGCTGCTACCCTGGGCACCCTTCCCTGGCCTGTGGCTGACGGCCGTTGTCATCACCTCCTTCCTTCCTCGTGTCTCTGTCATGAGGCCAGTCTACCTGCAGCAAGGAGGAGCACCAAGAAAGTAGAAGCCCAGGGAAGCCTGTTCCCTGCAGAGCCAAAGCCCCCACGTTCCAGGCCAGTGCTTCTCAGGCAGGCCTTTTAGAATCCTTCCCAGCCATTGCAGGCTGCCTGCTGTCACCCGCAGAGCCAATTCCGGGCCACTCATCCTCTTTGGCTCTGTCCATCCTGGTCTCTCCGGCCCTCACCTGCTGCCATGTCCCAGGACCACCTTCTACTCACACCCCTTGCAACTGTGCCCTTGCTTCAGCATCCAAGTCTGGGGTACCCCATAAGCCTCTGACCCCCGTGAGATGCCAAGATGGGTGTGTTGCTGGAGTTCAGCAGCAGCAGACCTTTCTCCACGGTTGGTCCTTCCCAACCCACCCTGCCTGGGTCTCGCTCTCTCTCCTGGACAGGAGGCAATGTTATCAGCTCGGGATGGAGGAGGCAGGGTCACGAGAGGGAAGGGACAGGGTGTCAGACCAGAGGGGCGGACCAGGGGAGGAGTGTGTCCTGGAGCAGGTAGACTGGACCCGTGCCCAGGGAGGCCGGGTGGGAGCCGGAGATGGGAAGGGTGAAGCCTGGGTGCCTGGGAACAGCAGCCATGATGGGCCAGCAGTGGAGGCGCAGGTGGGCTCAGCCCTGGACCCTGCTCCTGCTTCTCTTAGGTCCCCGGCTCCTGGGGAGTCACATCTGGGGTCCCTCAGAGAAAGAGGGAGATGATGAACAGAGACTCTTGAAGAACTACCTCCCTGCCACCGTGGAGTCTGCCTTGCACATGTACAACCTGACGAGCCAGGGCAGGAATGCCTACAAAGTGGTCCGTGTACTGCAATCGTGGAAGGATCCTGTAGGTACCCTCCCCTGCTGCTGGTGCACACCTGCTGTTAGTGAGAGTCTGGCAGGGGTGGGGGGTGCTTAACAAGGGGTCTCGATCATCATCTGAAGCCCATAAAATAGAGGGAAATACAACCTGTTGGGTTAGTTTCAGTTTTTAGAAAAGAAATAACTTGGGAGTGTTTTAAATCTCCATCAGTCTATCCACGTGTAAAATGTATTTTCAGTTTTCATTATATTTGAGCTTGTTTAAAGAAGAATGACCAAAATGCAGACCGTAAGGGGATAAAGCTATTTACCTTTTTGTTTTTGTTTTTTTAAAGAGGCAGACAGAAAATACTAAAGAGATTCAGAAAAGATTTCAAGGAAATAACATTAAAAAAGGTTAATTTACAAAACACAGAGAGAGAGAGAGACAGAGACGTACAAATGGCAGGAGGGGGAAAGCGCCTGGAGCGTCAGGAGCCAGGGCCCCCTGGTTCTGAAGGGCCTCTGGGAGCTCACAGCCTCTCCTCGGAGTCCATGTGCTGTGGGCTCCTTCTGGGCCTCCATCTACATGGATCCATGTGATTTTTTAAAATTAATGTATTTATTTTAATTGGAGTATAGTTGCTTTATAATATTGTGATGGTCTTTATCACACACCAACATGAATCGGCCACAGGTATACATGTATCCCCCTCATCATGAACCCCCCCACCTCGCTCCCCACCCCCTCCCTCTGAGTTGTCCCAGAGCCCCAACTGTGGGTGCCCTGCTGCATGCAGCAAACATGCCCTGGTCATCTAATTTACATACGGTGATGTCCGTGTTTCAGTGATCCAGTGTGATTTATACTCATCCCAGATGGCATTCTTCATCCTAAAACGTTCTCCTAGCAATGGAATCTGTACAGAATGTAACCAGGGGTGTGTGGTTTTCATGTGGGCTGCAGACGAAAATGCCAAGAACATTCTCCAGAAGGAGCACTCCCGGTCCTGTGTGTGCCTGAGTGTGCATGTGTGTGTGAGAGCATACTGCAGCTCCATGGGGCTCCTTCCTCGCTGTAGGACAGGTGAAAGTAGTGACAACAGGGCACAAAAGGGAATATCCATTTCTCAGCCCAGATTTATCCAGTAAACTGGCAGTCAAGCCCCTCCTGCAAAGACCCCTGTCCTGCCCCCACTGTGTGGATCTACCTGCCAGGTACATAAGGGGGGCAGGAGGGCAATGTCCACTTCAGTGTCTGTCCAAACCCAGGTGGACGTCGGCCTGGTATTCTCCATGGAGCTGGAGTTCACCTGAACCAGGTGAGGAAAATTTGACAAAGACATCGACAACTGTCCTTTTCAAGCAACTCCAGATGTGAACAACGTAAGACACACCAGCCACCCTCAGGTTACAGGGCCATGGACACTGCATCAGGGCAGGCGGCGTGGGGAGTGATGACGACAGCCTTCCAAAGGACACTGAGGGGTCGTCTGCAGGATGGAGGCCAGCCAGGCAGGTCAGCCCAGGGGTCACTGGTCACTCCTACGCCCCTGGCCTGTCTGCTCACTGGTCCCATTTCTGCTGCTGCATCCCAGGTCCCCCTGGGGTTAGACTGCTCCTGACCACGTGGTCCGGGTCCCTGGGTGGAAGTCGAGATGCCCCCTCCCTGGTCATCACCTCCACCCCGTCCTGCCTTCGGGAGAAGGAGTGTGTGAGGGAGGGGCAGCATCTCTGTGGCTGAGTGGTCCTCCTGCCCAGAGCTGGATAGATGGAGGCTGAGCCCCGCTGCCCTCCCTCCCAGGCCCTGCCCTGCTGCTCCTGATCCAGGTGACAAGGGGGGTGAGCCTCGCCCCTGAACAAGCCTGGATCGGGTTAGAGGGCCCGGTGGGACACTGGGGGCATGGATCATGTGGGACATCCTGGTGTTGGGGGGAGGAGTCCCTGGAGATCACAGGCCTGGCAGGGCAGAGTGACCCAGGTGCCTATGGGGTCAGCAGAGGGTCCAGGTCAGGAACATCTAGGATGAGCTTGGGGCTGCTCCCAGGGGCCACCCGGAGTAGGCAGGTAGGGTGGGTACAGCTTTAGAGCTGGAGACAACAGCTTCCTGAGCGCCTCCCCCCCCCACTCTGTGCCTATGCTTGTTCCCACAGACTGACACTTTATGATTGCTACTGACCCATGGAGAACAAAGTTTAAACTCCTGAACGACACCTGCTTGGAGGGCTCTGCTGAGTGAGACCACACCCCCACCTGGGGGGCATCCCTGCCACTCTGTCGTGTCCCTTCCGTGTCCGAGCAGCTCTGGTTCTGTTCTCTGGATGAGCACCTGTCTGGATATCATAGCCAGGCCATGTGGACACGCCTCCCTGTCCATGTCACCCCGTAGAACTGGTCATTAAACTTCAGCATTGCAAGCAGCCTTGTGCAGCCTGGTTCCAGAGGGTGGGGGCTGGGCAGCTGGGGCCATCCTTCCAGCAGGGCAGCCAGCTGGGCCTGAGGGTGGGTCTTTCCCCTTCACACACCTGAGCCACCACAGGTGGAACAACCTGCACAAGTGCATCTGGGCTGTGTCTCTGGCTTCAGCATCCCTGCCCCAGGTAGCCCTTCAGAGGTAGGTTTGCTGGAGAAGCCTGTGGCTGCCTTGGGACTCTAGGTAGCAGTTGTATGGTCCTTCTCTCTCCGTCCCCTCCTCCCAGTGTGGCCTGAGTGAGCATGCGTGCTCAGTCACTTCAGCTGTGTCTAACTCTTTGTGACCCCATGGATTGTAGCCCACCAAGCTCCTCTGTCCTTAGGATTCTCCAGGCAAGAATCCTGGAGTCCGTTGCCATGCCCTCCTTCAGGGGATCTTCCTGACCCAGGGATCAAACCCGTGTCACCCGTGGCTCCTGGCATGGCCGACAGATTCTTTCCCATGCTGCTGCTGCTGCTGCTGCTGCTGTCGATTCAGGCGTGTCCGACTCTTTGCAACCCCATAGATGGCTGCCCACCAGGCTCCCCCATCCCTGGGATTCTCCAGGCAAGGACACTGGAGTGGGTTGCCATTTCCTTCTCCAATGCATGAAAGTGAAAAGTGAAAGTGAAGAGCCCCAGGGAAATCCCCGTGTTGCCTACGATCACCTCTTAGATCAGTACCTGCTCCCGTGTGTGTGGCAGGCTTTCCTGGGGAAGGGGCCAGTCTTATGGTGTGAGGACTCTTCAGCATGTGGGTGTCCTCCACCCAGGGCTGGCTGGCTTCCCAGGCCCGGGACTCAGGCAGGGCCGAGGGGAGTCCAGCTGCAGGCATCCTCACTGTTGGCGGGCACCGCTCAGTGTGGGCACAGCTGTGTGCTTGTCCCCCTGGTCACAGACCCCGCTGGTTCTTCTCCATGACCCTCCTTGACCCCTCTTTCTGCTCATTCCAAGGCCTTTCCTGACTCCTAGCTCTTCCATCAAAGGAAGCTTTCAGGGTCCTTTAGGCACTGTGATCCCCATCATGTTTCCAAGGAATCGACCCCACTGTTCCCCTCAAGCAGCTCCTGAGAAAGGTCTCCCTGGGGTCCCTCATGAGCTCACCCCTTTCCTGGGGCAGTGGCAAGGCTACCAAGAGGGGTACTTGTTGCCCTAAAGGTCCAGGAGTGAGCGACGAGATTGAAAACAGAACATGAAATCTGTTGCAGTGTCAGGGGACCTGTTGCCTCTATTGGACTGAGGTGCAAAGTCCACTTGGAGTCCAGCTTTTATTCCTGATTGCAGACTATAAGACTTTCTTTGATCTATCTTTCCTAAGACACTACATTGACATAGTCCAGATCTCCTTGTTTTTACCCTGGACCATTCCCTTCTGGGAAATTTTTGGGAGCAATTAGCAAGTGCGTAGGCAGTGTTCATGCCTGACGCTGACCCAGTGTTCCAAGGTCCATGCTTTCATGATCCCAGTCATACTCCCTTCTGCATCTGGCCTTGGGGTCTGTAACAAGGTTATTATTTTAAGAAAAACATGGAAAATAATCATCAACACAGTTTCTTGATATATGCTATTTCTATGAAATTTCTCAAGGCTGTGAAAGTACATTATTAGAAATTCCCGCTATAAGTACTGAGGGCTTCGGTGTTTCCGCCTGGATGCTGCTGCTGCTGTCAGCCCAGGGGAGTGGGGCTGTGTCAGTGGTCCTGCCTCTGCAGGGGGCTGCAGGGCCTGGCTTTGTCTGGCCACACTGGCCCCACTGGCCCCACTTGTCCAGAAGGGAGGACCCCTGGGGGTGCTGGCTTCGTGAGCCCAGGTGTGGACGGAGGGACCTGTCATGGCGGAAGGAGCTCCCTCCCTGGCCCTGTGCACCTCGCCTGGGATGGCACGACCTGGCCCCTTCCTCCTTCTGGAATCTGTGTGCTGAGGGATCATGGGAGTGGGTTTCTGGCCCAGCTGTCCTTCGCTGGGCAACAACCCCATCCCCCCAGTAGAGGAGAGGTGGCTGGGCCCCAAGCCTCACCCACAGCTTGGGAAGGCGCACCCTCTCCTGAAACAAGACTGTAGAGTGGTCTCTGCCCTCCCAGCTGCTCACCTGCTGGCCCGAGGCGCCATCACCAAGGCTGGCGGCCGGGCCCTGAGAAGGCCATGGAAGGAAATACAACTTCAGTGGCCAACGCGCTACTCCAGATCCTGTGCTTTGCTCTGTGGCCACTTTCTCATCTGCCAGGAAACATTTCAACACTTTCCTCAGCTTTCCCGGGTGTCAGGGTCCAGGCAGAGCCCTTGCCGTTGTTCAGTCGCTCAGTGTCATGTCCGAATCTTCGTCACCCCATGGACTGCAGCATGCCACGCTTCCCTGACCTGTCTCCCAGAGTTTGCTCAAACTCATGTCCACTGAATCGGTGACGCCATCCAACCATCTCATCCTCTGTTGCCTCCCTTCTCTTCCTGCCCTCAATCTTTCCCAGCATCAGGGTCTTTTCCAGTGAGTCAGCTCTCTGCATCAGGTGGCCAAAATATTGGAGCATCAGCCTCAGTACCAGTCCTTCCAATGAATATTCAGGGTTGAATAAATAAGGATTGAACACAAAGGAATAAGCAAGTGGAGACCTTACCCTTGCAGATTCCCTGGACCTCACCCGTGGAAACAGAGGTGGGGGCGGGGCTGTCAAGTGATGGCAGCTGTGGGGCCTCCTTGGCCTCAGTCTGCTCCCCAGGCTGCATCTCCCCTCCTGGTCCCCAGACCCCCAGGGGCCTAGAGTCACCCTGGGATTTGGACTCTGGGTTCCTCTTGCTGTAGTCAGCCCTGGAAAGCAACATGTTCTGCTGGGAAATGCGTTGGTGAGTCTTTCTCCCCGCCCCCCTGCCAAATCCTTGATGACATATGCGGACGAGCAGTGAAATGGGTATGACAGTTGAAGAGGGACAACCTTCTAGGTATGAATGAGTCACGAAGCTGAACCGTCCAGCATGGAGAGACAGTCAATAATGTTGTTAATACCTTTGGAGGATAACAGATGGTAACTAGAGTTAAGGTGGCTATCACTTTGTAATGTAGAGAAATATTACATCACTGTAAGTTCTACACTTGGAACTAACAGTGTTGTATGTCAATTACACTGTACTTTACTAAAAAAAAGAACTGAAGTGTTTCTCTCCCAAATCCTGCAATGGCTGCAGGCTCCTCTCAGGAGCTTCAGATCCCCCGCCAGCCAGTTTGCCCTACACAAGTGCCCACTGCGGGTTCTGCAGGAGAAGTCCCAGGAGATTCGCCCGGCAGTCAGGTAGGTACCCGCCTGCTCCTGTGTGCCTGCTCACACTTACCTGGCTGGCCCTGACCTGCCCTCCAGGGCTCTCGTGTCCACCACTATGTTCTGGAAAGTGCTTCTTTTTCGTTTGTTAATTCACTTCACCATCTCAGCCCAGCCCTATGCACAGATACACAGAGAGACAGACAGACAGACAGACAGACACACACACACACACACACACACACACACACGGCGGGAGCCTCCCCTGATTGGCGTCTCCCGGTCGTCACACCTTGCAGCCCTCTCTCCCACACTGAACTGAAGTTAATCAAGGTGGCCAACAACCCAGAGAGGTGATGGTGTGTTACCTCCGACGCTGGGCCACCGAGAGTACCATGGCTTCCAACCTGGACTTTCGGACACTCTGTCTGGGGGAAGCCGTCTGCCTCACCCAGTACACAGTGACTGTGCAGACAGATCCTCACAGAGGACAGCAGAGACCACCTGCCCACAGCCAACACCAGCCAGTAGCCACAAGGGCAAGCCGCCTTGGGAGCGGGCTCCTCAGAGCCAGGCTCACCTTCAGACCAGGGCAGTGCCGTGAAAGCCTGAGAGTGACCTCAGGAACAGTGACACCAACCAAACCACCCCAGACCCCTGACCCACAGACGCCACAGCGAAGTAGATAAACTGCTTGAAGCACCGAGGGTAGGGTGATCAGTCATAAGGCATTAGATCATAGCTCCCACTCTGTGCAAGCACACACACGAGTATGCACACACATGCGCAGGCACATGCCCAAATGCAGCTTTCTCTTCCTGCACCATCACTCACGTTTCCCTGCCTCAATTCAAAACCGAAAGCAAAACACAAGTCTCCCAATCACCCAGCTACCTCCCCGGTTGGATCGGGAGGGGTTAAAACTGTGTCTGAACCCAAGACACTGTGCCTTATGCAGCCCTGGGAGGGAGCTTTCTGTGGAAATCCATGGACAGACATTCTCAATGCATCCTCAAGGCCTTGCAGAAACTCCCCACCTGAAGCAATGGAGGAATGGGGCTTCTTGTTATTTCCACACAAAGAGCTGTCAGTGGAAAGTAATTTGTGCCCAGAGCTCGGTGAACAGCTCTGGTAACAGGTTCACATTCTCTTCCATTCACTGGGAGCAGACTGTCTCTGCAGGTAAATGCACTGATTAAGCGGAAGATGCTACCCTACCAGCGCCGCAACCATAGCCTTCGCACCTGGAGAACGCACAAAAAGAAAGCAGGCTACAAAAGGGAAGTCGAGAGGTCAGATGTGTTATTTAAGTGTTTTACAAGTATCTTCACTTCTTGAAATGCACACGAGAGCTGCAGAGTGGCTAGCTGACCATTAGATAGGACTGCATTCATTCTTTAGCATCTTGAGTTCAAATTTCCAGGGTTTGGATGCCACAATAAAGGTGCAATAAAATGCCTGGAAGAGATAAAAAGAATAATAACTCATAAGCAAGAAAAATTAAAAAAAAAAAAAGAAAACCAGAAGCTCCTATTTCCAGGTGTCAAGATTTGGCTTAAGGAGGGGCCAGTCATGCCCCTACAGGCCCCTGAACAGTTGATCTGATGGCTGAGGAGACAGCTTTGCAACTGAGATGAGTGCCACTTCGGTTCATGTCCCTGTGATATGAGGGCATCACAGTCAGGGCTCCATTTGCTCCAGGAGAGCAAGTGTTGGAGCTAAGGATGAATTAGCCTGGAGAAATCCTCCTGTCCAGCTCTGGACTCCCCTACCCCCACCACCCACACAGACTTCCTGCAGCCCCTGGAGACCCCATGCTGCATGGAGGGCCCAGCGGGTCCTTCCCAGGGAAGGCAGAACCAATACTCGGGGTACTACAGGCTTTGGAAAGGGGATCAGAATCTGGCCAGGTCCCACCAGGAAAAGCTTGCAGCTGGGGAGCTGGGTGCAGACACAAGGCCTGCAGAAGGAGCGGTGCTCCCAGCTTCTGACCTGGGTGAGATCACTCTGTCCCTCTTCTCGCCTAAAATCTTTATTCAATCAGAATTTTTTAAAAAGTGAGAAAACCTCCATTACATCAACGTGGCACTCAGTAGAATTGAAGTTGTGTAAGATACAAAGACTAAGGGGTCAGGTAGAGGGGGACAAAGGACCAAGCAACCAGGAACCCAAACTGGCCATGGAGGAACTGAGTCCAGACTGGCAGGGCATCCAGGTTGCAGGGGATCAGGATGAATTGAGCTGGTCCCTAGCAGTGTTGGGGAACATATTAGTTGTTCTGGTTGTTCAGTCTCTAATTTGTGCCCAACTCTTTGTGACCCCATGGACTGCAGCGTCCTAGGCTTCCCCGTCTTTCAGTATCTCCCAGAGCTTGCTCAGACTCATGTCCATTGAGTCGGTGATGCCATCCAACCATCTCATCCTCTGTCGTCCCCTTCTCCTCCCACCTTCAATCTTTCCCAGTGTCAGGGTCTTTTCCAATAAGTCGGCTCTTCACTTCAGGCAAAGTATTGGAGCTTCAGCTTCAGCATTAGTCCTTCCAATGAATGGTCAGAATTGATTTCCTTTAGGATGGACTGGTTGGATCTCCTTGCAGTTCAAGGGACTCTCAAGAGTCTTCTGCAGCACCACAGTTTGAAAGCATCATTTTTTTCCGCCTGCTTTATGGTCCAACTCTCAAATCTGTACATGACTACTGGAAAAACCATTTGACTATATGGGCCTTTGTCAGCAGAGTGATGTCTTTGCTTTTTAATATACTGTCTAAGTTTGTCATCACTTTTCTCCCGAGAAGAAAGCATCTTTTAATATCATGGCTGCAGTCTCTGTCTGCAGTGATACTGCCCTCAAATAACTGTACAGTTTCAGAAATTCTTAGATTTTATTATTAGGTAAAAATCTAAATTATGGGACAGTATGCAGTGCAATTCCCTACCACACAAAAACACAAATATAAAATACAGAAAAAACTAGGATATATAACAATAAGTTGACAGCAGTAAATTTTCCGTAAGGGTAGTTATAGCTGATTTTGTTTTTTCCTTCTGTAGTTGATTTTCAGCTACTTAATACTTTGGAAAACTTTTAAATTTCCTACCTTCCATGAACCAGGCCTATAACTATTTAAGATAATATCAGGTTTTAAAACTTTTCCCCAAGGAGATCAGATAGTTACCCTTTCTTCCTTTCTAAGACTCAATAAAGAAAACAGATAAGCTCAAAACCTGGTGATCTGAAATGGGGAATCTCTAAGAGTTGCATGAGCCCTGTAAGGACAGAGATAAGAAAGGCTATCCAGAGGCTAATGAGTGATTTCAAGCAAGATAATTCTAGGTTGCTGAAGGCTGTCTCAGCACCTACCTTCTGCATTTGGGGATCCTCTTGTGCTAAACAGTTTTCAGTTGTCCCTGAAATTTTCTTGCACTGTGTCCGCTCAATTTCGACTTCAAGAAGGTAATCCAAACTATCCGTGACCTGTCCGTGAATCATTTCAAGTTAGGGATCATCAAAGAATATGTGGTATCAGTTGTCATTTCTGACAAACAAACACGTCATTGACTGCTTAGGGCAAAGGATGTCTCTCCACATCCTTCCCTCCTATAGTTTCTTCTGACAGAGTTTTGGGGTAACGCAGAAGTGGTCCTTACCTTGTTCTCTCTGTCTCTGTTTCTCAACTTTTTTCATTATGATTTTTAATCTTAAAGCAATGACAGCTCTCACCGAGATAAATCAAGAAAGCTGTTTCCTAAAGACCATTTTCCTGGGAAAACTAATGGTTTGTTCACTGGGAAAGAATCAACATTTTCAGTGAAATCCACTTAGAATATATTGCTTCCCTTTGGCAGTTTTAGTTATCTACACCTTATTCCATGTCATACACTCTCCCGCATCCCTGACTTTCCAGGCATCTTCCCTCACCCCCCCACCACCCTGTCCAGAGCCCACCATAGCCCTGTACTCGAGGAGGCCTAACAAAGAAACCCAGATGAGCAATGGTAAATGTCCACTCCCATGATTGAAGAATGAAAATATGCTCGACCTTACTATTCATTAGAGAAATGCAAATCAAAACTACAATGAAGTATCACCTCACAGAGGTCAAAATAGTCATCATCAGAAAATCTACAAACAAGAATCCTCGAAAGGGTGTGGAGAAAAGGGAACCCCTCTACACTATTGGTGAGGATGTAAGTTGATACAACCACTATGGAGATTAGTATGGAGATGCCTTAAAAAAACTAAGCATAGCGTTCCCATATGATCCAGCAATCCTACTCCTGGGCATATACCCTGAGAAAACCATCATTCAAAAAGACACATGTACCCCAATGTTCCATTGCAGCACTATGTACAATAGCCAGGACATAAAAACAATCTGAAAAGGTAAACAAAGTTTACAAGATGTTAAGGAAAGAATATTTAAAGAGAATGACCAGGTTAGTTAGATTCTGTACCTGAGTGCACAAGAATAAGAGATAATTCAGAAAATAGAGTAAGCATTTTGGAAATTCTGGAAAAGTCGCCTGGGCATTGAACAAAATGGGTGTAGGCAGAAATCTAAGTACGGTTTCACGAGTATAAAACATACTTTAAATTTTCAGCTATGCACCAAGTGTCTGAAAGGACACCTGCAGGGGTGCCCACCAGGATTGATGTCTGTGGGGGATGTAAAGAAATCAGTGGTCACTTTCAAAACTACTTCCAAATGTACCCCAAGCACATTTTTCAGGACTGGATATCAAGTTTTCCAGTGCTGTGGGTATTTGGGGCTGTTGGCATTTGGGGGCTGTTGGCATTTGAATTTCTTGGCTGTGGGGGCCCTGCTATGCCTGAGGCATGATGACCCACATTACTGGACTCCATTCCTCAAATCTCAGTAGCAGCCCCTTCAGTTGCAATGATCAGAAACATCTCAGGCTATGGCCAAAATTGCCCTGAAGAGCAAAATCTATGCCCAGTTGAGAAAGAGTGCTTTGTATTTGAGTAAATTTCCAAGTGAAAATTACCAAAAAAATAGACTTCCCTAAATCATCCTCAACAACCACTGACAAACCCCCCGGCCCCACCTTTGCCCCTGATTGCCCAGGAAAGGGAGGCAAATGAGGGTCCAGCTGTGGATTCAGCCCCTCACCCCTGCCATGGCCAGGCCTCTCTGACTCCGCTGGCCTCCTGTCGCGCCGTGCCCTCCTGGCTGGCTGCACTGCCGTATCTTTGGCCCAGCTGGCATCATTCAGAGGCAGTAACATCAGTGGATTAAGAGTAGACAGCCTGGGTTTAAATCTTGGCTCTTCTCTTAGTAGCTGTGTGACCCTGGGCAGGTTTCTAAATTTCTCTGTGCCTGTTTCCTCCTCTGTGAACTGGAGCAGGTAGCTACAGGCTTTTTCTTTAAGGGCCAGAGAGGAAATATTCCAGGCTTTGCAGCACAGACACAGCCCAGATGGCATTCAAAAAGTGTGCCTGGCAGTGTCCTAATAAAATTGTATTTATGGACATAGTTTCAGTATAATTTTCATATGTCACAAAATAGTGTCCTTTTGTTTCTTATATTCATTCATATCTCATGGGATTTACTAAGAAGGGCCATGGGCCAGATTTGGCTGCAGGCTGTGAGTGACAACTGCTGATAAACATCTTCATAGTTTTAACTTAAGTCATTCAGTGGAATAGAGCAATTTTCCATCTACAGGGCCTGTGGATATTTTGTTAAGTTTTATCTGAATTGTCATCCAGTATTTTTCTGTTCGCCTTTGTTTGGGGATGGTGTATTCCTCCTTACTCCTTTCTTCAATATGTTTTCAAGTGACTTTAAAACACCTCTCTCCTAGCCTCTTTTTTAACCTGTTTCCACTTGATTCTTTTGTATCCTTACCTGAATTCTAGAGCTGAGAGTGAACTAAGAAATAAAATGGACATTCATGAAAAGAGCCAGCGAACAGTATGAAATGATATGTAAGTCTTGAGATATGTGGGTCTTTGGTTTATTTTATTATTAAATGATGGTTTAGTCGCTAAGTTGTGTCTGACTCTTTGCGACCCTATGGACTGTAGCCCGCCAGGCTCCTCTGTTCATGGGGATTCTCCAGACAAGAATACTGGAGTGGGTTGCCATGCCCCCCTCCAGGGCATCTTCCCGACCTAGGGATCCAACCCTGGCCTCTTGCATTGCAGGAGGATTCTTTACTGACTGAGCTACCACAGAAGCCCAGGAGATTAAATATCAGCCTATAAAGCGGAGCCATCTATTTCTATTTATATAAACAGAGAGCACAGATTAAGAAAAATGGACTAGTCCCAGGAAAGGCAGGAACTTCATTAAGAACAGCTATTAAATCTGAGCCCCCAGGGATGTGGGGTTTTAATTCAGCCACCCATTGGGGAATGCACATCCTGGCCCAGGTGTTGCTTCCTAAAAACTCAAGGCACACAACTGGGGCCACAGAGAGAACCAGAGGGAGCCCAGGGCCCACAGCCTGTGCAGATGGACAAGGTGCCAAGTGTCCCCACCTCTTAGGGGTTCAGGACACTGAGTGAAACTTCTGCCCACGTAAGGAAGCTGGAAAGGGAGGCAGGTTGGCAGGGGCTGGAAGGTGGGTAGTACAGGTTGGAGGGAAGATGGGGTGAGTGGAGGAGAGGTGTAGGTCAGGCCAGCATCATCCATGGCACATCACCTTCTGCCCCCGTGACTACTGCTTCCTGCACCCCAACAACCCCACCTTGGGCTCCTGCATAGATAGCAGGACAACACTCTTTCTCAGGAAACACAGTGCTCTTTCCTCCAAGACACAGTCCATATTCCTACCTCCAGCTGCCCTAAGAGCATCCTTTATGGCCTTATTTTATTGTTTGTTTGTTTAGCTGCACCAGGTCTTGGTTGTGGCATGTGAAATCTAGTACCCTGACCAGGATATGAACCAGGTTCCCTGTAGTGGGAGTATGGAGTCTTAGACACTGAACCACCAGGGAAGTCCCTGGTATTATTTTAAATCCAAGAGACAACACAGAAACACATCTTGCCTTTATCATCATGCTTCCTAAATTTCCTTTCATGAGAACCATCTCCTGATCTACCCCATTTTTCACAGCACTGATATTTAAATTTTTATCAGTTTTTAAATTGGAGTATAATTGCTCTGCAATGTTGTGTTAGGTTCTGCTGTACAACAAGATGCGCAACAGCGTGAACTGGCTGTATGTGTACATATATCCCCTCCCTCTTGGACCTCCCTCTGACGCCCCCATCCCACCCCTCTGTTGTCACAGAGCCCCAAGCTGAGGTCCCTGTACTACATAGCACCTTCCCACTAGCTATCTACGTTACACATGGCAGTGTGTATATATCAGCGCTACTCTCTCAATCTGTCCCACCCCGTCCTTCCCTCTCTCTGTCCACAAGTGCATTCTCGAAGTCTGTCTCTATTCCTGCCCTGCAAATAGGTTCATTGGTATTATTTTTCTTGAAATCTACAGCACTGTATTTTGAAGTGGTCTTAGAGAATGCCCCGTAATATGCTTGTGTGTGTGCTCAGCCAGTTCACTTGTGTCCGACTCTTTGCGACCCCATACACTGTAGCTCACCAGGCTCCTCTGTCCATGTGGATTCTCCAGGCAAGAATACTGGAAAGGGTTGCCATGCCCTCCTCCAGGGGATCTTCCCGACCCAGGGATTGAACTCGCATCTCTTATGTCTCCTGCATCGGCAGAGGGGTTCTTTACCATGAACATCACCTGGGAAGCAGCACCCCGTAACATGGACTTGTCTAATTGTCCCTCACGAACACTCACACATTTGGGGCAGGAACACGGTATACAAGTGATGCCATGTCCTTGCAGTGATGTCACATCAGAGGCACATAGTGTCAGTTTGTCCAGTGTGTTGTGGTTGTAATTAATTAACAAGCAATCCCTGCAGCTATGGCCCCTTCCCCTTACTTCTCTCCATCTTGGGTGGCAGATTCATTACTGATCTTTGCCTGAGTTTGTTATTACCATGGTGGTTGCAAAAGGTGGTTTTCTAGTTTCCTATTCTTTCACATTTCTAAGTAGCCATTTTTTTGTAAAGAGGAATCTTCCCTTCTGCCTTGGTTCCTACTTACAATGAAAGCTGGGTGTGGAGTTTGTTTGCTTGTTCACTGTGTTATAACGCATCCTCGTCAACACTCGGGTGGATGATATCTGCTCACACTGTCCCAAACATGGCCCCTTTAAGAGCCCCTCTGTGCTCTTAACTATGTTTTCTGATGTGACTATAACTACTTTTAAGTTATTTAAATGGATATATTAGGTTTTACCCCTAGAATTATAAAAGAGAAAAGTTAATTAACTTTCTTCCCTAAACCCCTAAATTAAAGTTTATAAATTTTGGCTCCAGGTATCTCTCAGTTGTTCTCAGCTGACAACGGCCCTCCCACAAAGGTGGGCATGGGGACAAAGGATGGGAAGCGAGAGCCACTAACCTGCTCCTGGGACCTCAGAATGTTCACCACCTTGTAGACATACGTGTCCTTGCTGGCCTTGTTGTACTCCTTCATGGCAAACCACAGTGCCTGCTGCACATACACGTAGGATGCTGAGATGTCTTGGAATTCCCTCATCACCTTCTTTGAACCCCAGGCTTGGATACATCTGGACAAGAGGCCCGCCATGGTCATCCAAAGCAGGAGGCCAGGGCAGATCCTGGCCATGGCTCCTCAACCGGGGGTTCAGGCCGAGTACCTCCTGTCCTGCCAAGGCTTAGCGGGCCCTGCTGCCTCCACACCGGCCCCTCCCAGAGCTGCTGCAGGTGGAAAGTGAACAACTGTTAACATCATCTGCCCAAAAAGAAGCCACCTGCGAGAGGTCTAATTCAGTCCATTTGCCCACCACAGATGCTTTCTTTTTGAAAGGATACACACCTCTGTGTATACACACACACACACACACACACCCCTGATCTTCCTGATAGCTGCCTAGGACCTGTCTATGCCGGGACCTGGCTGCTGAGTGGGGGTGAGTCTCTCCAGCCCGCGGAAGGCCCTGCACATGCTGTGTCCCCATCTCTCCGAGCCCCCTGGAGATGCCCTTTACACTCAGGAGACAAGAGTCCCAGGACTGAGAGTCTGCTTTAGCCCAGGGCTGTCCGGCTCAGTCTCGCCCACATGTGCAAGGGATGTCATGCCACTTGTGAAGCGCCTTTGCTTTAGAGGAAGCCCTCCAGCCGACAAGGACCCACAGGACGCAGCTCTCAAGGCCGATGCAGCGGTTCGGGTGTAGGGGGCAGACCAGGAGCTAGCAGCCTGAGCCAAAGCTGGATCCATGGGGTGCGTTTGCCCAGAGAAGTAAGGACAGAGTGTCCCGGCTGAACAGAGGATGTGGTGTCTAAACCAAGAGACTCCTGGGGTTTAGATATAGATACCCAGCACCAAATACTCCCAGGGTCTTAGTTCAGCTGCCCATCTGGGGTTGCCACATGCCCTCTGCCAGGAATCACCAACCAAACCTGTGCCTCCCAGAGACTGACCTGTGGGGAGGCTGATGCACACGGACACCAGGTTCTCCTGCCCACCCTCTCGGCTGGCGGTAACCTCTCCCTTCCCGCCCTGCCTCTGCTCCTTGGCAGATTCGATGTGACACACGAAGGGGAGGAGTGACTCTCTCCTGCTCCATGTGCCTGGGCACATGGGCCGGCCGCCCGGGGCCATCTCCTGCCCACCAGGGCTACCCCCAGACCCACCTGAGCACCAAGGCCCTTTCCACAATGCTGTGGCCAAGCCCTGAGCTGGCTGCTGGCCACAGGCAGCCTCTCTCCTTCCCCAGGACCTGAGCACGGTGGCTCTAGCCTGTGGCCAGCTCGTTTCCGGCCCACTCAGTTCCCAGCCATGTGCCCACTCAGGGTGTCTGTCGGGGCCAAGGTCGGGTGCTTCTGCCCCCAGCTGCCCTCCCTGCCAGTGGTCACCTCTGTGGCCCCTTTGTGACCTAAGCCCTGCCCCACTGATGCGGCCCAAGTGACCAGCCCCTCTGATGAGGGACCCTCTGCCTTCAAGCCCATAGACTCACTGGGGAGCCCACAGCATCTGCCGCCAGCACTGAGTTCCCGTCCTGTCCCATGCCTCTGGACTTTCTAAATTTCTGCGCTTTGGATGGGCAGCTGGAAGTGAAGCCACCTCCAGCGAGTCTCTTGTCGGAGTCCCATTGTGGGACCCCTTGGTCTTAGAGGCAGGAGGAGGCGCCAAACAGCCAGGCTCAGGGGCCCTGGGCCTTCTCGCTCAGGAGGGGAGCCCAGGGCTAGTGCTGAGGACACGAAGCCGAAGGCTGGCGATGGCCACAGTTGTGTGACCCTCCGTGGGATGGACAGATGGCAGCCATCTCTCCACATCTCCAGGCTTGTCCCAGATGGGCTCCCTTGGTCCAGTTTCCTCCCCTGTGTGTGCTTCTCATCCTGAGTCAGGCTCCCCTGACGGTCACAACTCATCTGACTCAGCACAGGGGCCTGGTTCAGCCATAGTGAGGGACTTCCATGAACTCAGACATTGAGAAATCACTGTTTCTCTTTCTAGGATAACATACAGCCCAAGAAGGATCATACCTGAGACCTATAAGATGAGATCCAGACAGGGCATGTGAGACCTGAAAGTTACCTGCTGAAGGGTCAGATGTCTAAGATGGAATCCTGGGCTGGAATTCAGGAGCCCTTACTAAGCTCATCTCATGTGTTAGCAAAGTAATGACCCAAATTCTCCAAGCCAGGCTTCAACAGTAAGTGAACAGTACACTTCTGGATGTTCAAGCTGGATTTAAAAATGGCAGAGGAACCAGAGATCAAATTGCCAACATCCATTGGATCATCGAAAAAGCAAGAGAGTTCCAGAAAAACACCTATTTTTATTGATTATGCCAAAGCCTTTGACTGTCTGGATCACAACTGTAGAAAATTCTGAAAGAGATGGGAATACCAGACCACCTGACCTGCCTCCTGAGAAATCTGTATGCAGGTCAAGAAGCAAAAGTTAGAACTGGACTTGGAACAACAGACTGGTTCCAAATCAGGAAAGAGTACATCAAGGCTGTATATTGTCACCTTGCTTATTTAACTTATATGCAGAGTACATATAACTTATATGCAGAAACAGTGACAGACTTAATTTGGGGGGCTCCAAAATCACTGCAGATAGTGACTGCAGCCATGAAATTAAAAGACGGTTGCTCCTTGGAAGAAAAGCTATGACCAACCTAGACAGCATATTAAAAAGCAGAGACATTGCTTTGCCAACAAATGTCCGTCGAGTCAAAGCTATGGTTTTTCCAGTAGTCATGTGAGAGTTGGACTAAAAAGAAAGCTGAGCACCAAAGAACTGGTGCTTTTGAACGGTGGAGTTGGAGAAGACTCTTGAGAATCCCTTGGACTGCAAGGAGATCCAACCAATCCATCCTAAAGGAAATCAGTGCTGAATATTCATTGGAAGGACTGATGCTGAAGCTGAAACTCCAATACTTTGGCCACCTAATGCAAAGAACTGATTCATTTGAAAAGACCTTGATGCTGGGAAAGATTGAGGGCCGGAAGAGAAGGGGACAACAGAGGATGAGATGGTTGGATGGCATCACCGACTCAATGGACATGAATTTGAGTAAGCTCCGGAAGTTGGTGAAGGACAGGGAAGCCTGGGATGCTGCAGTCCATGGGGTCGCAAACAGTCAGACACGACTGAACGACTGAACTGAACTGAACTTCTAAGGTCGTAGGAAACACAGAAGCCAGATGGAGAACAATCAATTGACCCACACATTTTGTACAATACACACACATGCAGGCTCACACATCACGTGCTTATACACATTCCTTGGCACAAAGTCACCAGGTGAATGGGAACACAATAAATTATTTGGAAGATAACTGGCAAAGGGCTAGTTCTCTTTTATGGGAAAAGCTCTTCTAAAATGCAAAGCACAAAGACAATTTCCTCAGTTGTCTTAGTTCAGTGGGGCTAAGATGATTTGAGCAGATGGTATGGTCCAAAAAGGAGTCCATTTCCCCAACTTGACCACACGAATTGCTTGAAAACAATGGGCTGAAGTCTCTCTCCAGACGGCCTGGTTGATCTGTCTTCCCCTGGCACCTTGCTCAGCAAGGGGCAGGGGGAGCCCATACTCCCTGGGAACCTGCTGGAGCCTACCCAGGTGGCCTTGTGAAAGTCAAAGGGCAGGGGTTTGAGGTGTTGATGCTGTGATGGATGTGGACCCACAGGACTGAGTTCTAGGCTGGTCCTTGGGCTTCCAGTGACAGAGAGGGGAGGGGTTTGGATCCTCTCAGCATGGCCCCACTCCCCCTCCCCTGCACCCCTGCACAGGACTCACTCATTTGCTTTGGGGTCATCGGCCATGGCAGATATTGATTGTTCCAGAAGCTATTGCCAAGTATGAAGCATCTCATTCTGCCCTGACTATAGGAATCAGGATTCTTGGACCACCCGCTGGTGCTCCTCGCCCTGTTTGCCTCAGGGGCTGCAGCCAGTGGGCAGCTAAGAGGCAGGTGGCTCGCTGCTTGGGGGCAATGTGGTTTTTTAAGCAACTTTTTGTTGTTGCTGTTCAGTTGCTTGGTCATGTCTGACTCTTTGTGACCCCCATGGACTGTAGCCACCATGGGATTCTCCAGGCAAAAATACTGGAGTGGGTAGCATTTTCCCTTCTCCAGGCGATCATCCCAACCCAAGGATCAAACCCATGTCTCCTGCATTACCAGGCAGATTCTTTACCACTGAACCATCAGGGACGACCTTAAACAACTTTACTAAAATATAATTCTCATAACATACAATCCAAACATTTAAGTGCGTGATTCAGTGGCTTTTAGTGTCTTCAAGAGTTTTACATCCAAAACTATAATCAGCTTTCCCAGAAAGCCTCAACCAGTACCAGCCAGGTTCCCCGCCTCCTTCAACCCTAGGCAATCTCTCATCTATTTTATAGATTTATCTCTTCTGGCATTTCCTATAAATGGATTCATACTCTGTATAGTCTTATAGTACATGGCTTTGTCTTAGCATATTTTCAAGTTTCATCCTTGTTATAGCAAGAATTGCCACTTCATTCCTTTTTATCATTGAACAACCTTTTCCTGCATATGTGTGTACTGTGTTATATCTATCCATTCACCAATGAGTGGACACGAGGGTTGTGTCTACTTCTTGGCTATTACGACTAGTATTGCTCCAAACATCCTTATTCAGGCTTTTGTGTGGACGTATGCTTTTATTGACTCATTGGAAAAGACTCTGAGGCTGGGAGGGATTGGAGGCAGGAGGAAAAGGATGAGATGGCTGGATGGCATCACCGACTCGATGGACGTGAGTTTGAGTGACCTCCGGGAGTTGGTGATGGACAGGGAGGTCTGGCGTGCTGCAATTCATGGGTTCCAAAGAGTCGGACACGACTGAGCAACTGAACTGAACTGAACTGATGCTTTTATTTCTCTTGGGTATACACTGAGTTACTGAGTTACCTGAACTCTATATTTAAGTTTCTGAGAACCTACTAGATGATTTCCCAAAATGGCTACAGCATTTTGCACTCCCATGGGCAGTGTCTGGGGGTTCCAATTTTACTACATATATGCCAGCACTGGTTATGACCTCTGTTTTTGATGATCACCATTTTAGAGTCCCTTGGACTGCAAGGAGATCCAACCAGTCCATCCTAAAGGAGATCAGTCCTGGGTGTTCATTGGAAGAACTGATGCTGAAGCTGAAACTCTAATACTTTGGCCACCTGATGTGAAGAGCTGACTCATTGGAAAAGACCCTGATGCTGGGAAAGATTGAGGGCAGGAGGAGAAGGGGACAACAGAGGATGAAATGGTTGGATGGCATCACCGGCTCAATGGACATGGGTTTGGGTAGACTCCAGGAGTTGGTGATGGACAGGGAGGCCTGGTGTGCTGCAGTTCATGGGGTCTCAAAGAGTCGGACACGACTGAGTGAGTGAACTGAACTGAAATTTTAGAGGGCATGAAGGGGGATGAGTGGTAAGAACTTGACAAGTATGATGTAGAACATTTCAATTTTCGTCATATCAAGGAGTTTTGGGAAGTAATCTTTAAAAAGACAAGAATCTAGTAGGAAACTTGGAGAAAAGTCATCAACACAGAAGAAGAAATATGAATATCTCTAAAACACACTTGAAAACATGCTTAGCACCTTCAACAGAAATTCAAATTAATCCAGATCAATGAAGTATCACAATTCCCCTACTCTTTGGAAAAAGGTTGAATGCAATGACAGTGTCTAGTTGATAAGCCACCTTCATCAGCGTTGGTACATGGGGATCCAACAGTCTTTGTTCACAGTGATTTAGCAATCTCTGTCAAACATTTAAAAGTTACACAGTCCCCAACACATCTGAATCCAGGAATTTGTCCCATAGAAATTTTTGTCTATGTGCACAATAGAGCATGGGTACCCTGGTTTTTCTTGTCTGGAATAGAACAGTTATTACCTAATTCTTCTGCTTTGATAGACTGCCCCTATCCTGGACTTTTGGCTGAAAAAGGCAGGCTTGCGTTGGAATGAGAAAAAACACAACTGTTTACAAAACAGCATCTTCACCAGCATTGTCAGCACAGACCATTTTCGAGGTCCTAGGCTGGGCTTGGGGCTTCCCAGGTGGTGCTAGTGGTAAAGAGCTCACCTGCCAATGCAGGAGACATAAGAGGCGCAGGTTCAATCCCTGGGTTGGGAATATTCCCTGGAGGAGGGCATGGCAACCCATTCTAGTATTCTTGCCTGTGTGGAGAATCCCATGGGCTACAGTCCATAGGATCGAAAAGAGCTGGACACGACTGAAGCGACCTAGCACAGCACAGCACAGGCTGGGCTTGGGTGGAGGGGAGGGGCGCCCGGTGGGTCCTCGGTGAGGAGGGAGCTTCACACCCTGCATCAGAGGCTGTGTTTCTGGGCTCACACTGACACCGGTCCCAGTCTGAGGCCTGCAGGCCAGGGAAGGCTGGAGGGTTCAGCTGAGGGCCTCAGCCCATCTCACTCCATGTTTCCAAACATCAGTACCTTCTCCACTTCTTCCTGTGGATGACTGTATCTTTCCAGCTCTTGTATAAACCTGGGAGATCCTCCCCCACCTGGATCAATGTGGGTGAGCCCTCCTAAGCAGGATCTCTGGACTCACTTGGGCTATAGGGCCAGAGAACGTTACTGAAATAAGTTGTTTGGAGATTTGGTCTTCCTTTCTCTAGGCCTCTGTCCCTCCACTCTGAACCACTCCCCAAAAAGTTCTCCACCATCCACCTAAAGCCACTGGCCACCTGCAGGACTGAGGGTCTGCTTGGAGGTGGGGAGGGTGAGCTCTCAGCTAGACAGAGGCCACCATGAAAGGCTGTGCTGCTGAGGCCCAAACTCCAAACAGCCTCAAAAGCAAAGAGCCTGGGAGGAGAAAGGCCAAATCACCTTCCTCCCTAGTCACATTTGCTGGCCGCTTGCCAAGGCAGAGGCTGAGCGAGACACACAGGAGACACCGCCCAGAGCTGGACTGTTCAGTTCAGTTCAGTCACTCAGTCGTGTCCGACTCTTTGCGACCCCATGAACTGCAGCACACCAGGCCTCTCTATCCATCACCAACTCCTGGAGTTACCCAAACTCATGTCCATTGAGCCAGTGATGCCATCCAACCATCTCATCCTCTGTCGTCCCCTTCTCCTTCTGCCCTCAGTCTCTCCCAGCTGACTCATTTTCCATTGAGTCAGCTCTTCACATCAGGTGGCCAAAGTATTGGAGTTTCAGCTTCAACATCAGTCCTGCCAATAAACACCCAGGACTGATCTCCTTTAGCATGGACTGGTTGGATCTCCTTGCAGTCCAAGAGACTCTCAAGAGTCTTCTCCAACACCACAGTTCAAAAGCATCAATTCTTCAGCACTCAGCTTTCTTTTAGTTCAACTCTCACATCCATACATGACCACTGGAAAAACCATAGCCTTGACTAGATGGATCTTTGCTGAAAAAGTAATGTCTCTGCTTTTTATTATCTAGATATTAAATATTTAATATTTAGATATCTAATATCTAGATAGATATTTTTAATATTTTTAATATCTATCTAGGTTGGTCATAACTTTCCTTCCAAGGAGTAAGCGTCTTTTAATTTCATGGCTCCAGTCCCCATCTGCAGTGATTTTGGAGCCCCCAAAAATAAAGTCAGCCACCGTTTCCACTGTTTCCTCATCTATTTGCCATGAAGTTATGGGACCAGATGCCATGATTTAGTTTTCTGAATGTTGAGCTTTAAGCCAACTTTTTCACTCTCCTCTTTCACTTTCATCAGGAGGCTCTTTAGTTCTTTACTTTCTGCCATAAGGGTGGTGTCATCTGCATAGCTGAGGTTATTGATATTTCTTCCAGCAATCTTGATTCCAGCTTGTGCTTCATCCAGCCCAGCATTTCTCTTGATGTAATCTTCATATAAGTTTAATAAGCAGGGTGACAATATACAGCCTTGATAGACTCCTTTTCCTATTTGGAACCAGTCTGTTGTTTCATATCCAGTTTTAACTGTTGCTTCCTGACCTGCATACAGGTTTCTTAAGAGGCAGGTCAGGTGGTCTGGTATTCCCATTTCTTTCAGAATTTTTCACAGTTCATTGTGATCCACACAGTCAAAGGCTTTGGCATAGTCAGTGAAGCAGAAATATATGTTTTTATGGAAATCTCTTACTTTTTCAATGATCCGACGGATGTTGGCAATTTGATCTCTGGTTCCTCTGCCTTTTCTAAAACCAGCTTGAAGATCTGGAAGCTCATGGTTCATGTATTGCTGAAGCCTGGGCTGGAGAATTTTGAGCATTACTTTTCTAGCGTGTGAGATGAGTGCAATTGTGCAGTAGTTTGAGCATTCTTTGGCATTGCCTCTCTTAGGGATTGGAATGAAAACTGACCTTTTCCAGTCCTGTGGCCACTGCTGAGTTTTCCAAATTTACTAACATATTGAGTGCAGCATTATCACAGCATCATCTTTTAGGATTTGAAATAGCTCAACTGACATCCCATCACCTCCACTAGCTTTGTTTGTAGTGATGCTTCCTAAGGCCCACTTGACTTCACATTCGAGGATGTCTGACTCTAGGTGAGTGACCATACCATCATGATTATCTGGGTCGTGAAGATCTTTTTTGTACAGTTCTTCTGTGTGTTCTTGCCACCTCTTCTTAATATCTGCTAGGTCGGACATCTGGCTCCAGTCCTAGTTTGGGAAGATTGCCCATTGCCTTTGACCAGGGTGTCATACATAATTCCAGCTTGGTTCGTCTCATTTGGTGACTCTTCTTTTCAGCAATGCCTTTAGTTTAGTCTTGCTCCAAGGGTGGCCTAATTGGGCGAGATCCTACAGAAATCACCCTCACTTTATTACAAATCTCCTTTTGTCTGAAGGGAGGATGGGGTCCAGCCCCCGGCACTTTGGAGCAATCCTCAGCTCTGTAGCCTTGCCCTGGCCCTGGGCCTCTCTTGTGGGTGAAGTTTGCTGTGAAACTGAGATGGTGAGGCTAAGTCTTTCACACAGTAAGCTCTCCATCTTGGCAATGGGCACAGTCCCACCTTCTTGTTTTTTGCACAGACAAGCTGAGGGGGAGACAGTGATTGCAGAAGGGCTTTCTCTGTGGGGGGCTGGGTGTGGTTCTGAGACAGGGTTCTGGAAGCAGGGCCCTGGGCATGTGTACACCTTGGGCTGAGCCCACCAAGCCAGACAGCTCAGGGGCCCGTCCCTGCAGTATCCATGGTGGGGCACCACATGGGGCCGGAGAGCAGGTCATTGCCACTGATAATTCTTTTCCTAAGTAGGTCCCCAGAGTCACATTCCTGTTTGCGGGGGTGGAAGGCTGCACCCTACAGGCTCCTGGTGTCCAGATAAGAGCTGGGGCTCCTCAACCCAAGCCCTCCCACCCTCTATTCCCAGGGCTCTTTGTTCTCTGGGGAAGTGCCTTGCAGTCTGTTTTGTCCTTGGCTTACTTAGAAGTGGAAACAGTCAATCTGTGTGTCAGCTCAAGAACAAAGGTGACCTTAGAAATAACGCTTTTCAACTGTGGATGGGGTGCGGTTCACAGTAAGAAGTGGGAGGGACCTGCAGAGATAGGGCTCAGGCCTCGACTGCCCACTGTCCCCAAGGCCACCGTCCAACCCAGCCTCAGCAGAGACCCGCAGATCCAAGTGTCCCAGCCCTGATAGCTGAGCCGGAACGGTCAGGCTCCCCAGCCGGGATGTGCAGAGCAGCTGACCCAGTCCATCCCTTGTCTCCATGGACCCGCTCACAGAGGTGGGGGTGCAGTCCTCCAAGGTGAAGGCAAGCAGCCCCAGGACCCAGTTATACAGGAAGGACTGATCTAGACGGCAACAGTGTTGAGATAAGAACTTCATCTTCCGAGCTGGCCTGTGACTATACCCCAGACCCCACAGGGGCCAGCAGCCCCCTAGCTCAGGGGTGCTGGTGTCTGGGAGGTGGTCACACAGCCGCCCCTGCTCCTGGCTTCACTCCCCTGGCTGGGGGGCTCTGTGGACCAGCCAGGACTCGGGACTCATTTACTTCTGCTCAGACACATTTATGTCTGAGAATGAAAGCCATTAGCTGGGACTGGTCCCCAGGTAGCCAGGCTCTGCTCGTAGGGTCAGTAAAACACTGTAGTGAGAGGACCTCCCCTGGCCAAGCCTGATTGTGAGCTCCAGGTGCCCACTCGCCCTGGGCCCCCCCACCTCTGTTTGCTGTGGCTTCCTGAGCTTCCATCCTTTCCTGTCAAAGGCTGAACTCATCTGCGGCTAGGAGCCAGGAGGCTGCCCGTCATGGGGGTCGGTCCCACCGAGGGTGAGGACATGGCGTGTGAGTGCTGAAAGCTGGGGGTGGGGAGCAGCCCAGAGTGGGCATGCTGCCTGTGTGGCCAAGCCATGGATGGGGAAATAGCAGGAGGGAAGTTTTAAAAATGCCCTGGGCACTGTAGAAAAAGTGGGCACACAAGGGCATGTCCGGTCGCCACTGGGATCATCACTGGGCTGTAGAGGGCCATCCAGGCCCTTCAAGTCACCTCTCCTTCCACTCTGGTCAGTCCACAGGAGAAGATGGCTCCTCGGGGAGGAGTTAAGAGCCTCTGGCTGGCCCTGGGCGATGTCGATGACTGCGTTGACCTGGTGCCACATGTCACCAGGGACCAGAGACTGCGGGAGGAGGTGAGTGTCCAGCCCAGTCTATTTCATGATGACTCTCATGGGGTGGCCCTAGCTGAGACCGCGGATGCCTGAAGGCAGGCGGTGCAGTGGCCTGCTTCTGTCCAGGGTCGCCAGGGAATCCGGGCACCCCCATGATGGACCTGAGGGGTGTGGGCTTCACCAAAGAAAGCAGCCAGGTGAGCCAGGGACCCTCAGCCACAGAAGGGCCATCTCACCCTCTGGCCCTCCCCTCTGGCTGCAACACCCTCCTCCTGCTTGCCCCTCCTCTGCCCTGGCCATGTCCATCCATCTCAAGAGAGGACCCCAGTCTTTATCCCATAAAATAAAATGGCTTTGTATTTCGATTCCAGGGTTGGAGTGAGACGCCCTTGTATTTGCCAGCCTGGGTCCATCCCAGAGCTTGCACGTGGCCATCCCACCCAGCCCCCTGCACAGGGTGGACAGTGGTGGCCGCTCCACATGCTTTTGGTGTCTGGGTCTTGACCCTTTGTCTCTGACTCCATTGGAGACCCTAGAAACGCACCCACCGAGTCTACACGTACCAACCACGTAGAAAGGGGGACCCTCCCAAGACGCATATGGAAGCTGAGTCTGTGTACCCACATGGCTTCCCAGTTCAGCAGGACCCAGGAGCCAGGCAGTCCCCAGGCAGCCAGGCTCAAGGCAAACAGACTTGCAGTGCATCAGGGGTAAATGTGCCACAGGGGACTTGGCAGAGCTGGTGTGGCTCTCGTGCCTCTGAGACCAGCACTGGGCTGCATTCTCCCCACAGCCCCCCAGGCCCTTTCCCTGGTTGCAGGCCCTGCACCCCCTGCCACTGCATCCCAAGTGGTCCCTGAGGTGCCTACAGGTCCTGAGAGCTCTGCCTCCTTTTCCCCGGCCCCACCCAGGCCTGGGCTGAGTGGATTCCTTGTTCGCACTTAGAATGGCCATGACCGGTCACTGTGTGGAAAGACCTCAACCCTCTTTGAGCCCTGGACCGGTCTTGAGAATGGGCAGCCTCTGAGTCCACCTGGGCTGCCTGGTTGGACCCCGTTTCCCTTGTCTCCATGACTTCCTGGGACCCCATGCTCCGGGGTCCCAGAACAAATTTCAGGATGCAGGGGGGCTTCAGCAGGATGAAGTAGAGGCTGCAGGTCAGATCTTGGGGGCTCTTTCCCTCCCCTCCCCCTCAGGGGAAGTAACTACGTGTGTGTGTGTGTGTGTGTGTGTGTGTGTGTGTGTGTGTGTATGAGAGAGAGAGAGAGAAACTCCAGGAATATCTTAGCAGAAATGACATGAAACCCAGCAAGGAAAAGTGAGGCCTGCTTGGCATCATTTTTCATGTGAAGAGAGAGAAACGAAGAGATTTGGAGGGTTAGAAAGAGATGAGGTTAGATTAAATTTTCTTGTTAGTTAACACACACTTAGAAATAGGCCTGTATGGGGCATCTCTCAGCAAGGCACACCTGTAGCACCCCCGTGGTGGTCGCCCTGCCCTGGAATGTCTGGCTGGCCCCACACTGTCCCCAGGCCTGCAGTGAATACCAGATTCCCGTGGTTCCTACCCAACAAGCCTGAAGGAAGGACCACCCCAAGGGGCTGATCCCAAAAGGTCCTTCCTAGGGTGCCCACGTATGCCTCTGGAGCCGGGGGGACAGGCAGGTGGCTGTGGGCTGACCTGGGCACCCGGGCTGGGTGGGGGCTCTGCTGCTCCTCTGGGGGGCATCCCACAGGGGTGTCAGGGGCACTTTAGATGGAGCCCCCTGGCTGGTGGGAAAGAGTAGTTTTCAATCAGGGTGTGAGTATTAGGTTAACCTAGAACCTGTTTCAGGTCTAAATCCTGGGCCCTGAGTTGGGGGAGGCTCCTGGAGGGGAGGGGGGCAGAGCAGGGGCTGTCTGAGGAAAGTGGGGGGCGCAGGGCTGGGCCTGGAAGAGAGACCATGGGGACTGATGGGGGTCGGGGGAAGGGACAGCGGAAGGACAGGCAAGGGCTCTGCCAGGTGAGTGCCCGGTGTCACCCTGGGTAGCGTGACGGTCCCAACGGAAACCTCCATGTTCCCGCTTGAGACCTCAGTTCAGAGGAACCAGAGACGAAAGCAATGACCCTGGGGTCTCGTGGCCTCCCTCTATCAGGGCAGCAACGCTGCTTCCCCATCACCCACCAGACCCTGAGGAGAAACCCTGACCTTTGAGATCACAGTTGTCATCCCAATTTGTACCCAACGCCACCTTTAAAACAGGCTAGTTACTTAAAAACATTTTAATTGTGGTAAATATATCTATATACAACCTCCCGTCTTAACCATTTTCAAACGGACATTCGGTAGCACTGAGTATATCCACGCTGTTGTGCCCCTGATCTCCACAAGGTTTTCACCCTGCGAAACTAAAAACGGTATCCATCGGAGAATCCTCCCGCTGCTGCTGCTGCTAAAACGGTATCCATCAGAGAATTCTCCCACAGACACACCTAGTTAGTTATTTATCCCTGGGCTGGGTCTTCACTGCTACGCAGGCTTTTCTCTAGCTGAGGCAAGCCAGGGCTACTTTCTAGCTGCTGTGCACGGCCTTCGCACGGTGGTGACTTCTCTTACGGGGGAGCGCGGGCGCTGGGGCGCGCAGGCCTCAGTAGTTGCGTCACGTGGACTCGGTAGTTGTAGCTCCCGGGCTTAGGAGCGCAGGCTCAGTAGCTGTGGTGCGTAATCTTAGTTGCTCCACGGCAGGTGGGATCTTCCCAGGTCAGGGATCAAACCTGGGTCTCCTGCATTGGCAGAGCCACCAGTGAAGCCCAGCCTCACCTTTTTAATGACTGCTTTCTCTGAGGGAGTTTTATCTCCTACTATCATCCCTGTACTTCTTTCACAGACCCCCACGTCCTCTCTGTCTCTTTGCACATACACAACTGCCTACCCACACCAATACATACCTCCACACATTGTATAAGCTGCACACATATGCACACTCGTGCACACATGTGCGCACATGTGCACCCCAGACATATGTGTACTTCAGCTCCCCCTGACGCTTTCTTGCCCTCACCTCTCTCGATCTGTGACCACTGTTGACATTAACATAAAAAGAAGAACAAATTCTCCCAATTCTCAGAGACCCCGCAGGGGAGGACTGACGCTTCTTCCAGGGGGTTTCCCAGCCCCCTGGTGACCCATCCACTCAGGACCGAGGGAGGGAGGAGTCTGAAGCCAGATGAGGCTCCCAGAAGGAACCTGTGAGTTAGCACCCACTGTATTCAGCCCTCTGTGTGTCTATGTCTGCAAGCAACTTATTCCCAAGTGTGTGGCGGAAAATGGAATCAGCCCTCACTCCACCCTTTGTGCTCAGGGACAGACGTTCCTTATTCCTAGTGGCATGCCATCACGTCAGTCAAAGGCAAGTGGCCTCCTGTGAGGCCAGGAAGGAGGCATGGGTCTTGCCCACCTTTTAATACCACATGGTAAGAAACTAGAAAGTAGAACAGCAAGCAGGGACACGCATGTGAGGGAAGCGTGTTGGTACCGGCTCACAGGCCATCACTTCTTCGCAACAGGAGGGTTGGTGGCGGGGCTCCAGAGCCTCTAGACGTCCACACACTGCTTCTTCATCATGGTGAAATAGCCATGCCATGGGAGTGCGCCCACCCAGAAGGTGCACATTTGTCTCTGAAAAAGACCACCACCACAGCAAAAGTCAGCAGTGTGCCAAGAGTGAGAGAAAAAGCAGTTCCGTTACCGGTGCCAGCACAGGAGCCAGGTGCCAGCGCTGCAGCTCGGTGCCAGCATAGGAACAGGCCGGAAGACGGGTCGTCACCTGTCAAGGAACACCCCACAGAATTTGCCGGCTGGAGGCTGCAGACCCTTGTAGCCACCAGAAGTTACATGGAGGAGTGTTTGTCCCCGTCCCATCCATGGATAGACAGCAAATATTAATCATCGTATTTTTGGTAGGAGATCAGACATAAATTTGATTTTATTTTTATAAAATAAAATATTAATATTTTTCTATAATGTAAATACTGTAGTCCTGTGCCAGGTATAAACGAATATGTGTCACCTTAATAATCAAATAATGCCTTTTGCTCTGGCAACAAATACATCAGATAAGAAAAATATAGAGGATTCTAGGACCTAACAAATTTTACTCCAAAGCTCCTTATTCTCCCTTTCAAAATGTCATTGAAATGACAAATGAAAACTTCTATGTGTGGGTAATAGATGGACGAATGGGTGGAAAGAGGCTTAGGCAGATGGACGGGCAGGTAGACATCCTAGAAAAACAGAAACGGCCATCTTCAACAACTGACTGGAAGCACAGGGGTATTTCAGGAGTGAGGGACAAACAGTGTCAGAGAGAAGGATGTTAGGTTTTGGCTGAATTCTGACACACACACAGGAGGATTATGGGGTCTCTGTCCCCACAAACCCACAAGATACCAAGTCAAGATGATTTATGGGCAAATTACGTCAAACCTTGGGAATCCAAAGTTTTTTTGGTTTTTAAACTGATCTAATTGCATGGCACCCCATTCCAATACTCTCGCCTGGAAAATCCCATGGATGGAGGAGCCTGGTAGGCTGTAGTCCATGGGGTTGCTAAGGGTCGGACACGACTGAGTGACTTCACTTTCACTTTTCACTTTCATGCATTGGAGAAGGAAATGGCAACCCACTCCAGTGTTCTTGCCTAGAGAATCCCAGGAATGGGGGAGCCTGGTGGGCTACCGTCTATGGGGTCACACAGAGTCGGACAAGACTGAAGTGACTTAGCATTAGCAATTACAGAAAAAAGTTGAAAGGCCCCTGTTCTCGTTACACCAGACCAGAGAAACCCTGAAGCCAAAACACAACGAAGAAATAAGCTGTAACCCAGACTTACCTAGTAAAATAGAATATGATATCCTTTAAAAAGTCAGCAAATTAAAGGCAGCATATAGAGCAATTGCTGGCCCCTGTGCAGTGCTTTTCAGCGTTCCCTTGACATGAGTGTGTACAGTGTCTGTACCTGGACATTCTGATTCAGTAGGTTTGGGATGAGGTCATGGAATCTGTGTGTGTGTGTGTGTGTGTGTGTGTGTGTGTGTACCCCACACTCCAAGTCATTCTTTGGGGAGTTTGAGTGTACTTAATATTGATATATAGAAAAGCAAAATTCATAAACAAAAAGTGGCACACTAAGCCACCAGGCTTCCCTGGTGGCTCAGACGGTCAAGTGTCTGCCTGCAATTAGGGAGACCTGGGTTTGATCCCTGGGTCGGGAAGATCCCCAGGAGAAGGAAACGGCAACCCCCTTCAGTACTCTTGCCTGGAAAATCCCATGGACAGAGGAGCCATGGTAGACCACAGTCCATGGGGTCACAAAGAATCGGACACGACTGACTTCACTTCACTAAGCCCTCTATATTCTAAGAGACAAGGGCAGACCCCACCCACGCTACTGCTCCTTCCAGCCTGGACCCCGCAGGATGGCTCCCACAAAGGGAGGTGATAAGAAAAAGAGGCCGTCCTGTCAACAACAAAGCAGTGACTGGAGACTAGCCACCCACATGCACAAGCACGTCCACGGACCTTCAGGAATTGCACCCTTGCAATCAGACAGAACTAGAAATCTGCCATAAAGGAGAGGAGGATGCCAGATGTGTGTGTCCATAGCAAGCTCCACAAAGCTGATCGGGTCAGCTGACCATCCACAAGGACGGTCCCTTGCCATGTCCAGGTCCAGTTGTCCAGAAACCCTGCCAAAGATTCGGCTTCGCCCAGAAAGTCTGCACACCCTGACCTGTGCGCCTGCCACCACTCTCGTGCAGATGAGCTAACCACGACACTAAGGTATAGAACAACCGAAAAAGACACGTGCTTCCTATTCCAGACACATAAGGATGACTCAATATTAGGGGATCTATTATTTGAATTTATTTTAGTAATGGGTCAAAGAAGAAAAATTATTCAATATACTTGGTAGATGTTGAAAGAATAATTAATAGAAGAAAATATCCTTAATTAAAAAAAAAATAACTCTTAGTAAAGAGGGAGCTGGAAGAACTTTGGAAATCAACACCTGATATAGTATTTACTAATAAGGTATAAATACTGAAAAGAATCCCATTAAATCCTCCAGGAATGAGACACCACCCAGCATGACTCCTCTTCAGCATTATTCCAAACACTTGGAAAGAAAGGAACAAAGGTTTGCTTATCGATAAATGTGTACTTAAAAATGTGTGCTCTAAAACTGAGATGGGCCATGGAAACTTTATAAAGAATAAAAGAGCTTCCTGGAGACAAGTTTCCTAATTAATCTTAGTTCTTTAATATTTTCTACAAACAGGTAAAAAGTAACAACTCTCCTTTATGCTCAATGCACCCAGTAGAAAATATAAACTTTAGCCCACGATATTTCTACTACCAGGAAAAGATAAACAAAGCTAAAATAAAAGATCAGATGGTATCCCACATGCTCCCTGCTTGAATGTTTGTCCTGAGGAGCCTCTGCTCTGCTGGAAGTGATGGATTTGTTCACAGTAAACCCACAGAGGAAGTTTTAGGTTCTGGTCAACGGACCTTTGTGTTTCCCACTGTGACTGCATGCCACAGCAGTTCTGAGCACCGTCCCAAGGACCCCCACTGCAGGAGCTCATTAGCAATGCCAGTTCTTAGATTCCTCTCCAGACCTACTGTCTGATTCTGCAGGGGGAACCCTGCCATCCAGGTGTGTCAAGGCCGCCAGGTGATTCTGACATGTCTCATGTAAAGGACCATGGGTGTGAAGGAAGGAGCTCACCTCTACCTGCAGAGAGCTGGGGGGCTTCACCAACATCAGAGGAAACCCTCAGGTCAACCCTGGATATTCCCACCCGTCAGAAATACAAGCTTGAGGCCAAAAGCCCCCGGGCCGCATCAGCCCTCTGCTTCAAGCCTGGGGCTCTTCCTATGGCTGAGCCTGGGAGGCTGGGGAGACGCCTGACCTAGTCATTGCTTAATCAAAGCCAGGTAAGTCAAAGCCAGGTAAGCTCTGATGAGCAGTTGAGTGAATGAATCACTGCAAATGGTGACTGCAGCCATGAAATTAAAAGACGCTTACTCCTTGGAAGAAAAGTTATGACCAACCTAGATAGCATATTTAAAAGCAGAGACATTACTTTGCCGACTAAGGTCCGTCTAGTCAAGGCTATGGTTTTTCCTGTGGTCATGTATGGATGTGAGAGTTGGACTGTGAAGAAGGCTGAGCGGCAAAGAATTGATGCTTTTAACTGTGGTGTTGGAGAAGACTCTTGAGAGCCCCTTGGACTGCAAGGAGATCCAACCAGTCCATTCTGAAGGAGATCAGCCCTGGGATTTCTTTGGAAGGAATGATGCTAAAGCTGAAACTCCAGTACTTTGGCCACCTCCATGCAAAGAGTTGACTCATTGGAAAAGACTCTGATGCTGGGAGGGATTGGGGGCAGGAGGAGAAGGGGATGACCAAGGATGAGATGGCTGGATGGCATCACGGACTCGATGGACATGAGTCTGAGTGAACCCCGGGAGTTGGTGATGGACAGGGAGGCCTGGCGTGCTGCAATTCATGGGGTCTTAAAGAGTCAGACACGACTGAGCGACTGAACTGAACTTAACTGAACTGAGTGAATGAATGGGCTTCCCTTTGTGCTTTCACAAGGATGGGCAACCTCGGGTCAGGCCACAGCAGAGTGGTACCTCCAGGTCCAAGAAGGTGAATTCCCAGTGGATGTGTGTGAGCAAGTTTCCCTGCGCCAGGAACCCAGAGGGATGGAGTCCTTGCACCGAGAGAAACCTTGACGGCTCCCTGTCCCTAGGACGAGGTTTCCTCCACAGTCTGCTGTCTTGCACTCCTTGCTACGAGGGGCGCAGGACTGACCACTTTGGGGCTCTGCCCTGGAAGTGGTGCCGACCACTCAAAGACAAGGTCTGGGTACCACAAGTTCTGCCTGGGGCTCAGAGCAGCCAAGACCACCGTAGACAGTTGGTGTATCCCCTACCTTTTCCAGTTTGGAGGTGTTCGTAACCACACAATTCTTGTTACCGTTTGGAAGCTTTCTGCAGTTGGTACGGGAGATTTCAGCGTCAATAAAGTATTCCAGACGATCTGTGACCTGTTGATTAGCAGTCATGCAATTTTGTTCAAAAAAGCCTTCTTCTACTTTTTAATGTTTTTAACAAACCCTGAGAAAACTGCTCTTCCTTTCATTCTCTCTCCTTATCTCCTCCTCCTCCCCCCTCCAAACATATCTTTAGGAGGTGGCCTGTGGACCCACCACACAAAGATCCTCCTACCTGGAGCTGGATTCCCTGGGGCGGAGGCTCCGTCCAGCATGGGGCCTTCCTGAAGGCAAGACCTTCTACTTAAGAACAACTGGCTCCTGCGCCCGGGATGTTACCAGTTCACTTGGGCCCCATGGGAACAGGACCCTCAGCCACACGGGATCCCCTCCTTGAGCCCCTTCCCATTACACACACACACACACACACCCTTCAGATTTTGTCACCTGAGATCCCCTGACCATTGAGGCTCCCCTACCCAAGACCCCTAACCCTACCCCATGGCCCCATGTATCCAGGCTTGTCTTCCTGTTCTCTGAGTATTTAGGAAGCAGAACAGGAGTGGTTGACAGAATTCATGAATGACTGAGGTGAAGGCTGCTCTATGTCAATTTATTAATAAATCTGCTCCTATCTGGTTTTAAAAGATTACAGCAGGGTTTAGAGACGGCCAAGCCCGCCATGCAGAAAATACTTCTCCCATCTGCTCTTAGAGTGAGAGCAGGAATAGATAAGGGCTGTCCTTCCACAGAGGTGCCCCAGACCTTTGTAGGTGGGGTCCCTGGATCAATAGTATTAGCATCACCAGGGAAGTGGATGGAAATGCAGGTTTTGAACCACTGAATCAGAAACTGCTGAGGGGGTAGGGTATGCACAGTCAGTGTCTGAACAAGCTTCCAGGTGATTCTGATGACCAGGGGAAGTCAAATTAAGCAAAGAGGAAGAAGAAAGCAAGAGATAGGAGTGTGTCTGCAGCTTGGGTCCAGGTTCCCCTGGATTCAACCTTCGCTACCAGGCTTTCCCACACTGCCTCTCCAGCCTTAAGCAAGGAGATCTGACCAGTCCATCCTCAAGGAAATCAACCCTGAATATTCACTGGAAGGACTGATGCTGAAGCTGAAACTCCAATACTTTGGCCACCTGATGCAAAGAGCAGACTCATTGGGAAAGACCCTGAGGCTGGGAAAGATTGAAGGCAGGAGGAGAAGGGGATGACAGAGGATGAGATGGTTGGATGGCACCACCGACTCAATGGACATGCATTTGAGCAGACTCTGGTAGATAGTGAAGGACAGGGAAGCCTGGCGTGCTGCAGTCCATGGGGTCGCAAAGAGCGACTGAACAACAACAACAAGTGACGTCTTAGTTTTGTTCCAGAGAACTAACAGGGACACTGGGCTGTTGTGGGAGAAGCCGGTTGGCCAGCTGGCAGCCGACCCAGGACTGAGACAGAGGCATCAGACGTGTAACACATTCTCTCTCTTCGGTCCTGGCCTCAGCTCCTCCGGCCACAGGAAGGCAGAGGACGACCTGATTCCAGGGAAGTGGGGACCTGAATACACACGTCCCTTTCTGGAGGTGAGGAAACCAGAATGGCAGATTGAAAGACCACATCTGGTCACGGGGATCCCAAGAACTCCCTGACCTGTTGCCCCTCTGGCTTTCAGTCTTCTTAAGACAGCCTGAACATCTTGCCCACAGTCTGGGAGGCCTGGCCTGGCCTCGTCACAGCCCAACCATCTGGCCCTCACACTGGTTCCCTAGGGCTAGGAGTCAAAATCCTTCTCTCCGCCCCACCCCCCACCCTGCACTCCTAAACTCTCCCTGCTCACCTCCTGTAGCAGAGACCGTTGGTGGGGTTGGCCCAGGCACCCACCTACTCTGCTGCTTCCCGGGGCTCATTTGTTTCCATTTCAGCCTCATCTACAGCGTCTGGTACTGCTTGTTGCCCAAGCTACTTGGGTCCCAAAGGAGAAAACCGTGAAGGGCTTTTCTTCCTGTGCGGAAGTCACAGGACCCAGGAGCCTTTACTGTGAAGGGTGATGGCAGTGCTCCTGATGGAGCGTGCAGTCGTCAGCATCATGTGTTGGCGACAACGGGCTGATGGCACACGTGTTCCTGGAGACAGGGTCACGTGTAGACTGGCCCTGCTCCTGCCACCAGAGAGCCTGGAGTCCAACACCTGCGGTAAGTCTGTCAAAATGGCCTGTCTGCTGAATGTCTTTGCAACACATCCTTGCAAATCTCCTGTGCACTTACACCCCAACCACACCCTAAACACCTGACTGAGGCTAGAAGTCAGCAGAATTCCAACACCAAGGACCCCTTCTTGGACAGCAGGTGGGGATGGGGCGTCCCCCACGTGGCTATCAGGTGATCGATGACTCCCAGCACTGGGTCACCTGAGGCCCTGTAGGGACAGATTCCATGGACAGAACCACTGCTGCTAAAAAGATGTAGGACTGAGAGAGTGAAGAGATCTGGGAGGAGGCACTTTATGAGCCTTTCTATTCCATGTCAACCCACATTCCATGGGATATGGGGAGACTGAACGTCACTCAGGGTAGCATTGTTGTAAAAATATTCAGGGTGCTCAGTTGTCTCCCAACCTTCGCAAACACGGATCACAGATGTGTGATTTGCCATTTGGGGTCCAACCGAGTTCATAGGTTGGGGCCCCTAGGACAGCCGTCATGACACTTAAGAAAGGGAGCTGGCCGTGGGGCTCAACACCACTGGGTCCTGGTGCTGCTCACACACCCTCCCTCTCATTCTGGCTTCGATCTGTGCTGCCAGGGGCAAGCAGGAGCAAGTATGCAAACTGGGAGGAAGTGCCCTTACCTGCATTTGCACCTGCCACACCTTGACCACCTGGAAGAAGAATTTGTCCTTGCTGTCCTTGTTGTACTCCTGCATGGCGAACCACAGGCATTGCTTCATGTTGCCGCTTGAGCTGCTGACGTTCCTTAATTCCCACAAGACCTTGTCTGTGTCCTTGTATACAAGCGTGCTGCCCCCCAGGGCCCCCAGGGCCACCAAGAGGGCAAGCAGGAGCTGGTAGGTCCCCCAGAGTCTGGTCATGGTCCCTTCTTCCGGGGACACAGGTAAACGTCTCTGTCCTCCCAGGGATGGAGCTTCGAGTGGTGTGGGGTGGCCGCTGCTGGCACGACAGTTTCCAGAGATCTTACCCAGGGAGAATCAACTTGGATCAAGACAGAAGCATCAGGGTCAGCTGGTGGGACTAGCCCTGTCCTCCAAGGGGCCCCACCCATGAGAAGCCAGGTCAGAGTCCCCACCTGCCTGCTGCCCTGCTCCTCCTGGGTGGCTCCTCCAGGGAGCTCACTTAGAGCCCCGGGTCCACACCTACCCTGTGCGCCTCATGGCCCACTCCTGTTTCTGCATCTCTGGCTTGTAAGAGGTGGCTGTAAAGGGTGTGGCAGCCCTGAGATTTCCTACTCTGGCTCCCTTTCCGGCCAGCTCCCCGTCCTAGGGAGTTGGACTCTGACCTAGTTCCAGCCCAGAGTTCTCCTATGAACCCAGCACTCTCAGCTGTATCACTGCCCTAGTCTGGGGCCTCCTTGCTCCTGCTCCCTGGTCTGTGGTCACCTGCGACCTCCATGCCCCAGAGGGCAGTCCCACTTTATGATGTAATTCCACACCTGTGACCCTGTCTCAGAGGGCGCCTCGCCCCTGCTGGCCCCTGGTCCCTGGTCCTGGTGGTTCACATGGCATGCGAGCCCCTCCTGCTTTTGACCTCAGAGTGGAAGGCCGAGCACACTATGACCTCGGCTTCCTAAGCGACTGGCCTCTGACCCCCTCTGCTGGGCACCTTTCCAACATCTTTGTGAAATTATGCAAGTATTTCTGCATAATAAAAGACCAGAGAGAGAATCATTGCAAAGCATTACATGAATTTAAATTTAGTGAAAGAAAGTGAAAGATACTCAGTCATGTCCGACTCTTTGCAAAACCATGGACTATACAGGTCCATGGAATTATCCAGGCCAGAATACTGGAGTGGGTAGTCATTCTCTTCTCCAGGGTGTCTTCCCAACCCAGGGATTGAACCCAGGTCTCCCGCATTGCAGGTGGATTCTTTACCAGCTGAGTCACCAGGGAACGGCCTATTGCTGGTCACTTATTGGTACAGTTGACTCTTGAGCAATGCAGGGGTGAGGGGCACCTACCCCCAGTATAGTCAAAATCCACATAGAACATCTGATTCCCCCAAAACTTAACTACTAATTGCCTATGGTTGAAATTTGTTTACATTCCACATATGCATTTTTTTAAAAATTTCCATTTATAAGTGTACCTACCTACTTTAAGCTAGAGTTGTTCTGAGGTCAACTCTAATGCATTCATGATTTTTAAATTTTGCTACACATTAAAAGTACCAGGGGTATTTTAAGAGTTTCCCGCCTTTAGTAAATATGTGTGTTAGTCGCTCAGTCGTGTCCAACTTTTTGAGCCCATGAACTGCCCAAGAGGCTCCTCTGTCCATGGGATTCTCCAGGCAAGAATACTGGAGTGGTTTGCCATTTCCTTCTCCAGGGAATCTTCCCAACATAGGGACCAAACCTGGGTCTCCTTCATTGCAGGCTGATTCTTTACCATCTGAGCCACCAGGGATACAAATGCATTATGATTTGAATAAAAGGAGCCTCTTCAGTTCAGTTCAGTCTCTCAGTCATGTCCAACTCTTTGTGACCCCATGGACTGCAGCATCCCAGGCTTCCCTGTCCTTCACCAACTTCTGGAGCTTACTCAGATTCATGGCCATCGAGTCGATGATGCCATCCAACCATCTCATCCTCTGTGTCCCCTTTTCCTCTTCCCCTCAATCTTTCCCAGCATCAGGGTTTTTTCAAATGAATCAGTTCTTTGATTAGGTGGCCCAAGTATTGGAGTTTCAGCTTCAGCATCAGTCCTTCCAATGAATATTCAGCACTGATTTCCTGCAGTACAAGGGACTCTCAAGAGTCTTCTCCAACACCACAGTTCAAAAGCATCAATTCTTGGTCGCTCAGCTTTCTTTTTAGTTCAACTCTCACATCCATAGACGACTACTGGAAAAACCATAGCCTTGACTAGACAGACCTTTGTTGTCAAAGTAATGTCTCTGCTTTTTAATATGCTGTCTAGGTTGGTCATAGCTTTTCTTCCAAGGAGCAAGTGTCTTTTCATTTCATGGCTGCAGTCACCATCTGCAGTGATTTTGAAGCCCCCCAAAATAAAGTCTGTCACTGTTTCCATTGTTTCTCCATCTATTTGCCATGAAGTGATGAGATTGGATGCCATGATCTTAGTTTTCTGAAAGCTGAGTTTTAAGCCAACTTTTTCACTCTCTGTTATGGTCACTTAAAAATTGTATTTAAGGAATTGTCAACAGTGCTAGAAAATGTTTATTGAAAAAGTTGTGCACAAGATGCAGAACACTAAATATGATTCATTTCTTCATAAATAAAAAATGTGTTGTTAGTAAAAAGCAGAGAATCTTGTTATTAACCTTGTAGGAGAATCTGGATCACCCTTCAGTTGCGGGTGCCACCTCTTCACCCTTGGCCCTGGGAGGCCCTCCTATCACACCAAGCTCAAGGCCAGCGCCTTGCCTGCCCCATGGGGCACAGCCTCCTTTCGGGGTCCAGGGGTCCCTCCCTCACCTCCACTAGCCCCTCATCCCAGCTTATCCCCCTGCTGGTCTCCATACTGACTGCCCCCAAGTCTCATGTGCCTCTCCTGGCTCCTGTTTTCACCACCGTCTTTGTTCTTCCATGTCATCCATCATAACCTACAATTAGTTACCCGTGAATATCTTGATGGCCCGTCTCTCCCCATGAGAAATAAATTGGACTTTCTAAGAGCAGAGAATCCTTCCTGCCACCCAACACGTCTCCACCAGAGCCAGGCCAGGCATGGAGAATGTGTGAATATTTGAGGAGTTGAGCAATGCTTTTGCTTTGGTGGAAAAGCACTCATTTCTGATTTTTCTTTATAATGTTTCAAGTGTTCTATATTATAGATGAATTAATTATATACCATATATTATATCAGTTCAGTTCAGTTCAGTCGCTCAGTTGTGTCCGACTCTTTGCAACCCCATGAATCGCAGCACACCAGGCCTCCCTATCCATCACCATCTCCCGGAGTTCAATCAGACTCACGTCCATCGAGTCCGTGATGCCATCCAGCCATCTCATCCTGGGTCGTCCCCTTTTCCTCCTGCCCCCAATCCCTCCCAGCATCAGAGTCTTTTCCAATGAGTCAACNAGTATGATGGTAAATAAACGGAAATGGGTTAGACCAGAGTGCAATTCCTGTGCTCACAGCAGAAGACCAAGGAGGAGGGGGACTTGAGGGCTGACAATCTGTCACCCTGAGGGAGTCAGCCACACCTACCCCTCCGCTCCTGGGCTCAGGAGGCCTCAGGCACCATAGCTCAAGGTCTGAGCCTGGGAAGACCCCACTCTGGGGGCCGATTAAGCACCAGAGACCACAAAGCCTCTTCCTTGGGCCTCCACGTCCCTCCCTCCCGGGACACCTGGGCCCCCTCCCAGTTCTGACATGGCCAAGAGTATAAAGCAGACAGGTCTTCTCCTACGCGCGATGGTTCCCACAACCCAGGGACTCGGGTGAGCAAGAGCCCTCAGGAGGGAAGCCCAAGCAGGTTGGGAGGCACCCAAGGCCCCACTGAGCCCCTCAGGCCAGGGGTTGGGGGGGCATCATAAAGGTCAAAACCCAAGACCCAGCCCAGCAAATGTGGAGCCCACATCAAGGGTCTTCATTGGATGGGGGTGGAGTCCCCCCACCCCTAGGCCCTCAGAGGCCTGGCTGACGGAATAACCCCAGCCCTCAGCCTTTGTCCAATCAACTACCAAGTTCTAAGTACATGCTGGACTTTTCTCTGACACCAGGGTGCATTTGAGGTTTCTCTTGGCTTGTCTTTTCTTATGAACCCTAGCTGCCCAGAGCCAGCTTAAACGTCATCTGTCTTGGTTCACTGCACTCCTGGTATTGCTGGACACCCATGCATCCATCACCCAGACCGGGAGCTGGAGTGTCATAGGTCTCTCACACGTGCTCCTCAGCTGTCCTGTGACCCCACCCTGGACTCTGTGTGTCTCATCCCTGCCTTTCCTCGGAGAAGGCAATGGCACCCCACTCCAGTACTCTTGCCTAGAAATCTTGCCTAAGAGTCGGACATGACTGAGCGACTTCACTTTTACTTTCATCCCTTGGAGAAGGAAATGGCAACCCACTCCCCTGTTCTTGCCTGGAGAATCCCAGGGATGACGGAGCCTGGTGGGCTGCTATCTATGGTCTATGGGGTCACACAGAGTCGGACACGACTGACGCGACTTAGCAGCCTTTCCTCAGCACTTAGTCACTGGTATCTGTGCCCCTGACATGCCCAGTTCTGCTGGATTTCCTACTGTGGGGAAGGACAGATGTCCATCACCATACATGCAACCCTGGGACCTGGGTTGTCCGCTCCAGGTTATGGTACCAAGACTTGCACAGAGAAGCATTGCAGTGGTCCTTGTCCCTTCCCCAAGATTAAGACCAGCTCATTTGCACCCTTTGCCTGACCGCTCAGCCTCCTGCAGTGGTGGGCTGGCACGTGGGTGCTGTCTGCCTATGCAGTGGAGGCAGGGTTGACAGCATCAGGATGAGATGTGAAGATTCCTCCTGCTCTCTGGTGGTCTCCCAAGGTGAGGGGGGCCTGGGAGACCCTAGTCTGAGAACATGTGATATGGGAACTTCTAGGGTGAGGCACCTGGTCTGGACCCCAGAATATGTAGACCCCACCCCAGGGTGAGCCCAGCTGTGCTGACCTAAAGGAAAGCCACACCGGCATGACTCTCAGCCAGTCTCAGACCCTGACCTGATTATGGACTCCTGCTACAACTCACTGCTGAGGTCAAGGTGAGGTCAAGGTGAGGGGAAGGGGCAGGTTGGCAGGCAGTATTCCTGTACAAAGAGCTGACTAGCACACTAAAATTCACCCAACTGAAGCAATGTTTCTGGGGTTTGGATATTTTGTAGAAAGAAGTGGTTACTGTTGTTGTTGACTTTGTAAAAGAACCAAATCCTATGCCCCCTAACACTCTCATAATCCTTTGAATTTCACAAGCACGTGCATATACACACACGCACCATCAGCATGTTAACATTACCTAGAAGAGTTTGCTTCCCAGGTGGCTCAGTGATAAAGGATCCACCTGCCAAGCAGGAGACATAAGCTTGATCCCCGGCTCGGGAATCCCCTGGAGAAGGAAATGGCAACCTACTTTAGTAGTCTTTCTTTTATTTTACTCCAATATTTCTACCTGGGAAATCCCATGGACAGGGGAGCCTGGTGGGCTACAATTCATGGGGTTGCAAAGAATAGGACACAGAAAAGTTTAATCCTGGGTGGCTCCGAATGTAATCAGAGATGGTCCCCCTATTTGGCATACTTGTCAGGAAGGATGAATGCTTCCTACTATGTGTGATATTTTGAGGGTGCTTCTTATGCAGCTAGAGCTAACTGATACAAAATCTTTTCATTGTGTCTTCCTTTAATCCTGGAAAATGTATCTTCATTATTTCTTATACTATTTCTCTCTTTTCACTTTTCTCTTCTAGGGTTTGTAGGTTCACAGTTCTACAGATACTTGTACTCTGTCCTTAAAGCATCCAAGTTTCTCTCCTCATCCTTTCCTGCTGCCTCCGCATCACTTCCCCCATGATAAGATGGATTAACAAGGAGCTCAGCACATATAACCCAAAGGGCCCTGCTTCTCCAAACCAGGTAATCCGAGAAAACGTTCTGGGTTTCATGGAAATCAAGGATTTTTAATGCATCCATTTTTCTACTGTGTGCTTGTACTCTGTGTATATTTTCCCTCCCTATTGATTTCAGGCTGAATCTGGAGAGGTCCCTCCAGGACACAGTGACATGGGACAGGCCATGGTTGTGACTGACCCAAGGAAGTAAGTCATCACCCACAGCCTGCTAATGTGGTTTCACTGATGACAACAGCGGTGGGCGTGAAATTTACCTGTCCCCTCCGCAGGCCCTCTCAGAGCCTGTGACCGTGAGCTTCAGCTCAGTGGATGGGCCATGGTTTTACTCTGACAAATCTGCTCCAGAGAGCAGGATCCCAACGCAGAACACAAGCCACAGACAAGATGCCTTCACGGGATTCACACATCTCTAAAGATCGGACTTCCTTGGAACAATTTCCCAGAGCTTGGGCACAAGCGCCAACCACCTGGGGACCTTGTGTCTTTCTGATGTCAGGCCACAGAGATGGTCATGAGTGGGAGAGGAGAGGAGATGAGAGAAATGAAGCCAGAGGGGTTTCTAAGACAGAAAACTACCATCATATAATGAAACAGAGCAGATGTCAGGCCTTCCCCAGGGGAATGAGGGTTTGGGTGAAGATGCTCACTTGAGATAGAGCCCGTCGACCCTCAGGGAGGGCCTGCTTGTCCCAGGCCAGTGTGGGGCCCAGAGCACAGCCCTCAGAACCAAGAGCTCTGAGCCAAGGGTGGGCAATAGGCTTGCTTAGCTGACCACAGACTTGCCCTGTCAATGCGTACATGCCCCTGCCAGACCGTGAGGAGGTTACAGGATCCACACACAGGCTGGACAAGGAGCCAAAGCAGAGGAGGCCACGGTCTTTGTGATGCGGCTGGTAGAGTTGTCCTAGGTAGTCTTGGGAAATGCAGTCTCATCAGGGCTGATGACCCCTTCAGGGGAACAAATTAGCAAGGAAAGAGACAAGCTAATGACCATGGAAAAGAAAATCAGATCCCCAAACACAGAAGGCAGAGGGAAGACCCCTCAGCCCCTCCTAAAGTCCTCCTCCAGACAGTGTCCCATGACCTCTCTGTCCCAGTTGGGTCCCCACACCCTTGGACCCTCCAGGGCAGCCCCCACCAGGACCCAGGGAGAGAGACGTGCTTGTGAGGAGTTCTGTCACCCCAGGGCCGTCCCAGGGCGAGTGATCTATGTTGACAGCCTTGGAAGACAGGCTGAGCTCCAAAGGGGAAACACAAGGGTCAGGGAGTGGGAGGGGATGGGCGGACTGGAGCTACCGTCTTCTGAGCCGTCCCCAGAGACCCTGAGAAGACATTCTCATCCATCATTGAGCTCCAGGACAGTTGCCCTATGGGGCTCCACAAAGGACAGAGCCTTCCATCATCTTAGTCACCCACTTCCCACCCGTGTGCCTGGGCATACTCCCCCAACCCCAACCCAGAAGGACCATCCACTGTGAGCCTCAGAGATAAAAACTGTCTGGATTCTTTTTGAGTGGAATGCCTGGAGGGTGGAGAGATTGGAACATGAATAGAAAAAAGAATGGAAGAATGGATAACGGAAGGAAAGATGGATGGATGAAAACATGGATGATACAAGGATGGATGAATGCATGACTGGATAGATGCATGGAAGGATGGCTGGATGAGTGAATAGATGTGTGGGTAGATGAATGGAAGGATGAATAAATGCACGGATGGAAGCATGCATGAATGGACAGGTGATAGACAAATGAAGACTATATGAATGAATGAATACACAATACCAATCCCCAGGGCCCTGTAGGACCCATGAAGGACAACCTTCCGTGAGTAGAGGAGTTTGATTAACTCAGTACCTGCTCCTGCAACCAAGGTGAGACCAGTGATAAATTCTCCATCGCTCAACATTGGCAACAACATCCATGGAAATAAATCATCAGAGAGAAGGAAAAACTGACAGGGACCCAGAACGTGCTCTGAGATGCCTTTAATTGCCCTGGTGCCATGAAGACCTAGGTCTCCAGACCCTCACTCTTCAGGGCAAGAGGACCTGCCATGGGATTCCGGAGCTCATTTCCCTATATCTGCGGGCAGGTGCTTCTCAGGAGGGTGAACTGGGTAAATGGGGGCCGTGAGTCCACAATGAAAGTGCAGTTCACCTAAAAAAAAAAAAAAAAAAAATTCCATGTGAGACATAAAATCCAACCAGTCCATTCCGAAGGAGATCAACCCTGGGATTTCTTTGGAAGGAATGATGCCAAAGCTGAAACTCCAGTACTTTGGCCACCTCATGAGAAGAGTTGACTCATTGGAAAAGACTCTGATGCTGGGAGGGATTGAGGGCAGGAGGAGAAGGGGACGACAGAGGATGAGATGGCTGGATGGCATCACTGACTCGATGGACGTGAGTCTGAGTGAACTCCGGGAGTTGGTGATGAACAGGGAGGCCTGGCGTGCTGTGATTCATGGGGTCACAAAGAGACGGACACGACTGAGCGACTGAACTGAAGACATAAAATAAGAACAATGTAGCAGTGAGGGTGCAGGAAGGACTTAACAGGAGCTCAAGGTACATTAAAAACTAAAGAAGAAAGAGAAGCAGAATCAAACAGTAGCCTGGGGCTGGGCTCTGGAGCTCAGCTCTCCATGAGCAAGGCTGGGAGCTCCTGAGAGGGTGCCTGGTGGCACCATGACCTGTCCCTCAGGGTCCTCTCCCCCAGGGCATGTGATGCCTGAAGGGCTCTTCCCAGTCAGCTCCCAGGGAGCCATCTCCCAGGGAGATGGTTCAGGTGACACCCACTCACCCCTCAGTAGCTGCAAACCCACCCAGGGCAGGCAGCTCCAAGGCTGGGTCCAGAGAGACCCCAGCCCCACTGAGGGCATCTCCCTGACTGAGGCCCATATCCACGGTCTCAGTCCAATTGACCAGACATCAGCCCAGAGGGTGAGGACATGAGGACTGATTGACCAAGTCTTATCCTTGCCACCCACGAGACCAGGAGGAGGGTGGGAGCGACCAGCAAACAAATTAGTCCTCCCGTCCAGAAGAGTCGGAGCAGAGGAAGGAGAGGCCCATAGGGAGAACTGCATCTGCCTAGACCCAAGTTCGTAGGAAGCTGGAGGCTGGGGAGGCTCCATCCTGGAGAGAAGGGTCCAAGGGGGTCTGTAGGAGTCTCTGGTGGGTCAGCCAGGCTGTGAGCACAGGGTCCAGCTTGCTGCTGAGCTGGGAGTGTCTCTGTGCAGGGGGACCCTTGGGACCTGGCGGGGAAGGGCCTGGACCCTGCATTCTGTCCCAGGGTCAACACTGATGCCTTCTAAGCCTCCTCACACAGCCTCCTTGACATTCTTTTTCATTCTCTGAAGATTTGTGATGCTTTGGGTTGATTTTACTCTCAAACCTTTTTCCCGTCAGGGCCTTCTTGCAAGGGGCAGTTGTCGATGTCTTCGTCGTGTTTTTTACAGATTGTGCGGCCCAGGTTCAGGTCCATTAAATATGTCAAAGAGTACTTCTGTCAAAGGGAGATTATAGAAACTTCTGTGAATACATACTTTGCAGTAATGAGAAAAGCACAGAGATTCACATAGAAAATGGGCAAACGGTGTGAATGCGCATATATGTATCAACTGAGACAAACCTAGGTGCATTTTCTTATTTTTTTATTATCAGTTTATATATTATTTTTCTTTTTCATCCTAAATCTCCATTTTCTTACAAGAAGATGCCCCTGAGTGCAGCTCCTACAGCCCTGGAATTTCCCCTGCCTCGCTCCTCCTGATGGTTGGCACCCAGGAGCTGCATCACCAGCACATGGCACTGGGGGGTGGGAGTTGGTTCCAGGATGAAGGGCCCTGGCATTGACAGTACACGCACAGCACACCTGGCATCACCCAGCTCTCAATCACATTATCCAGACACCCGGAGGGCATCACGTGGCTCCTTCTAGGGAGGAGGCCAAAAATGCTCATCCGCTGAGCCTCTGTCAAAGCCATGCTGTCCCTTTAGGGGCAACATCCAGACCAGGATCGGGGCCTGGGGGGCTGGATGTTCCCTCTCTCCTGGGGCAGCTGTGACACCCAAGGGCTCACCTGGCAAACCTTCATCCAGGTGGATGTTTGTGACCCGGGTGCTGCTCTGTGTATTCATCAGCTTCTCTAAGAAGTCATCATGAGATAGAATTCATCTCTTATGAAGAGGTGGTGAGAACTCAGAAGAACTCAAACATGGAGAGGGATGTAGCCAGAAACCTCCCCAGGGAGGAATATGCCTCTGGGGCACTGACCTGGAAATGCCTAGAAAGCCTAGAAAACTGGCTTCCTTAGGGGTACAGGAATGCCTGGAGCTGATGCAGCCCACCCCCAACACACACACACACACACACACACATGCCCAGTCTCTTGCACTGCGGCTGGACCCCGGGCAAGGACAAGTTTAGGATGGATTGGGGGCAGCAGTGGCCACACGGATGCTTGAGGGGCTCTTGACCTTGCCAAGTCAGGGGCTGGGACTCAAGCCAGGGAAGGACCAGCTGGTCAGGAAAGGAGGGCATGTGAGGGAAGCCGGGGCTGTCTGTGTAGGAGAAGACCCTCCCATCAGAGCCCTGCTGACTCAGGTCGACTTGGGGCTGGCCATCCAGCTTGGGTCTGGGCTTGGAACGGCTGGACAACAGTTAATCCAGACAAAGGGTATGGGCGGGGGAGCAATGTGCATCAGTGGGAAAGTGCTGCCTGGCCGAGTGCTTAGGACACCACGCTCCCCTCTTCCCCACCCTGATGCTCTGTAACCACAGCCTTCCTGACCTTCCCAGGGTGCCTTGGGGATACCCGACCTTCTTCCTGTCTCTGCTGCCCCTCTCTGTGCCGTCTGCCCATCTGCTCAGCACAAGGACCTGGGGTCCATGCCTGACACGCCACCCACACCCCACATCAATTTCCAAGCAGACTCAGAAGCCAGCTCTTCTCTGCCACCCGGAGATCAGTGCAGGGCTCCTGCACCCTGGTTTCAGCTTGCATCCAGGCTGAGACACCTGCTGCTCCCACAGTGTCCAGAGAGATGCTGGACAAAGCTGAACAACCTCTTCTCCTGAGTCCCTGCTACTCTGAGGGGAAGATCCTGACCGGCCACCAACACACCCACACCCTGCATGCCACCACCTCTCCCCACCCCGCACCCCTTCTCTGCAACACAGACCCACAGACTGCAGCCTGGCCCTGCAGGCACTCATGACTCCTCCTGGTCCAAGGCCCTCTCTGGGCTTCCCCATCCTTCTTATCCCCAAACCTTCATGTGGGTCCTCCAAGGAGTGCCAGTCTTCAAAAAGGCTCTTCTGCCCCCCACACCACCTTCCCCACAGCCCTGTGTCCTGCAACGACTGCTCTTGTCTGCCTTTCAACTGTCTCATCCAAGAACTTGGGGCTTGATTGCTCTCATCACCAGGGTAACAGCCCTAGGAGAGCAGGCCCTGCTATCTCCACTGCCTCCTTCAGGCCTGGAGGGGTCTCAGGGAGGGCAAGAGACTCCCCATGGCCCCACCTTTACCCGGAAGTCAGGCCCCAGGGTGGGGGTGGCAGATCTGCGTTCTGGATGAAAGGACAAGAGATCCTTCATTTGGTCAGTGCTAGCGGCTCACTTGTGCCCGACGCTTTGCAACCCATGGACTACAGTCGGCCAGGCTCCTCTGTCCATGGGATTCTCCAGGCAAGAGTACTGGAGTGGGCCACCATGCCCTCCTCCAGGAGATCTTCCCGACCCAGGACCCGTGGTGTCTGCTCCACAAGGCACCTTAGCCCGGCAGAGGGCCATGAGCCCAGTGGCCTAGGGCCGCTGTCAACTGCAAAGCTGCTCCTTCCTGGACTTTGAAATTGGGGTGCTGTCCCCCCATTCATCTCCCTCCTCGCCTAGCCTTCTGCTTCCCTCTCCTTCTCTCCCCTGCTCCAAGCATTCAGCAAATGTACTGGAACCTTGGAGCCCTTCTAATGGAAGTTTGTATTTTTAAACATCCTTGACCAAATGAGGGCTTCCCTGGTGGCTCAGACAGTAAAGAATCTGCCTGCAACATGGGAGGCCTGGGTCAGGAAGATCCTCTGGAGGAGGGCATGGCAACCCACTCCAGTATTCTTGCCTGGAGAATCCCCTGGACAGGCGACCCTAGTGGGCTACATTCCATGGGATCACAAAGAGTCGGACACAGCTGAGTGACTAACGCTGACCAAACGAAGGATCTCTTAGCCTTTCATGCAGACCACGGACCCGCCACCCCCACCCCGGGGCCTGACTTCAGAGAAAAGTTGGGGCCACAGGGAGGGTCTCTCCCCGTCCCCAAGCCTCCTCCCCTCCCACCTCCATGCCTTCCCCTAGTCCCCTCGCCCTCACCTTGCGCTGACTCCGTCTGACCCACAGCAGCTTGTACGCATTCTCGTCTGGTTGGTGCTCATTGAAGTGGTGCACGGCAAATTCCACACATAGGCTGAAATCTTTCCCTGTCTTCGAGACGTCCTCATACATCCAGCTGCAGACGTGAGGCCCCAGAGCAAGAAGCCCCAGGAGCAGAGGCAGCTTCCAGAACATGTTGTCCAGCGTCGTCCTGGAGGCCAAGTGCTCGGGAGGCCGTCCTCCTCAGCTCCCCACCCAGCACCGCCCTGCCCCACACAGCGCTTTGCTGCCCACCGGGCCCTCTGCCCAGTTCCTCCTCTCTGACCCTCCCATCATCACCAGATGGGAAATAGAGCTGGGGGTGTCCCAGTTTCCACCCCTTGTCAAATAAGCCTTGGGCACAAGGGACCCGCAGGCTCTGTTCCCCCTCATCTGTAGCACAGCTTCAGATCAGCCTCAGTAGGGTCTGGGTGAGGGCCTCGAGCCCTCTGGGATTCCCCTCATGGTAATGCCCTCCAGGACGGGCAGAGTCATAGGAGTGCTTAGGGATACTGGTGGGTCCTGAGTCCTGGGCAGCTGAGGGTCAAACTGGATCTTGGCTGCAGCCCACGATCTCAGGAAGTGTCTGGAATGTACAGTGATAGGCAGTGTGTGGGCTGGGGTAGCGTCATCTCCACCTCCCGCATCTGCGGACCTCCTTGCTCTTGGGCCTAGCCGTGCTGGGCACTGGGGAGGGGGCTTCTAATGTCTGTGAGCAACGGGGAAGCCAGCCAAGGCAGAGGCCCTGCTGGAAAGGACGTGAATGGCAGCCAGGAGAGGGTCAGGGGCTGCGAAACCTCAGGATTAGAATACGCTGAATTTGGATAAATGTCTTATCAGCTTAAGAGCGTGTGCTCTGCGGCCACTGGTGGATAGTCTGTGCAACTGTTATTCATTTGTCAAATCAACACTGAGGTACAGCCCGGGGTGCTTGGCAGCAAGCCATGGCTCCGAAGAGACCACAGAGAAACTGAAATAGAGACGCTTCCTGCTCTCAGGCTCTGGACGAGGTACCAGCAGGGCCCACGTTGTTGGTGGTGGGGAAGGGTCATGACTGGGGGCACAAACACAGAGCAAGATGTGCACGCCTTCACTGGAGGCCCTGGACTCCCGGCTAAGGCCAGATTGGCCAACTCAAACCAAGAAAGCAGGTTCCAGAAGGCTCTGCCAGGGTCTTACCTAAGGCAGCCACAGGGGAAAGGAAGCCTTTGGGGGAGGTTGCGTTGGGTCTTTCGTTTGTCCTTGCGGGCCTGTGCTCGTATTGGAGGCTCATGTCAGGGTAAGGTCCCCACAGGCTGCCTGGCCACACAAACTGGATGTCCCATGCTGTAGCTTCAAGTCTCCACAATACTCCAAATCAAATTTGTTGAATGATTTTTTACACTTTTGTAAATATCATCTGGCTTTCACCTTGTGGGCTGTCTGTCAACCATTGAGACAGTGCTTTCTCTCTTCCCCGGACCAGGAATCTGGCTGTTCTCCCTCTGTGGCTTTACTTCTCCAGGACTTGGGGACGGGGTGACCCCTACACTGGAGAGACCTCTTGTAACTTCCCTAACCAAGCAAAGCTCTGACATCGGTTTCCCAAAGGCTGTGTTTCTGATCCCACATGTGTTGAGAGCTACAACCAGCAGACGGAGGCTGCAGTCGACATTAGCCACCTTCACTTGAACCCTGGTGTCCCCCCCAGAGGCTCGTGGTGGGCTTACAGTCACCTTGCAGCTGGGTCTGAATGCTAAGCGCCATGACATAAAGACAGGGACAAGTGCAAAGCCCCCCAGTGTAGTCGGGTGTATCTGAGCTCAGACCACAGCACAGCTGAAAAGAGCAAACAAAGAACCTCTGATGGAAAACAGGAGGTGAGGCTAGACTTGTCCAGCCCAGGGCCTGCGAACAATGGCTCCATCCCTCTGAGCCCAAGTGCCCTTAATGGAAGCTTGGATGACCACATCCCTACTCTTATCAGTTTGTATTTGCCCTTATCAAATTGTGGGGAGATGTAGAAATCCCAAACATAGGTACCAAAGGACCAAAGCTGACTCCGGCCAGCTGTGCTCATGGAGTTGCCCAGAGCTGGGGGGCAGGGCAGAGTGGGGTCTGTCTCACCTGTGCTTACAGCCTCATCATGGGTATCGGCCAGCCAGGAAAGGGACCAACGACCATGGACATGCAAATCAGATCCCCAAACTCAAAAGGCAGAGGGAAGACCCCTGAAGCCTTTTCCTCTGAAGTCCTCCTCCAGATGGCATCCATGGCCTCTCTGTCCCAGTCGGGCCCCCATGCCCTCATCCCTTGGAGCCTCCAGGCCTGTCTCGGGGGTAGTGACTCTGTATTGATAGGCTTGGATGACAGGCTGGGCTCCAATGGGGGAACACAAGGGTCAGGGAGTGGGAGGGGAGGGGGTACTGGAGCTGCCATCTTCTGAGCCGTCCCCAGAGACCCTGAGAAGACTTTCTCATCTGTCAATGAGCTCCAGAGCAGATGTCCTGATGGGGGTCCACTAAGAGCCTTCTGTCATCTTAGTCACCCACTTCCCACCCCTGTGCCTGGGCATCCTCCCCAACCCTACCCCAGAAGGACTATCCACTGTGAGTCTGGCCTCAGAGATGGACACAGAAGGGACACAGGTGGCTGTCACCTGGAAAAACTGTCTGGATTCCTTTTGAGTGGAATGGATGGAAGCTGGAGGGATTGGAGGGTTAATGGACAGAAGAGTGGATGATGGGAAGATGGATGTATGCCTGGGTGGATGGATAGATGGATGCATGGATGATGGAAAGATGAATGGATGCTTGACTATGTGGATGAGTGAAGGGATAGATGCATAGATACATGGATGGACAGATGATAGACAAAAAAGGAATATATGAATTAATGAATGGATATGCACACTAACCATGAGGGCCCTGGAAGAACCAGGAAGGGCAACCTCTCATGATCAGAGAAGTTTGATTAACTCAGTACCTGCTCCTGCAACCAAGGTGAGACCAGTGATAAATTCTCCATCGCTCAACATTGGCAACAACATCCATGGAAATAAATCATCAGAGAGAAGGAAAAACTGATAGGGACCCAGAACGTTCTCTGAGATGCCTTTAATTGCCCTGGTGCCATGCAGACCTAGGACTCCAGACCCTCACTCTTCAGGGCAAGAGGACCTGCCGTGGGAGTCCAGAGCTCATTTCCCTATACCTATTGGCATGTGCTGTTCAGGAGGGTAAACTGGGTAAATGGGGGCCGTGAGTCCACAATGAAAGTGCAGTTCACCTGAAAAAGAAAAATTCTATTTAAGACATAAAATAAGAACAATGTAGCAATGAGGACTTAACAGGAGCTCAAGGTACATTAAAAACTGAAGAAGAAAGAAAAGCAGAATCAAACGGTAGCCTGGGCTGGGCTCTGGAGCTCAGCTCTCCAGGATCAAGGCTGGGAGCTCCTGAGAGGGTACCTGGCCGCACCTATGACCTGCCCCTCAGGGTCCTCTCCCCCAGGGCATGCGATGCCTGAAGGGCTCTGCCCAGTGAGCTCCTGGGGAGCCCATAGCCTGCCTAGGAGATGGTTCAGGTGACACCCACTCACCCCTCAGTAGTTGCAAACCCACCCAGGGGAGGCAGTTCCAAGGCTGGGTCCAGAGAGACCGCAGCCCCACTGAGGCCCATATCCAAGGTCTCAGTCCAACTGACCAGACGCCAGCCCACAGGGTGAGGATATGAGGACTGGTTGACCGAGTCTTGTCCTTGCTGCCCAGGAGACCAGGAGAAGGGTGGGAGCGACCAGCAAACTAATCAGTCCTCGCGTCCAGAAGAATCAGAGCAGAGGAAGGAGGCCCACAGGGAGAGCTGCATCTGATGGAGGCTGGGGAGGCTCCATCCTGGAGGGGAGGGCCCAAGTCGGTCTGTGGGGTCTCTGGTGGGCCAGCCAGGCTGTGAGCACAGGGCCCAGCTTGCTGCTGAACTGGAAGCATCTCTGTGCAGGGGAAGCCCTGGGACCAGGAGAGGAGGGGTCTGGATTCATCGTTCTGTCCCTGGGTCAACCCTGATGACTTTCTTAAGCTCCTTCCTTGAAGCCTTCTGTGAGGTAAAGAAAACAGACATAGTGGTCTCTGCCCAGGTTCCTGGCACACAGCATCTGAATCCCTTGTAAATTTCTAAGTGATAAGAACTCCAGGAGCATGTTCTGTTCTACTGAGGTGACTCTGGTGGGCTCCTGGATGGGGACTGGTCACTAGAAAAACCCACTTATGGAGCTTGAGATAGTCATCCCTATGGAGGAAGTCTCTTCCCAAATCCTGAACTGAGTCTCAGAGCACCCATGTGGGTGACACGTTCTTGTACTGGGGGGTGACGCACCTCAGTCCTCCAAAGCCACTGTGCTTGGGACCCTCTCTCACCTCGTCCTGGGTATCTGTGTGTCTGGCTGCTCACCTGTGTCCTTTCACTGTATCTTTCAATAAGACAGGAAAGCTAATTATTCCCTGAGTTCTGTAGGTCACTCCAGCAAATTAATCAGGGTTCAGAGGTTAAAAGCATCTGCCTCTAATGAGGGAGACCTGGGTTCAATCCCTGGGTCAGGAAAATCCTCTGGAGAAGGAAACGGCAACCCACTCCAGTATTCTTGCCTGGAGAATCCCATGGATGGAGGAGCCTGGTGGGCTACAGTCCATGGGGTCACAAAGAGTCAGACACGACTGAGCGACTTAACTTTAACTCTCAAAGAGGGGGAGATGGGAACCCCTGATGTGTGGTCAAATTGGACAGAAACTGTGAGCAACTGGCATCTGAATGGGGGACAGGTGTCTCAGGGGCTTCAGTCTTTAACTTGTGAGACCTGATGCCACCTCCAGGTAGGTGGCTGGTGTCCCGGAAGGATTTCTTGGTCACCAGAAGGATCAGTAGCAAGGTGCTCTGTGTGGGGAATAAAGGAGTTCCAAAATGCAGTGAAAGTATTAGCTGTTCAGTCGTATCTGACTCTGCTACCCCATGGACTGTAGCCCACCAGGCTCTTCTTTCCATGGGATTTTCCAGGCAAGAATACTGGAGTGGGTAGCTATTCCCTTCTCTAGGGGATCTTTCTGTCCTGGGGATCAAACCCAGGTCTCTGGCATTGCAGGCACACTCTTTACCATCTGAGCCACTGGGGAAGCCCAAAGGGCAGGACTGTTGCTAATCAAAGGAGAGGCAGCACTGAAACCACCCGAGGCAGAGGCTCATGGAGGTTGGGAGATGACCGCCTTGGACGCTGCACACACCCTGACCTTGACAGCAAGGAAACTGCCGAAGAAAGAATACAGGACTGTCACTTCCTTCATCCTCATCACGCACTCCTGCTTGACTATATAACCTTTCCATACTCACCAGGGAGAGGGGGCACAGTTTTTGAAGTGCTAGCCTTCTGTGTTCCCCCATTGCCTGGCAAGGTAATAAAGCCACTCTTTCTTTCTCCATAATTCTGCTTGGCACTGGGGCACAGAGAGCCAGGATTTCGGCAACACGCCCTCCTTGATGTGATTTTTCTGTCCCAGGTTTGTGACGCTTTGAGTTGTTTTCATTCTCAAACCTTTCTCTCTCCTGGGCTTTCTTGCAGGGGGCAGTTGTCAATGTCTTCGTCGTGTTTCTTACAAATTGTGTGGCCCAGGTCCAGTTCCATTAAATATATCATTGTCCAGCTCTGCCAAGGAGAAATTAGAAAACAGAAAGGTAGAGAATCTAGTAGAAAAGTGGGCAAAAGACTAGACTATGCATATGAATAGGACACACACCTATGTGCAATTTCTCTACAAGAACATAGCAACCAAAAGACGCCCCTGAGTGTGGCTCCAGCAGCCCTGGACACTTCCCTGTCTTGCTCCTCCTGACGACTGGGACCTGGGAGGCATATCACCAGTCCACGGCAGTGGCGGGGGGTGGGGGGTGTTGTGGGACAGAGGATCTGGGGCTGACGGTACACACACCGCACACCTGACATCCCCAAGCTCTCAGTCGTATCAGCCATACACATGGAGAGCATTGCACGCCTCCTCCTAGGGAGGGGGGCCGGAAATGCGCAGCCATGGAGCCTTTGTCAGAGCTGTGCTGTCCCTCAGGTGGAAACATCCAGACCAGGACAGAGGCCTGGGGACTGGACCCTCCATCTCTCCTGGGGCACCCAGGGGCTCAGCTCCCAAGGGCAAACCTTCATCCAGGTGGATATTTTTGACCTGGGTGCTGCCCTGTGTGTCCATCAGCTTCTCTAAGAAGTCATCATGAGATAGAATCTTGTCCCCTATAGAGAGGTAGTAAGAACTTGAAAGAACTCAGACACAAAGAGGGATGTAGCCAGCAATCTCACCAGGGAGGAACACACTTCCAGGGCACTGACCTGGAATTGTCTAGAAAGCTGACTTCCTTAAGGGTTCAGAAATGCCTGTAGCTGAAGCCACCAGCCACACACACACACACGCACACACACACACACACACACGCCCAGCACCTTGCACTGCAGCTAGACCCCAGGCAAGGACAGGATTAGGAGAGATCAGGGCCAGCAGCGGCCACAGTGATGCTCAAGGGGCTCTTGGCCTCCCCAAGTCCAGGGCTTGGACTCAACCCAGGGAAGGGCTGGCCAGTCAGGAAATGAGGGCATGTGAAGGAAGCCAGCGTCATCTGTGCAGGAAGGGGGCCGCCTCCAGTCCCTTCAGGAGTGTGTGCAGCAGGGGACCCTCCCATCAGAGCCCTGCTCACCCAGGCCAGCTTGGGGTGAGCCGTTCCACAGCCCGGGCCCATGACGACCACTCACCTTTTGCTGGGCTCGCCTCACCTCTAGCAGCTTGTAGGCCTGCTCCTCGGTTCTGCCACTGTTGAACCAAGCCACGGCAAACTCCACAGACACCACAAAATAATCGAGGTCCTTACTAATGTCTACGAATTCCATTTGAATGGCCCAGACATGAATGCCCAGGACAGCAAGCCCCAGAAGCAGAGCTGCCTTCAGAAACATGCTGCTCAACCTCAGCCCAAAAGACAGCTGACAGGGGCGTGGGAGTGGTCTCTGGGCAGGGGCGCCCTCCACAGCCCATATCCCCTGCAGCCCTGCGCTGCTGGCCTTCTGCTCTGAGGGGGCCTCTGCCCAGCCCTTCCGCAGCATCCCTGGCCAGTCTCTCCTGTGGGCACCAAACAGAGGCCAAGTGGGGGGTCTCATTCCCTCCTCAGTCACATAAACCTCGAAAGTAGGGACTTGCACCCAGCAGGCTCTGTCCCCCTCATTTCCAGGGCTTCATCCTGTGAGTGTCCCACTCTTGCTGGGTCCTGAGTCCCCTGTTTGCCTTCAGGGCCATATAAGCAGGGACTGCCGGAGTCACGTGAAGTCCTGGGAGCACCAGGAAGCTCATTCCTGGGCAGCGGCCAAGGCTGCCTGTGACCTTGGCTGGAAGCAACAGCCCCCAGGCGAGCCCAGGGGAGTATGGGGTATGCAGCCAGCCGCGGGGGTGTCTAGGTGAAGCTGTCCTCCCCACTGCTCTGATAGGAGCTTCTAACCGTGGTTGATCCCCTAGCCGTCTTCTCTCATTGACTATCAGCTCACGTCCACTACAGTCAGAGAATAGCTTTCCTATTATGTCTCTTCTTGAAACTTGCTGAGGTTTGTTTACGACCAAAATTCCACAGGTTCTTGAAAAGACTACGCTCTGCATTTTTCAGGTGCATCGTTCGGTACTGACGCATCTCACTGCCAGCAGGCTCTAGCAGATATTGATGTATCCCAGGTCATCTGTGTGACCAAACTTTTCTCACATGGACTCTCTTTACTTTATGTTTTGTTTGGTTTAGGTTTGTGTCTGGGTCAGTTTTTCTGCCCGTTACTGAGAGAGGTGTTAAAATCTCTCAGTGTGATGATAATTATGGATGTGTCTAGTCTCCTTTTCTCATAACTGTGTACCTTTGAGACACTGTCATTAACTGCTTGTACAAACAGAGCTGTGGGGGCATTTTATTCTCATCAGTGATCCCTTTACCTCCCAGTGATGTTCTCGCTGTGGAGTGAGCCTTGTCTGACATCAGAGTAGCCACTCCAGCAATGCTTTCTCTAGCATTTCCATGATGTATCTTTATCTGCCTTTTTACTTGCAGACAGTGCCTTAATAATTAAGTATGTGTCTTGGTAAACAGCATGTAGGTTTTAAAATCAGTCTAACATTCTTTTATTTAGAGGATTTATCCCATTTGTGATGACTCCTATTACTTACGTTGCGTATCACTTGGCTGTATGTTCATGACTTCCCAGGTGGTGCTACTAGTAAAGAATCTGCCTCCCAGTGCAGGAGACACAAGAGATATGGGTTCGATCCTTGGGTGGGGAAGATCCCCTAGAGTAGGATATGGCAACCCACGCTAGTCTTCTTGCCTGGAAAATTCCATGGACAGAGGAGCCTGGCAGGTTACAGTCCATGGAGTCTCAGAGTCGGACACGACTGAGTGATTAAGCACAGCACAACACGGAAGTTATCACATTAAGTTTTTATTGCAGTTTGCTGTGAACAGAAAACGTACTCTGAACCATGTCAATCTTTTGAAATTTTTGAGATTTCTTTTCTCTTTCGCTGGCTGAAATGTTTTTATTCTGTCTTCATTTTTGAGCAATATTTTTGCTGCCTGTAGAATTCCAGGTTGTTACCTTTTTGATCTCTTTGCACATTCAAAGTAGGGCTTCTGAGAACGATGTATTTCCAGTTGACTTTCACTCTTAGGATGCAGCTTTTCATGGTCTCCACTGAAATCCTGGGATATTCATCACAGTCCTCTTTGGCAGATACCGCACTCTAGCTTTTGTTCCCGGAGTTGAGACAGAGAAGATGCCTTTTCTTCAGGGGCATTTCTCCCCAGCATCTGGCAAAAATACCACTGTGGGTGTCATAGGGAACCTTGATGGAAGGGAACCTGGAGACTGGAGAAGACAGAGATGCTGGTGAAGGCCACACGAAAGCCCAAGGAGCAGACCAAGCTCAGCAGGCCTCCTCCTCACCCACACCTCTGACCTTGACCCTGGGATGATAGATCCATAACTAAACATGCAGCTACAGGACATGACTACTCCTTAGCCCTTAGCAGGTCTGAGTGTTGCTATTCCAGAAGTCGAGAGGGACCAGGATGGCTGGCCTGGCACCTGCTGGGAGAACAGAATTGCCATTTCTCAGGGCAGTGGGGTGGGATGGAGGGTATAGCGATGCTGGGGTTGGGGGGCACAGGCAGGAGGGATGCCCAGACTGCCCTCTGCCCCCAGAAGGACTCATGCCATGTGGCCAGGCTGCTGTGCACGTCAGGCAAACACAAATTTAAGGAAGCGCTACAAAATAGTGACCCTGCAGAAAGGTCATGGTCATGAGGTCAGTGAGAGTCTGAGGAGTGGCCCCGAAGGAAGGAGACGAAGACTCCCCTTTCTCCAGGAGCTCCTGGCAGGACAGGTACTTCCATGTCCTGGTGCCCAGTTACTGGCAAAGTGGGGTATGTGCCTGTCCCCGACCCCTGATGGGTCTGAGCACAACAGGCGGTTCCTCTGCATTCTATCCCGGACTCCTTGGTTGCACCGTGGTTGGAGAGGAGGACCCACCTGTGTGTGGGGGTCGCTCACTCACACACTGAGGGTGATGGGCATCATGTTGGTAAACTCCTCTCCAATGCTTCAGGGGAAACACTTCTTTGCATTGTAATTACAACATTCCCCTAAATTGGAGATTCTTTGAGATGAAAACTACTTTTGAAAACACAGTAGGATTGGAGCACAGCAGTTGCCTCGGCACGTGAAGACGGATCTGAAGAGGGGAGGTGAGCCCAGCATGGTGGGCCTGGCGCAGCACCAGGGGACCCCAACGGCACCAGGGGAGGGTGGGGTGTGCCTTGGAAGTCCTGGGCCAGCGCTCCTGATCCGGCAATAGGAACAAGCCTTGGTGATTGTGACACGGAATCGCATGTTGTCGCGGCTGGAGATGCCTTAAATGCAACCTAGCACCACCACCTGGAAAGAGGGGCAGAGATCCATGTGGGCATTTCTGGCCAAAGTGCCCAGGCCATCAGAGGGGGCCCCACAGTGCTGATGGTGTCCAGGGCATGCAGTGCTGTGGGGAAGTGTGGGCAGCCCAGGGATGCTGGTGAGCAGGTGATACTGGCCAGCGGGGCTCCGTTTCACTGGGATGCCTGGAAGACAGTGTGGAGCTTGTGCCTTGGGGTGAGGGGTCCCCTGAGCACATCAAGGCCCCAGCTCCCATCTATCCTGTGTGGAAATTGCTCCCTCTCCCCACTGCTTCGGCCTGTCCCAACGGTGGGCACACAGGCCTGCGGCCAGGGAAGCACAGGCCAGCTCAGGGGTCCATGGGAGAGCCCTTCTGCTGCTCTGTCCCCCGGGGGGTTAGGCCCTGTCTCTCACCTGGCAGTGCCTTGGGGCAGGATGGCTGCACTGGCCCGGTCTCATGCCCTGGCTCCAGCCCCTGTGAGTGGAGAGTGGGGAGGATGGGAGCTTTCTGGGAGGATTCTGGGGAAGGCTGCCAGCGCACACCTCCCACTCCCCCATTGCTGCCAGGAGCCGGGCAAGGGTGCCCATCCCTGTGTATGCAGCCAGGTCTGAATGGACAGCTCTGGGAGAAGACCTCCAGGGGCAAGATGGGGAGCTGGAAAGCCAGGGGTCTGGGGAGAGGGAGGGTTGGAGGCAGAAATCCTGTCTCTTTCCTCCTCGGTCCTCTTCCAGTCCAGCTCCCAGATGGTCTATGGCAGCAGAATGGAGAGCAGAGCAGGGACGGCTGATCTTCAGCCACATAAATATTGAGGGAGTGGAATGTCCCCGTCCTATCAGAGCTGCCGTGGGTCTAAGGTGGTGAGACAGACCTCTACTTCTTTTTCCTGTCTCTGTTCTCCTGCTCTGTGGCCCCAGCATTGGGTATAGATGTGGGTTTGCAAAGCAGAGCAAGAAAGGAAAGATCCAGGGAGCCACGGACCGGATGGATCATGTCCTCAAGAAAGTGGACCTGAATGGCACGAGTGTGGTTCTAACCCTAATGGCACAAGGAAGATGTGAATGGAAGGAAGGGACAGACCACCACTCAGCCAGCCTGGCTCCTGCAAAACACACATGCACAGACCCACAGCCCTGCAGGACTGACACAGAGCTGACCTGATCCTGAAACCACAACCCACAGAACGCTGGTCAGAATTTGTGCCCTGAATGCAGCTGGGTGAATCGCCCACTGAAACAAAAATACCGACATTCCCCAGAGAGCACAAATAAGATACAGACTCTCATAATACAATTTTCAGAACATCCAGGATATGACCCAAGATTACTCAGTATACAGAGAACCAAGAAAATTACAGCTCTCCTGGGGGGTGGGGGGAACCAATCAACAGATGCCAGTGCTGAGATAACTCAGGTATTGGAAATATCTGACAGACTTTAAAGAAGGTATTATCCAAAAATTCCAGGGACTTCCTTGGCAATCCAATGGTTAGGACTCTGTCTTCCAATGCAGGGGGACCAGGTTCAATCCCTGATTGGGAAACTAAGATCCCACATGCTCTGTGGCCAAAAGAAAAAATGAAAGTTCCAAGTGGGAGTAAGCACTTTTCAAAGATTGGAAAGGTAGGAACTATTAGTAAGAAATAGAAGATAGCCTTAAAAACCAAATGGAAATTTTACTGATATCCTGGAAAATTAAAAAACCAAAATAAAAATCTCATTAGAGAACTCAAGAGCAGACTGAAGATGTTGGCAAAAAGGGCTTATGAACTTGAGGACAGATCAACAGAAGTTATCCATTACAAACACGAAAGAGGAAGAAAATGTTTAAAAGCATGAATAGAGCTTCAGCAGTCTATGGGACAATTTAAAAAAGTCTTTCATGTCATTGGACTCTCAGAGGGAAATGAGAAAGTGTTACAGAAAAAGAAGAAGAAGGGGGAGGGAGCCGAAGGAAGAAAAAGAAGAGATAATGGCTGAGACTTTCTCAAATTCGTCAAAGACACAGGTTTATGAAACTTACTGAACCCCAAAACAAGTAAATTCTAAGAAATCCACATCAAGGTACTGCTAAAAAACTAAAGACAAAGGAAAAAAAAAACCTGAGAGCCTTTAGACAAAAGACATAATTTACAGAAGAACAAAGATTTGAACAACTGCAAATTTCTCATCAGGAACAGAGAAGCTAGAAGGAAGTGGAATAAGACTTTGAATTCTGAGAGATAAGAACTGCCAAACCGGAACCCCATAGTCAGGGGAAATATATTTAGGAATAATCATGATATGAAGATGTTATCAGCTGAGGACAGGTTTAAGATATCTCATTGCCAGCAGATTTGCTCTGCAAGAAGGGCTAAGAGAATTCTTCAACAAGGAGAAATTTTCTGAGTTCTTCATGGGCTGAGTAACCTTGGCTTGCATTCTGGGCATATGAAAATTGTGTAATGAGACTCTGTCTTACTTATCTGTATGGGAATTTTGGTATTTTTGTTTGGGAGGATGGAGGAAAGGGTTCCATGTGAGTGAGGCAGGAGCTTCTGGAAGGACAGCAGCCCAGCCCACACCTCCGATGTCCAGAGCTGTGAGATAACAAATGTGTGTCGTCTTAAGCCATTGTTGGTGGTGGCTTGTCACTGCAGCGCCCAGAAGCTAACCAGCTGCCCAGAGAGGAGAGGTCGTTGCTGTGGAGGCTGGGGGAGAGCCTGAAGGGACCTGCTGGGGCTGGAGCCCTGCAGCGGGGGCTTCTTGGTCTCTCCCCTTACTCTCTTCCTCCAGACCAGGAAAGTCCAGGACGTATGATGAGACAGGAGGCAGGGCAGACTGAGGGCCACGGGCGAAAGAAGACATCTCTCCCTCCCACAGGCAGGCCTCTGGGTTGGAGAACCGCATCTCCAAATACCTTCTAAGCTCTGGGCATCTGAAGACCCTGCCCAGATGGTGGTACCGGATGGAGGCTATGTGTGTACTGTCCAAGTGCCACGGAGGGTCGCAGGGGCAGGAAGCATCACTGGTCCATCCGCAGGGATAGCAGGACGTGAACACAGAGCCACGTCGAGGCCACACCCACGAGTTTCCTTACGGGGCACACCCTCCATTTCCTGGGGAACCTCAGCTTTTCTGGGGAGTCCCAGACACCTCTCACAGCTAAGAAATAGCAGAAGGAAGATGCCAAGGTTTGGGCTCGTGGGCAAACTTGCATTCTGGCCAGCCTGGGAAGCAGAGAGGAGACCAACCGGGAGAAACTCTAAGGATGACCACAGAGACAGAACACGGTGTTCAGGGCTCCACCTCGCTCCACTGCCCTGGGACCCAGCGCCCCCGTGTCCCTGTCGCTTCCTGCCCCTCCAGGCCTCCCATGGCCTGGCTGGGCTGAACTCAGTGGACGGAAACCCCAAGCTGGCTCCCACTCAGAGACACTAGGCTAACAGGAGGGTCTAGCCTGCCCAGAGAGCAGCCCCCTAGAGGGGGGAGGGAGGGGTTTGGTGGGTGTGTGTATTTGAGACGAGGAGGCCTGGGAGGAGGACGCAAGTCTGCCCAGCTCTCCTGGCAGGCTCTCACCTGTGAGATCAAGAGGAGGACAACGGCTGTGGGTGGTGCCCAGCTGCCTTGAATCCACTGGGCAGAGCAGCCCCAGGCAGGGCGAGCCACAATGGCCAGACCCTGGCAGGGTCCCCGGCTGCTGCTGGCTGTTGTGGGGGCTCTGGTGGCCCTCAGCTATCAATCAAAGCGGAAGACCTTCATTCTTGTCTACGAGGTGCCTGTGTCAGACCCCGTGGTGGTGACCACCATGGACTTTTTGACTGAGGACTTCAACAAGAAGAACGAGGACCTGTACAACTTCAGGATCGTGCGTGTCCTGAAGGCCGTGAAGAGGGTCAGTGCCCCCCCTCCCTTCGTACCCTTCTCTGGGGATCTGTGGGCTCAGGGCAGCCATGCAAGTGAACTCAGTCTCATTTAGTCCAAAGTGGGTGTTTCAAGAGAAGTAGAAATCTCCTGGAGTGGATGAAATGGAGTTGCTTAAATAATACCCAAGACCAGGGCTGCACATCCTGGTTCAAGAGCCTGAGCTGCAGGAAGGGGACTCTTGGGCACCGGGAGACCATATGTATGCACGTCAGGGGCTGTCTCCATGAGGGCAGCAGCACCCAGTACCCACAGCTGAGACGGGCTGGTCCTGAGTCTAGCCTGCTGCTTTCTGCCCTTTACATCGGCAACACATGGATCACCAAGGGTGACTTTGCCCATGGAGTGGCTTCTGTGGAATTCTGCTCAAATGGCAGAGGGGCCAGGGGAGGCAACCAGGAAGGGGAGAGGGGAACCCATGGGTCTGTCCAAGGAGGGCCTTCAACCTGGGTGCCCCATGAGGAGCTCTCACCCCCGGAAGTGACAGAGATGGGAGAGGGGTCCTTTATCCGTCGTCTTTGCCTCCCACAGGTGACTGACCACCTGGAGTATCAGGTCAACCTGGAGATGCGGCGGACTACCTGTCTCAAGTCGGAGCTGACCAACTGCTCCTTCCAGGAAGGGAAGCTCTACAAGGTACTGGGCACGTCACCAAGAAAGGGCTCACTTCCCGGGGCTCTGCTTCTGAGCTGTTGGAAGAATGGTGGGGAGGCAGGGGGCCCAAGTGGAGGAGCAGAAGTGGCTGAACTGCAGGGTTGGGGCGGAGCACTCTGGCCCCAGGCAAATAGCTGGTTATAATAATATTTTAGTGGCTGGGCGACTTTGCTGGTGCACCCACTGAATATCTGAACATCAGCCTGTTGTGAACGCACAGTCACTGGGCTGTGGGCTCTGTTCCTTTTACCAGCAGTGTTGAAGCAAACAGGAGGAAGCGATAAGAAAATGGGTCAGGAATAGTTCAATCAAGGGTGGAGTGGGTCAGGGAGGGGAGAAGCCTGCAGGCACGTGACCTGGTGAGGAGCCACCTCCCCAAAAAGGCTTCATCCCCACCAAGTGTTCTCATACTGGGAAGGTCAGCTGGGCCATCATCACTCAGGAGGTGGACCATCACACACACACACACGTCAGAAGGGCCCACGTGCTCAGGGGCCTTGAAGATCTCAAGTCCTACAGGCCCTGCAAACCACAGCTCTTTACCCAAAGGGACTATATAAGGGTGATCACGTAGTAATCTTGCCTAGGACAGTTCTGTTTGCTGTCTGACTTCCCAGTGTCATTGTTAATACCATCCCCATTTGCTTACATGTCTTGCTTTGGTTCCTAGATTTCTGGTCACCTTAGTTCTGGTGGCCTTCGTGTTCTGGGCATAAACGTGTCCATCCACAGGCTCCCCCTTCCATGGAAAAGTCTTCAAAATCTAGCAAGTTAGACTTGTTGGTGGAGAAGATCATGAAGTCTATGAAAAGAGTAATTGATGATTACAGTAAACTTAGTCTTGTCACTGTGAGAGACTGAATTGTGGAGTCAGTGAATTCTATCTTAGGAGAAGTGTCAATGTTTAAGCCTCCCACCCCACCGTGTCCTCGCCCTGGGATTTCTAAGAGAGCAGGAAAGCAAAATCCCACTATGAAATGATAATAATGTACAAAATCTGTTGATTGAGCTTTTGTTGTTGGAAAAGAAATGGGATCTTGGGAGAGATCCAGGAAGGAAGGCGAAGGTGTGATGACAGGTGGATGGACAGATGAAGGAAGGAAGGAGGGAAGGAGAGGGGATGTGTTGCATGGGAGGAAGGTGAAGGGAGGCGTGAAGGGGTGAGGCAGGAGAGCAGGTGGAGGGAGAGAGGGAGGGAAGCAAGCAAGGGCAAGTGTGATAGGAACAGTGCATACGTAGAAAAGAAGAGGGAGAAAAAGTCAGTTATTCCCACAGTGACGTGGGTGGGGAGACACTTTATCTCCAGTCACCAATTCCAACCATGAGCAGAAGACGGTTTTGTCGGGGTGGTTTCAGCAGGGACACTATCAAATCCTTAAAATCAAAATACAGACAGACCCACAAGTTGCCTGGAGGTGGATTGGGGCGGGGCGGGGGCGGGGGGGCTGTCATTTCCCCATCCACATGTCTAACACCTTCTTTTTTCCCCTTTAAAATGTTTACCTTGTATGTTGATCTTTTCTACATTTTGTTTTGTGTTTGTTTTAGAAAATCGATTGCTACTTCTCAGTATTTGTTATTCCCTGGTTTGAAAAGTATAAAGTTCTGGCCCAAAACTGCACAAATGTCTAGGTGTCTCGGAGTGCAGCCCACAGATACTGTACATCAAGGTACCCTGCACCCAACAGGAACTCTCAGTGGAGAAAATAAATGTTGGTCAACCTGTGCTCTTCATGCTTTGAATGTTTATGATTCCACTCTTTTTCCCCCAGATTCTTTAACTTATAATAAAATGATCTGAAGTTCTTCTGGGCTAGGGCAGTTTGGGGGTCTAAGTGAGATGACATGTATAATTCTTGTCCTTATAGCTTACACACCTTCATGATAGCAGAACTTCAACCTCATCTTTATATCAAGTAGGATTGTTTAGATTTTAAAATAAGTTGAGAAAAGGGGGAAGGAGAACAAAGGAAGATGCTCTAATTACTTAACTAAACAGCTAAAAGATACTGGCAAGAATGCCTGTGATGACATCTCTGAGATGCCCAGTCTTTCTTGTCTAAAGTGTGAAACAAGAAGAAACAAGGACAAACAGTGCAAGTAATTGAAAAAAGGAGGGCACATTCCTTATTTTTGCAGGCACGAGCACTTTCTGATACCATACTTCAGAATTAGACTCATATCCCAGCATCAGCAGCATTGGACCAGAGCAGGTCTCTTTGTGGAAGGATTTCTCTCCCACAATTGGCAAACCAACCACAATGATGTTTGGTTTCTTGTTTTCCTTCCTGTGGGAGGAGGAGGATGTGGGCTATCATGCCCCATTTATTCTTCCCAACAAACCCGTCAGATGAATTCCTCCGGGAAGGCAGTGTTTGAGGGCAGAGAGAAACCAGGAATGCTGTGTTAAAGGGGGTGCCCTTTCACGGATGTCACATTAGCAGTGAGAAATAAGCATCCCCACCCACCAGCTTGATTCAGGATGTCAAGTAATGTCACCAGGCTCAGCTCCCCACTCAACTTCCCCCGTGTGGTCTCAAGATGGCACCTGTGGTTCACTGAGTCACATCCGCCCTGGTTCACACAAGGTAGGGAAAGGATGAGCCTCCCCAAGAGTTTGAGCAAAAGCCTTGGGGTTTAATGTCTCCAGGGGATTCTAGGGACTCTGTGGGAGACTCACAGGCCCACACAGCAGCCATCGGCTGGCAGAGAGGGAGGTGGCTGGGGCGTTTATCTCCTTTTGCAGGCTGCCGGGCATTAATTCCCTAGAACCTCTAGCTCATGGTGGCTCGAGGGCAGAGCAAGCAGCCAGAGTTGATGGGAACAGGTGTTGGCATTTGGAGCCTGTTTGCACAGAAGGATGGGAAGTGAGAGACACGGCAGACACTGAGGGGACAGGGCATGGGCGATCTGTGAGCTGGCAGCAGCCACCACATCCCCAACAGCTAGCGAAGGCTGCAGCTTTCAAAGAACAATTTCTTTTTTTTCAACTTCTACTCTCCCAACAAAAGTTCTGGAGTCCTCAGGACTCCATTTCAGGTGGGGCCCAAGTGAGAGTCCCCTCTACCAACCGTCTGGGAGACTATTAACCTACAGTCTCCTTATCCTTAAACAAGAATGACAGTACCTACTTCTCGGAATCGTTGTAAAGATTAATGATGATAAATGCATCTGAGTCGCTCAACACAATGCCTAACACAAAGCCAATATTCAAACAAACATTAGCCATTTGTAAGAACACCGGCAGTAGCAGAGTAATCTAATTAATCAGCTGTCAACTGTCTTCTGGCATTTTGACTGCTTTGTCTGGAGCTGGGGGCTGGGGTGGGGGTGGGTTGGAGAATAAAGGAAAGGCAGGACATGTGTGCTCATTGACCTTGGACTTCCCAGCCCAGTGGGTTTTTGAAATTTCTTATTTTGAAATCACTGCAGATTCAGAGGAAGTTACAAAGAATGCAGAATGGTCCCTTTACCCTTCATTTAGTTCCTCCCCCAACCATCGTTACATCTTTTGTAACTATGGAAAAATATCACAGGCAGGAAATTGACACCATACAGTATGTGTGTGTCCTTTCATCACATATGTAGATTTGTGTGGCCACCTCTACGAAGACCTTCTGCCCGAACTCCATGGCAATCACACCCTTTCTTCACCCTCTCATACTTCCAGAAATCACTAACTTCTCCATCTCTATCACTGCACCAATTAACACATATTGTGTAAATGGAATCATACAGGGCTTTTTGGGGACTGGTAACAATGCCCTTGGGATCCATCCAAGTCATTTCATGCACCAGCAGTAAGCGCCTTTTAACTCCTGAGTGGCACTCCATGGTGTACTCAGAACCAGAGTTAACTATTTACTTGTTGTAGGTGTGTTGGTTGTTCAAGTTTTGGGCTATTACAAAAGAAGCTTTTATGGACAATCATGTAAGGCAGTGGTCCCCAATCTTTTTGGCTTCAGGGACCAGTTTCGTGGAAAACAATTTTTACGTGGGCTGAGGAGGGGTGCGAGATATTTCAGGATGATTGAAGGGCATTACAGTTATTGTACACTTTATTATTATTTTATTACATCAGCTCCACCTCAGATCATCAGGCATTAGATCCTGGAGGTTAGGGACCGTTGATGTAAGATTTACGTGTGGAAATAAATCTTCATTTCTCTAAGTTAAATGTCCAGGAGTGCAATTGCTGAGTTATGTGGTAAAGGGTATTTTAAAATTAAAAAGGAAAGAAACTGCCCAGCTTTTCTGGAGTGGATGTATTATAATGTTCCTCTCTGTCTCTGAGATGGGTTTCTCTGTGGCCCGTGGTAAAGATTTCCCCCGCCAATGCAGAAGACACAGGAGATGTGGCTTTGATCCTTGGGTTAAGAAGATCCCCTGGAGGAGGAAATGGCAACCCACTCCAGTATTCCTGCCTGGGGAATCCCATGGGCAGAGGAGCCTGGTGGGCTACAGACCATAGGGGTGCAAAAGAGTCAGACACAACTTAGAGACTAAATAGCAATATCATCTCTGGTGACAATCTTTGCTCTGAGGTCAACTTCGTCTGATACTAACATAGGCTCTCATGCTTTCAATGAATGCTTGCATAATACAACTTTTTGCACCCTTTATTTTCAACCTACCTATATCACTATGTTTAAGGAAAGCTTCTTGTAGACAGCCTACAGTTGGGTCATTTTCTAAATCCACTCTATCAATCTCTGTCTTTTGATTGGCTCACTGAGACAATTTACTCATGACTTGTATGTACCATGCATACAATTATTAATATGTCAGTGATTATGTCTATTTTGCTATTTGTTCTCTGTTCTCTCTGCTTTTTATTTCTGATTTATTTTTCCTGTGAGTTTCTTGAACATTTTTTAAAAGAATCCACTTGTATGTATCTATACTGTTTTTGGTTTTTTCATGTATTTTTATACTGTTTTTGCTGTTTCTCCACATACACTTTTTAGTGGTCACTCTAGATATTACGTTATGTATATATAATTTGGTTTACTCGCATCAATATTCTACCAGTTTGAGAGATGGGTAGACAGTTTATCTCCATTTACATTCCATTTCTAGAAGTCAGCCACTAGGCCGAACTCGGCTGGGATGTTAGGATCTGGACACAGAGGTTTCCTGGAGGCTCTTGGCCTGTGGCAGGGTGATAAGATGCCATTTCATAGGCCTCTCACTCTGATCAATGAGGGAGCAAGGGTAGCAGGCAGTGCCAGGTCCCCAGGCAGCCCTCTAGGACATCAGGTTTGCAAAACTGGACATCCCTCTTTTTTTGCACAACAATTTCCCCACCTTTAACCCTTTACCTCCATTCTCTCTTCTGACTCAGGACCTTCCAGCAAATGTGAGGTTCTTGCTCATGTGTTTACTCTTCCCCTTTGAAAACACTCTCTCCAGTTACCATTATGACTGCTGGTGAGACCCAGTCCCCAGGGAGGAGGCCAGCTGGTCTGGAGGCAGCGCTCAGCCCACAGCCAATTCACTGATGGTTAAGGGCGCATCTTTTCTGCTCGACTTGTGAGTTGCATGAGGGAAGACACCATGGGTCTCACTCCCCCAGCTGAGAGCCCGAGAGAGGCTCAAAAACCCTCTGTCAAGAAAAGCTCCCACAGCCAGCCCAAGATAGGGTCCTTGGAAAGGCCTGCTGCCAAACCTGGCCTTGGCTGGAGCCTGGGAATTTGGATGATAAACCATTCCGATGCTGATATAAAACTTTCCCTCAGTGATAAGAGGGCCTCACTATGTCTACAATGTTTATACAAACAATGGGGTTTATGCTGAGCACCTGTTTTCTTTCCGCAAATCTGTGATTTCGGTACATGCTGGGCAGAGGCTGCCCGTGTGAACAGCACCAAGTCCCCAGGTAGATTCCCTGGCACACATTCATCGAATTCCTAGAGGAATGAGGGACGTCCCATGTGGTGGCCCCGAGAAGGGATGCTGAAATCCTGAGCCTGATGTCTGTGATGTCTCCCCCAGAGCCTCTTCCCTGTGCTGCTTTTGTCCTGTATCCATCACTGTAATAATCACATCCCCGAGCACCCTGAGAGTCCTCCCAGTGAATTCCTGAGCCTGGAGGTGGGCATTGGGACCCCTGGCGTACTCACAGAGACTAGTGTCAGTCCTAGAGTTATCCATGCATGGGGCAGAAACTGGGCCCTCCACGCTCAGGCCAGAGTCAGAAGGTACCTGAACTAAGAAAAGCTCAGAGATGTGACTGAGGGTGGGAATTAAGTTATGAAGTTCCCCCAAAGAACTAACCGCCTTGTGCTGAAATGGCATCAGCCGCCTAAAGACCATCGACTCCGTGCATGAGTGTGAGTGCACGTGGGCGAGTTTTGGGTGGCCATGAGTGTGCACGTGTATGTGAGTGTGGACAGGATTTCGATGACGGATATGAGGGCCTGGCGGATTCTACAGCACAAAGCACCCAGCACAGCGGCCCCAGGTTCCATCAAGGATCTTTGCACAGGTGCATCTATACATCCAGGCATGAGTTATTCCAGAGCTGGTAATGGTTCATCCAGGGTAGAGTGTACACCAAAAAGTCGCAAATGAAACTCTGGGAGAAAAAAGAAAACAGCTTTCAGGGAAATGGTTCTTAAAGATGACAAGAAGTTTCTGCCCCTGCCCCCCACCCCTGCTTGGGGAGTTTGGACCCTGTGCTGAGGCTGAGGCCCGAGCACATGGGCAAGGTGGGTTTTGTTCGCTGGCACATGCTAGGGGAGAAGGGGGTGTCCGAGTCGGCACAGGAATGTCATCCTGGGCTCTACCACCCAGTCCTCCTGCACTTCCCTCCCGGGCGTAGTGAGAGAGACCCTCAGGCCTGCCAGCTTGCAGAAGGGACCAGGAGGAGGGCAGAGGTCGGGAGACAAAGAGGTGACTGGATGATCCAGAGGGATCTGGGGATGCGGACCAAGACAGAACAAGGTCCCCAAGGAAAGTAAAGCCGCTTCCACCTGAGGTCCAGGGAGTGGTCCAGGTGGGCAAGGGGTCCGGCAGCCCAGAGACCTGGGGCTGGGGCGGTGCCAGCCCAGGATGCAGAGATGCCCAGTTACAGCACTTCCCTTTTCCCCTCCCCGCCCCGGGTGCCACAGGCAGCCCCATGGCCAAGTCCTGGCTCTGCCCCAGCCACAGGGCCCCTGACACCTCTCCACATTTCCTTGTGCAATGTTTACTGCCCTCTTGACTGGAGCCCCTCGTCAGCTGCTTGTCAGCACACACCTTCTTCAGACTCTTCTTGGTCTGAATGGGGCACGAGCGGTTTTTTGTGCTGTTCCTCTTGCACTTGGTCCGGCTAATCTTCACGGTAATCAGGTACTCCACGCCTGTCGTCAGCTACCAAGAAGCAAAGGCTGTTAGCTTTGACTCCCAGCATGGCTGACGCTCTCCCGGAGGAGCTGGGACAGAAGAGCTTCAGGAGCCTCCATCCCTGGTCCATTCCCGGGGCTCAGCCTCCTCCCTACCTGCCAGGAATGCCCAGTGCCCCCTGATCACCACCTGGGATGTGCAATGCCCAGTCCTTGCTCTGTACCCGCTCTACTGCTGCAGCCACAGGTGGCTTCTTACCCGTCTCCCTCACATCCTTGGGACCAGGGAGGCAACCTGGCTGCAGTCCCATCATGCACCCAAGTCTGCACCATGGCCCTCAGAACACGTGGACAGAGCCATATGGGCTAGTCTAGTTCCTGGGCTCTGCCTCTGTCCTCATCTTCCCTCCCTGCTGCCTTGTCTCAAAGTTAGTGGCCAAAGCGGTGAGAAGGCTGGGCACTCTGTGGGGTGGCTCCTGGGAGGACAGGCCCCAGGAAACCTCAGGGCAGAGAAGCAGGGGAAGGGAACTGGGATAGGACCACCATCCTGATCCCGGCGTCCCCTGGAAGGATGTCAGGACGTGGGCCCAGTCGGACATCAGGATTCGGGGCTCCTGGCTTTTCATCTAAGGATTGCTCCAACCAGCTAGCAAGACTGGTGCCAAGAGTTTCCTCAGTGACCCTCAGCACACCCTGCACATGTGAAGACACTAGGAGGCCAGGTTAAAGTTAAAGAACCTTTCAGTGTACTTGTGCTCGCATGCTCAGTCACTCAGTCGTGTCCAACTCTTTGTGACCCCATGGACTATAACCCCCGGGCTCCTCTGGCCACAGGATTATCCAGGCTAGAATACTGGAGTGCGTTGCCATTTCCTTCTCCAGGGGATCTTCTTGACCCAAGGATCGAAGCCCGGTCTCCTGCATTACAGGCAGATTCTTTTTGTGTGTGTGCAAGCAGATGCTTTGCCATCTGAGCCACCAGGGAAGCTTGAGTGTGCTCCATGCTTTCTTATTCGTTATTAGACTTATTTGTTAAATCATACTAGGAATGATCGTGATGATACAAATGTTTTCACAGGTGTTACTTCACTCTTATTCAGCCCACTTCGAAGGTCAGGAAGCTGAGGCCTGGAGAGTCTGGATGGCGCTTGACCAAGACCCCACAATTAGGAGGAGCTGGATGTCAAAACCAGAAGGGGCACCAGGAGCCAAGCAAAGACGGCCACCGTTTCGCCTCCCTGCCCGTTGTGAAGCACGGATGGAAACAGTCAATGGGCAGCGCACAGGCCTGCCCAGGGGCCTGGCCCCAGGTCACCCAGCCCCTCAGGGGCACACACTCTGTCCACTAATCTGGCTGAATGATATCAGAAGTTCGCTTGTAAACAATTACTTGAGTTAGCTGTTAGTGATACAAGACCAACAGTCCATGGGGTCGCAAAGAGTTTTCGCTTTCACTTCACTTTCACCAACTCTGTTACTCGCCTCCTGGAGTTCCAGCTTTATCCCAGGGATGAACAGGGGGAAGAAAAAGTCACCTTGGGCAGAATATGGCGAGTGGCCGCCACCTTGTGGCCACATCAGCTCAGTGTCCTCGGGCCTGTGTGCTGCCGTCGCGCAGCAGGAGTGATTCAGGTGGACCGGCTGCTGTCCATGCCCAGTGAAGCCCTTTGGGTCATACCAGCACTACCTGATGGCCCTCCCCACCCTGGGCTCCATTCCTGCCGCCCCTCTCTCTAACTGGAGCCTTGATCTCCAAGTCAGTCATTTCCCAAATCCAGCAAATCGAACCAAGGTGTATTACTGTCGCCGTCCTAACTCATAGAGTTTACTCTCTAACCTTGAGGGCAGGTTGGACCAACAGAAGTGTTTTTTAAAACAGCTTTGCTTTCCTCTATTATCCTTCAACTGATGTATTTCAGAGAAACTTTTTATGTTAAACAAAATGAGAGAGGATGGGTAATTCCAGGTTCGGAAAGGACCCAACTAGAGGCCCTCTGTATCATTCTGGGTTTCTCAAGGACACAGCTACGATCTCCAGATCCAGATTTTCAAGCTATGGATATGAATGCTTATATTTTGCCAAAAGAGAGGAATAATAAAGGCAATGAAACCATTCTCGGTTGCTGTCCCTCTGGCAAATTTCTGAATGAAAGCAATTCTTCCCCCGGAAGAGTAGCTAAGAAGCTCAGAGGATATTCAGGGGGCTCGGGGTCTGAAGGACCCTGCAGGGCTGGCTCCCAGGAAGCTGCCCCTCACCCCAGCCCTCTCTGGGAGCCACACCTGTGCCGCTGTCTCACCTGCACCTGGCTGCGGAGCAGCTTGTCTACGTCGAACAGGTAGGAGTCATTGCTGTTGTTGTTGTAGTTCTCCAATAAGAAGGTGAGCGTGGTGTTCACGTTCTTTGGGCTCTCGGAATCCTGGAAGCCAAGCCACTGTTGATGCCGACCCAGCACGAGCGCCAGGGCCGCCAGCAGCAGCAGAGAGTTCCCCCAGCATCCAGCTCCCATTTCTGTGGTCTCCTCTCCACGGGGCTTTCCAGGTAGGAAGGTGCCAGCCACGTCTGCCCACTTGCTCTCCCTGCTGCCCTTGCCAATGCAGGTTTCCACGGGAGATGCCTGTCTGCATGAAACCGAGAACGGAGACCTTAACCCCTTCTTTCCGGGGCTTGCCCGTGACTTGACCGGAGGACCCGCGAGGGACCTGCAGAGGATCATTCACTTTTCTCACCCCCTGGGTTCCTCAGTAATTGAGGCAAGTATGATTTCTAAACATCTCTCTCTCCCTTTATACCCTACAAGGAGGAAAGCCCCCAAGACAGACCCTGCAGGCAAGAAGAGGTGATGTATCAGACAGAGAAGGGGTTTCCCTGGTGGCTCAGACAGTAAAGAATATGCCTGCAATGCAGGAGGCCTGGGTTGGATCTCTGGCTTGGGAAGAGCCCCCGGAAAAGGGAATAGCTACTCACTCCGGTATTCTTGCCTAGAGAATTCCATGGACAGAGGAGCCTGGCAGTCTATAGTCCATGGGGTCATAAAGACTCAGACATGACCAACTCCTTTCACTTTCTTTCATCGGACGGAAAAGAGGCTGTCTGTGGGACTGGGGGAAGGTTACAGAGAAGGTGACGCTTGAACTGGGATGCAAGGGATGAGGGCCTGATACATTCCAGTTACCTACAGTTGTAGGTTCCAGATGTCTAGGCCAGCGATCCACTGTTCCCTGTGCTTCCCTTTTGGCACTGGCTCTCTGCCATCCACTGACCACAGAGTTCTGCTGCTGGATCCAAGTGTGCCTGCAGGCCCCAGTGCTAGCCCTTACCATCTTGGGGTGACCCCAGCAGAGCTTTGTGAGGTAAACCTGGCCTTTCTATGAGGGAGCAATGAGATGTGAGCCTTGTTTAGAAATTAAATCCTGCAGTCCCCCGGAGGTTAGGTGTTACCTGTGCAGGAGGGGAAATTTCCTCTCCACTCTTTGGGTTTCTGTCTGGGCCTAAGAATTAAGTTGACAGAAGCCAGATTACCAGGAGAAAGGCAACCAACTTTCTGGGCTTTCACGAGTACCTGGGAGCCTCCGCAAGAAAGTGAAGACCCAGAGAAGTGACCAGAGAAGGGAGCTTTCATAACTTGTAGACACAGTAAAACTGTGAAATAACCAAGAGTTATTTCAGGTTGAGTTCAGGGTACCCCATGGTGCAGGGGTAACAGCTTAGTTTATGCAGACTCCTTGGCTCTGTGTTCCGGTCTCCAGTTACCAGGACAACCTCTGTCCTCATGTGCAGGGAGGGGGTAGTTTCACTTGGTACATTTATCTCCTGTTCAGGAAGGAAGGACTAGTGGGGAGGTCAGAGTGACCTTCCTGCTTCTGCCATTTTTTCAGACTCCTCCGGCTTAAGACCATCTTTGGGCCAAGGAGCCATATTTGGGGATAGCTTGTCCTAAACCCCATCACCAGCACCCATAAGCACACCATAAGAGCTCCCTGTGTTTAAAACTCTCATCAAAGTGGGATCCTGAATGGCATTCTGCTCCAGACAAAGAATGCTAGTGGGACAATTATGAAATGTGAATAAAGTCTGTAGACTAATAGCGTAAAACTGTTGACACGAATAACCAATAACCCATCTATAATGGGGATAGAAAAGGGCTCTATTTGAGATAAACTGAGGAGTATATCCAGAGACAACAACCTCAGATGACTCTGAGGAACTTCTGGGAAGAAGCATGGCTGTCAGTAGTTTTATGTCGTGTTAGAACAAAGAACATCAAACGAGTTGGGGATACATGCCTGCAGGGTTTCAAAAAAACTGGATCAGCAAGTATACAGAGAGTCAGTTCAGCTTCGGCCCTGGGAAGTGTCTTATCATCAAGGAGTCTCAACATTGGCGTCCTAGGAAGGGAGGCATTTATCTCTTATTTTCAGATGTCATAAACTTCTGGACAGTCTGCCCTTTTCTTTAGCAATTAAAGCAGATATACAGTTTATGTCTGATGGGTCACAAACAGGCTGTTTTAATTAGCATAAAATTCAACACAACTCATATATAAGCCTGGGGATTCCCTGGTGGCTCAGACAGTAAAGCGTCTGCCTACAATGCAGGAGACCCGGGTTTGATCCCTGGGTTGGGAAGATCCCCTGGAGAAGGAAATGGCAACCCACTCCAGTACTCTTGCCTAGAAAATTCCATGGATGGAGGAGCCTGGTGGGTTATAGTCCATGGGATCGCAAAGTGTTGGACACAACTGAGCGACTTCACTTCATATATAAGCCAGAATGACTAACTCCTACTTCAACATGTGAACATTTCTTCTATGAATACAAGTGTTAACTCTTTGGTTTCCACCGTAGTCCTAGAATTAACACAGGATGTTAGCATGCAGGGATGGGAGAAATTGATGCTATTGTTGTAACCTTTTTGTAAGTCTGAACTGACTTCAAAATAAAGATTAAAATGTTCAAAAATAAATACATAGAATCTTAGTCATTGAGAAGCAGCTTGATATGGTGAGGGAGACCCAGGTTTGTAATTGGCTCTGCTGGGGTCTTTGCTAGGTTCTAGGGGAGCTGGTTCATCTCCTCAGCTTCAGATTTTTCATTTATAAGATGAAAAAGACTCATCTCAGATTAGGGTGGAGACAATGAAGGGAGGAACCTGTTCTCAAGCCAGTTAGGAACACCCTCCCCTCCTCCATGACTCTGCCATGACTCTGAACACACATGCCCATGGCCCATTGGACCCCAAGTGTCCTGGAACCTAGGCCACTCTCCAGTGTGAAAGTCTTACTATACCTGGCAGGGTGTCCTCCCAGACCCCATGGCTTCATGATTTGTCCAGCTCGGGGAGGCAGCAGCCTCAAGAATACTTGAGCCCGGATGGCAGGTGTGCAATCATGAAACAGATACAGAAGGATTCTGAGTGATGTGCGAGAGTGCTTGGACCTGGAACAGCTTGGCCCGCCCCGGACGTCTAGATGTACAGCCACCCTGGATACACCACCAGTCTGTGGACCTGGAGAGGGGAAGGTGATATCCAAGGGCCGTGTTAGGAAACCCACAAACATACCAAATAGACACTTAAGAAATGTAGGCTGATTATATGCATGGAATAAGGGGAGAACAGGGGCCCTGGTCAAATGCCAGGAAAGGGAAAAGGAGAATGAACACATCCAAGGAAAAGGAGGAAGTGGGAAGAAGTAGGAGGCCTCATCAAGTCTATGCCTAAGGGAAAAACAAGAGCCTTGGTCACATCTGTGAAATGAGGAAGTAGCAGTGCTCTAGTTCTTTCCAAGAGTAAGGATGAAACAGCAAGATCGTAGACCAACGGGAACACAGCATCCTGGTCCTGTCCACAGAAAGTGAGGAACAGGGACTGGAAGACATCCCTGGGGCAAGACGAGTCAGGCAGCAGTGTTCCATCCACAAATCAGAGGGCTGAGATGGGTTGTTTCCACAGTTGAGGGAGAAGTTGAGGGCTTAGTCATGTCCATGTGATAAGTGGAAAGCAGGGGTGGTCCTGTCCATAGTAAAAGGGGAAACCAGGGCTTGGTGAAGACCATGGAATATGGGGAAAGGTGGAACATGCTGCGGGAAATGCAACAACTTAATGTCCATAAAATAAGGGCAAATCGGGGCTCATCATGTCCACGAAACATGGTACAACTAGCAGAAGAAAAACAGACTCATAAAAGTCACAGAAAGGGAAAGCCTGAGGCCCAATTGCTGTGTGTGGTCATGGGACAGTTGGGTGAAAACAGAAAAGATACGGCCGTGGCAGGGGAATAAGGGGGATCTGAAGCCTAGGCAAGTCCACAAGGTCAGAGGAAGGGGCCCGATCACATCCAGTGACAGCCTGAGTAGATCACGCTGGGCAAAACCACTGCTCATCGCGCTGTGGTCTGACTGGACATCTGAAGTGGGGGTGCCTTTGGTCCCCTAACTGGAGTGGGTCCTGGGCAGGCGGAGTCACATGGCTGGTGAGAGCTGAAGCCCTAGGGTGTCCAGCAGTGAAAGGTTGTGGTTGAATCACGATGCCGGGATTCTTGTCCCTGGAGGAGAAGAATTCAATCTGGGGCCAGAGACGAGGCTTGATCGCTCAGAGCTTTTGTGTAATAAAGTTTTATTAAAGTATAAAGGAGATAGAGAAAGCTTCTGACATAGGCATCAGAAGCGGGTAGAAAGAGTACCCACTTGTTAAGTGTTAGCAATGAAATTATATACTCTCCAATGAATCCAAAGAATGTCTGGAGGTTGAAAGACCTCACCAGACCTACTCCCATAATTTACATTTTAAGATAACAGAATTAGCCAGCAGGTTTAATCCAGAGACTGTCCTCAGGCAGAATACATTATTGTTATATAATCCTAAGGAATGTAGAGAAGAAAAAAAAGTTTGTCCTTTCTTCCTCCTTGAGAATTCCAGACCCCTCTCTCCTTGGGGACCCCTAGACTTCTTATCACCCTGCCTAGGAAATGACTGTCTCAGCAGGTTCCAGGACAGGCTGTTTGGGAGCAGGCAGGCAGGTAGAGGGCACTCCTGCCTGGCCAGGCTGGGTGCAGACATCCCATGGGGCAGCTGTTGGTCTGGTCTCACCGTGGGGCCTGGGCCACTGTGAGGGGGACACCACCCAGCAGGAGCTGAGTGTTGAGGTGGGGAGGCCTCGCCATTGTTCCTTGGCTGAGTTTCACCTTCTGAGTATGTAAAGTCAGTGTCACAGTAAAACAGCTTGTGGATGTTGAATCATAAAAGGTACAGAAGTGCCGGCACAGTGCCTGGGAGCTGTTTGCAGAAGGAGCAGGTGGAACGGCCCTGGGATGCTGGCCATTCCTTCCCTCCATCCCTCTGGAACGACTGGCCTGGGGCTAGGACATGGGCCATGGTGTTCCACTCTCTTAGCAACCTGCATTGCTCCCAAGCCTCCCCTCCTCACTTTGGGGGAACAAATGAGCCCCTCCAAACAACAGGCTGGCCCCCTCTGGGTTCTGCTTTCCACCATCTGCTTGTTTGGTTTGTGTTTGACAAGCTCCTCCTTGTCCTCTGACCAGTCCTGCTCTGGCCTGGCTGCTGACCTGGATAGAACCCAGGCAGGAAGCCAATCGATTTGCGGTTCATCCTGCTGCCAGAAGCCCTTCAAAGCAAGCCCAGCAAGGAGCAGGCCTGGCTGGATAAATGCCTGCCCAGAACGCTCCCAATGGAGGCTATAGAAGGCACTGCCGGCCGCCAGCAGCTGCCCTGGTCCCTGGGCTGAGGCAGAAGGATGTGGCTGACCCTGGCCAGAGGCTTGCTGGTCCCCCCCATGCAGGCCAGCAGCAGACTGGTGGCAAGGCACCGCCCTGAAAGGCCCAGGGGACGTTTGCTCTTTCCAGACTAAGACACCTAAGAAACCACAGGTCTCAGGAGGTCAGAGGTCACAGGGCCAGGCGTTTTGTCTCCAAGGGATTTCTGCCTGGGGTGGTGGGTTTTTCACATGCCATTGTCCTCATGCAAGCCTTCTACAGATGGTGTCCGTAATGCTGTGATGTTGGTTTATCAGCTCCTAAGCAGGCTATAGCGAAGGATAAGGAAGCGTGCTGCAGTTCACAGAGTCACTTGTAAAAGAATGAAACTAGAACACTTTCTAACACCATACACAAAAATAAACTCAAAATGGATTAAAGATCTAAATGTAAGACCAGAAACTATAAAACTCCTAGAGGAGAACATAGGCAAAACACTTTCCGAATCACAGCAGGATCCTCTATGACCGACCTCCCAGAATACTGGAAATAAAAGCAAAAATAAACAAATGGGACCTAATTAAAATTAAAAGCTTCTGCACAACAAAGGAAATTATAAGCAAGGTAAAAAGACAGCCTTCAGAATGGGAGAAAATAATAGCAAATGAAGCAACTGACGAACAACTAATCTCAAAAATATACAAGCAACTCCTGCAGCTCAATTACAGAAAAATAAAAGACCCAATCAAAAAATGGGCCAAAGAACTAAACAGACATTTCTCCAAAGAAGACATACAGATGGCTAACAAACACAGATGTTCAACATCACTCATTATCAGAGAATTGCAAATCAAAACCACAAGGTACCATTTCACACCAGTCAGAATGGCTGCTATCCAAAAGTCTACAAGCAATAAATGCTGGAGAGGGTGTGGAGAAAAGGGAACCTTCTTATACTGTTGGTGGGAATGCAAACTAGTATAGCCACTGTGGAGATTCCTTAAAAAAACTGGAAGTAGAACTGCCTTATCTCCCAGCAATCCCACTGCTGGGCATACACACCAAGGAAACCAGAATTGAAAGAGATATGTGTACCCCAATGTTCATCACAGCACTGTTTATAATAGCCAGGACATGGAAGCAACCTAGATGTCCATCAGCAGATGAATGGATAAGAAAGCAGTGGTACATATACACAATGGAGTATTACTCAGCCATTAAAAAGAATACATTTGAAACAGTTCTAATGAGGTGGATGAAACTGGAGCCTATTATACAGAGTGAAGACTCTGGCATTGAAACATGTATAATATCATATAAGAAACGAATTGCCAGTCCAGGTTCGATGCAGGATACAGGATGCTTGGGGCTGGTGCACCGGGATGACCCAGAGGAATGGTACAGGGAGGGAGGTGGGAGGGGGGTTGAGGATGGGAAACACATGTACACCCGTGGCGGTGTATGTTGATGTATGGCAAAACCAATACAATATTGTAAAGTAATTAGCCTCCAATTAAAATAAATTTAAATTAAAAAAAAAAAGAGTAGGACATGACTTGGCGATTGAACACCACCAACAAAGCGGGCTATGTCACTTAAATAGTGGTCAAGACCCATCCTGAAAACAAAGAAGGGCACCTAGGCCCTGAAGGCCACTGGTGGCCACTGCCTGGTTTCCTGTCAACTTACCTCCATTCTCCCCGGGCAAACAGCAGCAAACGCTGAAGAGGACACAGACTTTGCTGTGTAACCTTCAAGTCTTCAAGTCCTTTGCCCGTGTTTCCATTTAGTTGTCGGTGTTCCACTAATTTCTTTATCCTTAATAATAATGATCTGCGGGTAGGTGTGCTGCAAATATCCTTTCCTGGGTTGTGGTTTCCTCTTTCTGTTTGAGCTATGCTAAGTTGGTAAAAAATACATCTTTACTGTTAATGATGTGTGTGTGTGTTAGTCGCTCAGTCTCGTCCGACTCTTTGTGACCCCACGGAATGTAGCCTGCCGTCCATGGAATTCTCCAGTCAAGTATACTGGAATGGATTGCCATTCACTTCTCCAGAGGGTCTTCCCGTCCCAGGGATCGAACCCTGGTCTCCTGCATTGCAGGCAGATTCTCTCCTGTTTGAGCTATAGAGAAGTCCTTAATGGAGTGAATGTATCAGTTTTTTCTCTTACAGTTTGCAGTTCTGATGTCTATTTAGGAAATTAAAGTCATAAAGCTCTTTTCCTATATTTTCACTTAAAACTTCTTAAAGTTTTAAAGTTTAGCATTTCATATTTATGTTCATAACTATCAAGATTTTCTTTTTTTTTGCATGGTGTGTTTACTAATGTTTGTTTAGAATTTTTATATCCATGTTCATAAGTGAGACTGGCTCCAAATTGTCCTTTCTCACACTGACCTTTTCTGTTCTGGGTTTTAAGGTTATATGGGCTTCAGACAACAACCCGGGGAACATGTCTATCTGGGTCCCTGCAGGTCACACTAGCAAAAGGAGGGCTTACTTATGGGGGTACCTGCAATGTTGTGGGCGAAGGAACCCAGGGCACAGGACTGTCATTTCCTGCAGGATGAAGGGAACCTCAGATGGTCACCTGACCAGGAGACCAAGGAAAACTGCCATGATGTTTCTTACCTTCTGCCCTCCACCTCTGGCTGGGCATCTTTTGGCCAAACACAACAGGAAGTCAGAGGTCATGGCCCCATGGGTGCAGTCTGTACAGGTCAGAACCACAGAGCAGACAGCACCAGGAGGCGGCTGGTGAGTGGGGCTGGGGGTAAGGTCGTCTGACATGGAGAGATTTCCCTGCTTTCATTCTCGGGAAGAGTTGGTAGATTTTTATTTTATTNTATAGGATGCAAAGATGCAGGAAGGTAACGGTTCCTGCCTTCAATAACCTCTCTAGGCATTTATCCCTGCTGCTGCTGCTAAGTCACTTCAGTCGTGTCCGACTCTGGGTGACCCCATCCCTGGGATTCTCCAGGCAAGAACACTGGAGTGGGTGGCTATTTCCTTCTCCAGTGCATGAAAGTGAAAAGTAAAAGTGAAGTCACTCAGTTGGGCTTGACTCTTAGTGACCCCATGGCCTGCAGCCTACCAGGCTCCTCTGTCCATGGGATTTTCCAGGCAGGTGTGTTGGAGTGGGTTGCCATTGCCTTCTCCAAGGCATTTATCCCTGGTGGTTTCTAAATTTATCATGTGATGTATGGTTTAGAGTATAGCCATGTATTACAAATTTGTACTCCTTTAAAAGTTATGACAGTACTGTAAGGAACCCTGTCTTATACCTGACCTAACACCAAGCAGTAACTCCTTTCTCTGGTTCACAAAACAATTAGTTTATTCCAGTAAAATTTAATGTCATAGCACCTTGAGCTGGGAGGTGATCTTAATGGCACAGCATTTCCAGTCCGGATTCGCATCCCTGGAAGAGAATCTGTAATCAGCAGAGAAAAAAGCGCCTGACAGCACTTTGATGATTTTCAGAGGGATGCTCCCTCTGGCTCCTTTCGATGAAGAGGTGTTGGTTGTGCTTCTTGTGAAATCTGACCACATCTTGAACCAGTAATCCTGAAAGGATTTTAGAAATGCATTTTGTCTTTAGAGAAACGTCTTTCTTTTTTTTTTTCTTCTTAACTGTTGATCACCTGTTTTGTTGTGGAGCATTATAGGAAGACTTCATCCTCAGCATTCAGCCTCAGTTTGCACAGAAGTCATTGCATCTTAGGACTGATGCAGATCCAGCAGGTCGGTGTACTGTCCTTGCTCTGGGACCAGGGGCAAGTTCCTTAGCCTCTCCGTGCCTCAGTTTCCTGTGTTGTAAGATGAGTGTAAGAGAAGTGAGTGAAGGTTCCATGAATATGTGCTTGTAAAATGTTTAGTCTTAAAAATGAGGATTATTAATTAGCATCTTTATCAGAATGATCAGGCCCAGTTATTTATCAAGGAAACAGAGAACCAAACAGATGAAGTTGACTTTGCCAGGATTTCAGAGTCAGAGACTTTTTGGACTGCATCCTTGGGCTTTTAATGAAGTAAAATATCAATATTTGAAAGAGCTTTGCACCAACCACATAAGGGTTATTTATACTGTGGAGGACTGTGTTTTTAGTAATGCTTGTCTCTGGAAAAGCTTGGGGAAGAAGGGTACTCAGAGTTCTTTGAGCTTTAATAGCGTTACATAATTCTTTGAGGCCAACAGCTAGATCTAGTTTCTCTGTCAGTGACAGTGGGAAGACAGATTCTGTGTCAGTTTTAGATGTTCAGAATCTTACCTTACGCTGGGCGTCACTTGCACCTGTCTTCAGCTTTCTGGGCTGGGATACCTGTGTTAATCCTCTCTGCCCTAGCTCCCTTAGCCAGAGAATTTTTCCTGGCTTTAAACCACAGTGCAGTCCATCTGCATGTCAGACTCCTAAGTTAACAGCACACATCCACATATCGGTGTCATTGAGCCCACCTGTGTAAGAGCTGACAGCACTTTACTGGGGGCAGGTGATGCTGTTTGGGGCGCTGGTGGCTGTTACGGGTGCTCAACCTACTTTACTGAAAATGTTTCACGCCTGGGGCTGGTTAACCCAACTGCAGATTAAAACCTGTGTAAGCGTGGATCCCCTTTGCTCAGTGTCGACCCACACACTGTGCTAGTTTTGTGGCAATGCAGCCTTCTCACTGCTCTTCTGTGGCTCTTCCTTTTTTGTTGCCTTCAGTAAAATTAGCCGAAAATATGAAGGAATCAGTCATGCATTCTTCTGTACATAAGGCACAAGTTCAGGCTCACCCGTGAGATGTCTGTGTTCCTTGCTGGTCTTTCCCACATTCCTCTGCAGGAAAGGACCTGCTGAGCCATCACAAGAAACTGCTGTCATGATGGTCAGTCTTTCTGCTTGACTGACAGATCAACAGTGATGTGTTCTTGGAGTCATGGAATTCAATTAAAACTTAACTCCTTCGCTGGCTTAGCTTAGTGTAGCAAAATTGCCATTGAAAGGGCTGTGCTTTGGTTTTGTTTCCAAAGATGAGCTATTAAATTTTGTAGTTAACATCAAATTTTAGTTTACCATCGTAATGAACTGATGGTCAGCCGACCTAGGTCTGACAGCAAGATGGCTTTGCATTTCTACAGCCTGTACTGTATCTGCCATCCTGTTATAGGAGACCACAGTGGGGAACACTGCCTGTGGAAGAGAGTGGCTTAAGACTGACTGTGGGAGCAGGTTCTGGGTGGTTAACTCTATCTTCCCATGCTCCTGAATGTTCCCCAGGCTCAAAGCTTATAAAGAGCTATAAATCTGGCAGTGTCAAAGTAAATTTAATGAAAGGCCATATAGGGTTGGGTGCATCCTTAGTCATGTCTGACTCTTTGTGATCTCTTGGACTGTAGCCCACCAGGCTCCCATGGAATTTTCCAGGCAAGAATATGGGAATGAGTTGCCATTTCCTACTCCAGGGGATCTTCCCCACCCAAGGATCAGACCCATGTCTCATGCATTGGCAGGCAGATTCTTTACCACTGCGCCATCTGCTGCTGCTGCTACTGCTGCTAAATCGCTTCAGTTGTGTCCGATTCTGTGCGACCCCGTAGACAGCAGCCCACCAGGCTCCCCTGTCCCTGGGATTCTCCAGGCAAAAATACTGGAGTGGGTTGCCATTTAGTTCTCCAATGCATGAAAGTGAAAAGTGAAAGTGAAGTTGCTCAGTCGTGTCCAACTCTTAGTGACCCCATGGACCGCAGCCTACCAGGCTCCTCCGTCCATGGGATTTTCCAGGCAAGAGTACTGGAGTGGGGGTGCCATTGCCTTCTCCGCTGTGCCATCTGGGAAGCCTCTTATAGGTTTGCTCAGAAATAACTGAATCTATATTTCTTAGCTACTTGTGAAAATTGGGAGTATTTCTTAAGCATTGTGGGTCATTAATTATCAGTATTTTTCACTCAGCTTTATTGTGGCAAAGACTGTGTTCAAATTTTGCCAAATTATGATGGGGACATATGATGGCATTTGTAAAGCATTTAGGTCCACCTCAGTTACAGTAGATATTCAGATGCATAGGTGGTATAGTGTAAGAAATATATATATATATTATATTTTTATGTAATGATAGAATAACCTGTTATGTATTATGTAATGTATATGTGAGCCATAATAATATGTACACACACTCTGTGTGTATGTGTGTATATATATGTAAGAAGGCCAAATACAGATTCTAGTTTACTGGCTTGGTGACCCTGGCCAAGCAAATCGTACTCAGAGCTTCTGTTTTTTTTTTAGCTTTCGCATGGGCAGAGGGAAGGAATTTACTTGTCAGAGCTGTAAGGATTGAATGAGGTGCTGCACAGAGCTGTATTATAATCATTTGGTTTTTTGATTTTTAGTGTCCAGTTATTTCATACATCAAACGATGATAGTCATGATTGGCCTTTTTCTGTTTGCATTTTTGCAGTGTTCACCATATTCTCTCATTCCTGTGAGCCCTGTGAGGTGCAGAGTCCTTTACCGGTGGTAGGGAGGGCCAGGACTGTGGTGGCCTGCGGCTCGGGTGTAAGGGCCTGGGGGTCTACCTTGTTTGCTGGCTGTGGCCCAGCACCTCCCTGGGCCTTCAGGGGACTCTGGTGAATGCCTTACAGATGCTGATTTGTTTTCTTGTGCTCTTTTGTTTAGTTGGAAGAGCAAAGGTAACAAAGTGAAGGGGGGTCCAAGTTTCTTTCTTCTGTGTTTCCTTCAATACCTGTTCGTTGTAAATGTAGCAGCTACTTATGGTAGGAAATAGCAAGGAGTACAGAACAGTTTCAGTTGAAAAGTAGAGTTTTCCCTGAATCCTCATGCTCCTGAATCTTACTCAGCAGAGGTAACTGTTTTTAACTTTCCTTTTGATTCTTCTGATGGTTGCTACCATGATTCTAAGTAATTTTAGAATACTTCTGCTACCTTACTAATTTTAGATACTGTTTGTTGATTCTGCTGAAAATGAAGAAGGTAGCATGGTTTACGTGACAGTGCATCTTCACCTCCTGATTTTCATGATTTCTTAATCTCTAAATACTATATTTTATATGTAAATAGCATTTAAACTTTATATAATTCTACTTTAAATTTTTTTCAGGTATTTCCCCGTATCTGTGAGTTATAGAGTGACCGTGAAGGTAGTGTTCAAACTGGGATATTTTTGAGGTGCCAAGAAAATCGGTATAAACCAGGAGTGTCCTTGCAACCAGGACAGAGGATCATCCTAGTTATAGGAGACTTTATAATTCATTTTTATGCTTTCACTTTGAGTTCATTTGATCAGCGTATAAAATCAGCAAGACTTTTGTATCTTAAGAATTTTTGGTGAGTGATCATAGGAGTTCACAGTAAGGAAATTTTGTAAGCAGAATTTCAGAATGTTAATCATGTCTGTATTTGAATATTAATAGAACTTATCTTAGGAATGTTAATTTAATTAAAATCTAACAAGTTAATAGATCAGTACTTTATTGGATTAAAATACATGTTTTTCACAGTAAGGAGGTATCTGCTAATTCTGGTTTTAATGGGTGTTTTCTTTATGGATTGAATGAAGGACTGATATTTTAAGGCCTTTTCAATAACTGTGAGGTAAGCATGACTTTTTTCATTTAGTTATTAGTACATTAACCAAGGGATATCCTCATACTGAACTGTCCTGGCATCCCTTGAATAACCCCCTGAATTATAATGTATGAATTTTGTAATGGACTGTTGGATACTGTTTTAAATTATTTTATTTCAAGTTCTTTTATTTGTAGTGTGTATATGTGTGTAGTCTTTTTCCGATTGAAGCACTGATGTCACAGGGGCCTCATAAAAACAATTTGTAAGTTTTTCTTTTTTTCCCCCCCCATGCTCTGGTCTCTGCATTTTTAAATTGAATCCTCTTAAGTGAAGTCATGTTGGGCTTTTTGGTGTTAATTTCCTTGATACTTTTCTTTTTTCCCCTGGAAATGTTTAAATGTTTAAACTTCCTATCTCTACTGAGGTCAGTTTTGATAACTGTATTTTTAAGGAAATTATTCGTTTCGCCCATGAACATGATTGTACAGGTATCTCTTCGAGAGCCTGCTTTTCATTCTCTCGTGTATATTCCCCAAAATGAAATTGCTGGATTATGTAGTAATCCCATTTTTAATTTTTTGAGGAACTGCCATACTGTTGTCTACGGCGGCTGTACCATTTTACATTCCTACCAACAATGCACACAGATTCTAATTTCTTTACATGCTTCCTTCCAGCACTTGGTATTTTATAAATAATGCCCATTCTAAGAGGTCTGAGGTTATATCTCATTGTAGCTTTGATTTGCATTTCCCTAATTATTAATGATGTTGAGCATCTTTTCATATGCCTGTTGGCCATTCATATACGTTCTTTGGAGAAATGTCTATTCAAGTCCTTTGTCCTTTTTTTAAATTAATTTATTTTTTATTGAAGGATAATTACAGAATTTTGCTGTTTTCTGTCAAACTTCAACATGAATCAGCCATAGGTATACATATAACCCCTCCCTTTTGAACCTCCCTCCCATCTCCCTTCCCATCCCACCCCTCTAGGTGTATACAGAACCCCTGTTTGAGTTTCCTGAGCTATACAGCAAATTCCCGTTGGCTATCCATTTTTGAATTGACTTTTTTTTTTGTTATTGAGTTTTAAGAGTTTGCTATATATTCTTGATGCTAATCCCTTATCAGGTATGTGATTTGAGGATATTTTTCTCCCATTCTGAATGTTGCCTTTCTACTCTCTGAATAGTGTCTGTGATGCACAGTTTTCTTTTTTTTTTAATTTTCATGAAGTTCAATTTGTCTGTTTTTTTTTTAACCTGTGCCTTTAGTGTCATATCCAGGATACCACTGGCAAATGTGGTGTCGTGAAGCTTTTGCTCTGTTTTCTGTTAAGAAGTTTTGCTGTTTTAAGTGTTGCATTTAGGTCCTTGATCCATCTTGAGTTAATTTTCGGGTAAGGCTATGCCTAAGGCTGGAGCTTCCCTCATAGCTCCGTCAGTAAAGAGTCTGCCTGCACAGTGGGAGACCCGGGTTCGATTCCTGGGTGGGGAAGGTCCCCTGGAAAAGAAAATGGTAACCCACTACAGCACTCTTGGCCTGGGAAATCCCATGAACAGAGGTGCCTAGCGGGCTGCATACAGTCCATGGGGTGGCAAGAGTCAGACACGACTTAGCGACTACACCACCATCATACGTAAGGGTCCAGCTTCATCCTTTGGCAAATCAATATTCGATTTTCCCAGCACAGTTTGTTGAAAAGACTGTCTCTTTCTTGTTGAATATTTTGATACCTTTGTTGAAAATCATTTGACCATAAATGCAAAGATTTGTTCATGGGCTTTCTGTTCTAGTCCACTGGTCTGTATGTCTGTCTTTATTGCCAGTACCACATTGTTTTGATTACTATAGCTTTGCAGTTAAGTTTTGAAATCAGGAAGTGTGAGCCCTCCAGTTTGTTCTTTCTCAAGATTATTTTGGCTTTCAGGGTTCCTGTGATATTTGCTTTATAAAGATGGCTGCCATGTTTGGGTGCCTAGATGTTCACAACCAGTATACTTTCATTTGAGTTGTATTTTTAGTATTATGAAGTGAATTTCTCTATTTCATTTGATACTTTTGAGCCCAAATTCTACCTCCTCTGATGCCAGGGTGGCAGTCTTTGCTTTCTTGTTACTTGGGATTGCTTGTTTTAGGGCTGTGTTAGTTAAGAGGATTATCTGATGCCTGTGGCCACGTGGCCTGTGCTGCCCGGCCCCAGGGAGAGGGCAGCTCCCCTCCCTGCTGCACCCCCTCTTGTGTCCAGGTGTCCCCTCCTGGTTGCTAGCAGGGGCTGTCTCCTTAGCTCTGTTTCGTGCATGCTAAGTCCCTTTAGTTGTGTCTGATTCTGAGTGACCCTATGGACTGTTGCCTGCCAGGCTCCTCTGTCCATGAGATTTTTCAGGCAAGAATACTGGAGTGGGTTGCCATGCCCTCCTTCAGGGGATTTTCCTGACCCAGGGATCGAACCTGTGTCTCTTGTGTCTCCTGCATCAGCAGTGGGGTTCTCTACCACTAGCACCACCTGGGAAGCCCCTAGCTTTGCTGGTTCAGGGTTTTTACTGCCCCAGCTTTCTTAAATGAAAGCTTGTTGACTCAGTGGTCTCCAGGTCGTTGAGTGGATCCAATCCGTTGGTTACATCCACTCCTTGTTGATCTGTGTGGTTCCAGAAGATACAAGGACGTGTTTTTGTATTTAGGCAGCTACCATTGTCCTATAGGAATCTCAGGTCTCAACGATTAAATTCTGTTTAAAAAAAATTAAAGTTTTATGAAGATTGAAATTAAATATAAAAGTTTCTCTTGACAAGTCATGTTGTGTGTGAGTCATTCCTGAGTTTATCCAGTAATTCCTATTCTTAGCTTACTTGTAATGATTAAGTATCTCGGTTTGTTTTACTAAAAGATCCAGTCTATACATATCTCCCCTCTACAGGAGGCGTGACCCCTTGTCATGCTTGACCCCTGGTCTGGAGCTATTACCAGATAAAAGTCCCACCAGCTTTATGTGCCCTACCTGTTCTTGTAACTTTGTTTCAAAAAAGTTATGCTTAAATGCAAATACTTTGGTCAGACACTGTCAGATTGTTTCCTGCATTTGAGAATCTGATTCTTTTTTGTTAAATAGAAATAAAGTGAGAGGTTCTCAGAAGGTGGAATGGCAGAGTCCAAGGAAGAGCACATGGGGGTAGAGGCTGAGCCCCCGCTTGGCTTCTGCCGGCTGCTCTGAGAGTGCTGTGGATCTGGGGCAAAGGGTCAGGAGCTGATGGATATGCGCATGTTGTCGGCAGTCCAAAGCCTACCTTCTTGCAGCCCACCTCTTGTTACTGGTTTGTGAAAAAGCAGAGGATTTGAGTCAAGCAGTTACAGACACCGTGAGCGGTTGGTGCCCACGGCTCTTGCCTTGGTGTCTCCCCACCCTCACCGCCCATGTGCTGAGTTACAGTTTCCCAGGGCTTCCAGATAGCGTTCACTCATCACGAGGAAAATGCAAGATTTCGGATGAGTGAGGGGTTAATAGTCTTTTCTGCATGTAGATGTCATCTGAGCTCTCTGGACTAATAGGCTGTGATTTTCCCAGGCTGAGTTTTTCCCTCTTAAACAGGAAGGGGCAGGGAGGAGAGTCAGGGGCTTGGACCCAGCTCTGCTATTCTGGGCTCCTGGGCGACGGGGGTGGGCGGGGGAGAGGGGCGCTCACCCCATCTCCTCTGCGGAACCTGGGGTGGGAGTGTCAGGCAATCAGATTTTTCCAGCCTGCAGTTAAATATTCTTTTCTCAGCATTTTGACCTCCTTGGTAAGAACATTATTTTCTTAGTGTTTTCTGGCAGGTTAGTGCCATGTACTGTTGTTGTTTAGTTGCTAAGTCGTGTCCAACTCTTCTGCGACCTTAGGAACTATAGCCCTCTAGGCTCCTTTGTCCATGGGATTTCCCAGGCAAGAATACTGGAGTGGGTTGCATTTTCTTCTCCAGGCGATCTTCCTGACCCAGAGATCGAACCCAAATCTTCTGTGTCTCTTGCACTGGCAGACAGATTCTTTACCACTGAGCCACCCAGGAAGCCCACCACGTGCTGTACTGTATCACTTATAATGTAGACTCCTCACTGAAACTTGTTTCTGTTTTCATGAATCTTCTACCTCAGTTCTAAGGGCTCTGGATAAGAGTCAGTCAAAACTATTTTTCTTTAGAACTCACAAAAATCAATTTTCACAGATATAGAACAGTAGGCATTTGGAGTGACTTAAAAGTAAATTTTTTCAGATCAAGTTCAGTTCAATAGCTCAGTCATGTTTGACTCTGCGACCCCATGAGCTGCAGCACCCCAGCCTCCCTGTGCAACACCAACTCCCAGAGCCTACCCAAACTCATGTCCATCGTGTCGATGATGCCATCCAGCCATCTCATCCTCTTCCGTCCCCTTCTTCTCCTGCCTTCAATCTTTCCCAGCATCAGGGTCTTTTCAAATGAGTCAGCTTTTTGCATCAGGTGGCCAGAGTATTGGAGTTTCAACTTCAACATCAGTCCTTCCAGTAAACACCCAGGGCTGATCTCCTTTAGGATGGACTGATTGGATCTCCTTGCAGTTCAAGGGACTCTCAAGAGTCTTCTCCAACACCACAGTTCAAAAGCATCAATTCTTTGTTGCTCAGCTTTCTTTAGAGTCCAGCTCTCACATCCATACATGACCACTGGAAAAACCATAGCCTTGACTAGATGAACCTTTGTTGGCAAAGTAATGTCTCTGCTTTTTAATATGCTGTCTAGGTTGGTCATAACTTTCCTTCCAAGGAGTAAGCGTCTTTTAATTTCATGGCTGCATGGAGCCCCTGGAAATAAAATCTCTCACTGTTTCCACTGTTTCCCCATCTATTTGCCATGAAGTGATGGGACCGGATGCCATGATCTTAGTTTTCTGAATGTTGAGCTTTTCACTCTCCTCTTTCACTTTCATCAGGAGGCTCTTTAGTTCTTCTTCACTTTCTGCCATAAGGGTGATGTCATCTGCATATCTGAGGTTATTGATATTTCTCCCGGCAATCTTGATTCCAGCTTGTGCTTCTTCCAGCCCAGCGTTTCTCATGATGTACTCTGCATATAAGTTAAATAAGTAGGGTGACAACTTTTTCATGAATTCTTTAAGTTGTGTCTGTGACAAGTGAGTTCTCTGGTGCTGTTAATGTCAGCATTTTTCTGGTGATTCTGTTAAGTGAGAGGTGAGGGTCTTGAGTCTCGCAGAGTTCATTAATTAGTTTTGTAAAGATCATTGAACCTGACATCAGGTGTCCGCTCCACCACTGACCTTGGCTGGATGACAAGCCATTGACCTCCAGGTACAGTGTTTTCCCTTCTGTAGTATGGAGACTGCATTCTGCAGTCCATAGGGTCACAAAGAGTCAGACACGACTTCGTGACTGGACGACAATAACACAGAGATGTCATCTTTTGCGGTCGTTGTAATACTGAAGGTGGCATAAAGCACATGGAAACGTGCAGCATAAGACTTAGCATGCTGTAGGCGTTCTGTTATTCTTAGCTGAACCGGCTTCTGAAAATAATAGGATAAAGTACATTTTAATTAAGCTAGTTTTATTTGGAAACCTTTAATAAGAATGATTGCACTATAATTACAGTTCAAGATTCCTGGTACACTTTAGAAAAATAAGACACAGAGAGTGGCAAGCCCTTTGTTACAAGGAGCTGTGGCTAAGATTGAAAGCTTTCTTGAGTTAGGAATGTTCATCACAATAATTAGCTTTTTAAAAATGAAGCTTTGAAGTGAAGAAAAAGGAGCGTGAAGGTGTGAGCGAGAAGTCTGCTCCTTCTGCCGCTTTATTGTTGGTGTGGTTTGTTGCCATCTTGTCCCTGGCTGTACAACATACCCACCCAAAGGGGATTTTTTTAGAGGAGAGGGAGACAGCTTTATTGAGGTGTAATTCACATACCATACTATTCACCCATCCAGAGTGTCCAGTTGAGTAGTTTTTAAGCATATTCGCTAAACGATGCAGTTAGCACAGCAAGTGGTTTTAGCACGTTTTCATCACCCCAGAAAGAAGCTCTGCCCACCCCCTGCATTTCTCTGCAGCACTCCCAGCTCTAGAACCAGCCTGATGCAGCCCTTTCCAATGCATGGTGGGCTCCCCTGTGACTGGCCCTTCGCTCCACACGTGTTGTGAAGGTCATCTGCTTTGTAGCACAGTCAGTGCGTCCTTCCGTACATCATTCCTTTTTATTGTCTGATCTGGTCCACTGTGTGTATACCACCTTCATTTATCATTTGTCAGTTGGTGGATATTTGGGTTGTGTCCACTTTTGTCTATCACGAGCTATGCTTCTGTGAACATTTGCGTACAAGGTTTTGAGTGGACTGATGTCTTCATCCCTCTTACGTATGTGCCTTGGTGTAGAATTTGGAATCATGCAGTAACTATGTTTAACCTTTTGCGTAGCTGCCAGACCTACCCAGGGTAGCTTTTTATACCGTTTGCCACTTGTACTGGCAGTAAACGAGGGCGCCGGTTTCCTGAATCCTCCCTATCATTCCTTAGTCCTCTCTTGATTCTAACCAGGCTGGTGGGAATAAAGTGCTGTCTTATTTGTGGTTTTGATTTGCATTTCTCTGATGTTTAATGATGTTGAGTATCTTTTCAAGGGCTTATTGGCTATGTATTTTTTTTAAGCTTTGGGGAAGTGTCTATTCAGATTTTTCGCCCATTTTTACTTGAATCATTAGTCTTTTTGTTATTGAGTTGTAAGGGTTCTTTATATATTCTAGATACAGACCACTTATGAGGTATACAAATATTCCAGAGTTTTTATGCCTTCAGGACACGAATCTAGTTACAGTGACCATCCTGACTGACTCTGGGTCCAGCCCTACAGTGACAACTCCATATGGATTATTTCTTCTGATCTTCATAATAACCCAGAGGTATAGACTGTGTATTACCCTCAGTTTACACATGCAAGATTGGAGACCCAAAGAAATTAAAGTACTAGTCTGGAGTCAGACACTCAGGGGTGACTGCCCCAGGTGGAGTCACACATGATCCGTGCCTGCCCTCTGCAAGCTCCGTAGCATGGGGGTGCTCCCCCTCCAGACTGCAGTCAGCCTTGTCCTCGCCCTCTCTTAGTCCTTCATCCATTTCCCGCTGGGAGTTCCCCTTGGCGTGTGGTGTGTGTTGTGCAGAGCCCATCTTCCTGTGGTTCTCTCTCATTCTTTCTTGTTTATAGAGTAAACGCATGAGACAGGAGCAGTGGGCGTAGAGGCCTCAGCTTGGTGCAGTGGAATCTCTGAAGCTAGTGAGGCTCCCCCACAGGATGTTGTGGAGTGCATTTCCACAGCGTGGGGGCTGGACTCCTGGCCCCTTGCACACCAGACACTGCAGTCCTTGAGCAGCCTGGTACATTGCTGCTCCTGCGTCGGGTTTTGTTTTTAAGTCTGAACACAAACAGTGCTCTTGGACGTTAAAAGCATCAGCGTGTCTTTATCCTTCAAAATTCAGCCTCCTTTGAAAAATATACTTCTCATTCCTTGGGACAAGTAAAACTTCTGTTCACATGCATGGAAAGGACGCTCTTGAGGGTGTAGGCCCTGGGTCCCGCCACAGTGGTGTTTGCGTCTCAGTGCTCCGGCATCCTCACAGGGTGGCCTTTACTCTCTTAGACCTTGGTTCCCTCACCTGGGGCAGCAAGGGTGATCAGAGTGTCCCATCCGAGTTGCTGGCAAGGTTCTCTAGCACTGGTCTGGCACGTCGTAAGTGCTTGGTAGATGTCCATTACTTGAAGGATATTTAGGGACATGGATGGCTGTTACTGTAAAACTTAACCTCATCTTTACATTTTTCTCAGAGGAAACACAAGAATCGAAGAGGCTTGTGAAATGTATACCAGAGCTGCGAACATGTTCAAGATGGCCAAGAACTGGAGTGGTATGTATGAAGGTGTTGTTTGTTTGCTTTCCAGGCAAATAACTTTAAAATCACTTTGAAGAAGGACATGACTCTCCGCCTTTCCCTTAGAAAAATTGCTGGCTGTGTGGGCAGGGTCGGGGAGGGGGGCTGTTGATCCAAGGGAGCAGAGCTTGAAGTACTGATTGAAGTTTAGGCATAAAGGCGTGTCTGCTTCAGTGTCTGCAAAACACCTACTACAGTGGGCATGTGATGATTAAAAAGACTTACTATTACTTGGAGTTAAGAAGGGTAACCTTTGCTGTTTACTCATGTGCTTAAATAAATTTAGTACAAGGAGTGAAAAGTTGAAGTAAAAGTTACTGAAAAAGATCTCAGATAAATAGAAATGCCTGCTTTTCTTTGCCTGAACCTTGGTGGAGACTTTCTAACCATACCTTACCCTGATAACTGATTGTGGTACCCTGAGAAATGAGGCAGTGGGGGTGTTACTTCTAAATCCTGACATACTCCTCATTTTCTAACATAATACTTTTACGCAGGGAAGGTACACAAAATGAAATCAGAATTCTTTTTGAGAGGGGGTGGCTCTTTTCCAACACTGATTCAAGAAGCAGAATCTTTCCTCTACCCCTGGAAAAAAAGAGGTTACATGAAGGGGTTTTTCTGTAGTGAAGGTGGACATGGCTTTTGACCAGGCAGGATGTGGATCTCTGGCCCCATTGAGCCTGCAGATGACCTGAGGTGGGGGGCCTTTCCCTCCCAAAGCGCGTTTGTTTCCCCAGGGGCCCTCCCAGCTTTATGGAGATGTCCTAGTCACGCCGAGTCATGTGAACATAAGGTGTGCGGTCTCTCCACTTGTTTCTAAGGGGGACGCTTCCAAGTCAGTTCCGTGAGGTAGATGCTGTTGGCCCTGAAAGGTCCTTTCTGGCTGTAAAATTCTTTTTGAAACATTTAGATAAGAAAGGTATGCTCTGTTTTCAAAGTGCCTTTGCCCCTGAATTATAATGTATTTTAAAAGAGAGGAGAAAAGAGGATTAGCGGTCACCTCTTTTTTTTGGTTCGGGTCTTGTTAGCATTGTTGTTCAGTCGCTCAGTCATGTCTTAACTCCTTGTGACCCCACGGACTATAGCACACCAGGCTTCCCTGTCCTTCCCCATCTCCTGGAGTCTGCTCAAACTCATGTCCATTGAGTCAGTGATACCGTCCAGCCATCTCATCTTCTGTCGTCCCCTTCTCCTCCTGTCCTCAATCTTTCCCAGCATCAGGGTCTTTTCTAATGAGTCGGCTCTTCGCTTCAGGTGGCCAAAGTATTCAAGCTTCAGCTTCAGCATCAGTCTTTCCAGTGAATATTCAAGTTTGATTTCCTTTAGGATGGACTGGTTGGATCTCCTTGCTGTCCAAGGGACTCTCAAGAGTCTTCAACACTGCAGTTCAAAAGCATCCGTTCTTCAGGGCTCAGCCACCTTTATGGTCCAACTTTCACATCCATACATGACTGTTGGAAAAACCGGGATCAGATCCTGTAATAATATGTAAAAAGTGATCTTATCTAAAAAGACCTTTTCCTTTGTTTATCTGGGGACCAGATGTTCTAACCTTTGAAAGTTCCTTTCAGAGGAGCGTTACTGTTTATATAACTGAAGGGGATATATGTGTATCCTCACCCCTGCCCTTATGATCTCTTGCCTGGGCTGACATCTCCCTGCCTCTTGACTTTACCTGTTTGTTTTAATGAAGAAACCAAAGTAGCCCTGTTAAATCTCTAGTCAGGTCATGTAATCTCAGGGCAGAGCTATAATAACCCTTCAAGGTGGCCTTCAGAGTCTAGCTGGTCTCCCATCCTCTCCTCACTCTGGATGCTTCTCCTGCCCGCCCACTCCTTCCCCAGCCCCCTGCTCTGACTCTCTGCCTGTGCTGTGCCCTCCCTCTGACACTGTCTCCCCACAGTAGGGTGTGGCTGGTCTGTTTTCCTCCAGGCCCTTCTCCAATGTCATCATCCTCTTAGTGAGGTCTCTCCTGGCCATCCCTGGTAGTCCCCTCTTCCGGGAAGCCCCTTCCCCTCTTCCCTGATGCCCTTACCACCATCTAGCAAAAATAAATGCAGTCCATTTGTTCATTTATATTGTCTGTGCTTTTATTATGTGCTATCCCTCCCCAGAACATAAACCTTGGAAGGCCAGCATGTTTCTGGAAGCTTTCTCTCTGCCCTGCCTGCAGGGCCTGGACCCATATGTGCAGCACAGTAGACAGGTGCTCAGTGTATTTTACAGAGTATTAGGTTCCTTGAATTTGGGACTAACAGATACCACAGTTTATAAAATAGACAACAAGGACCTACCGTATATCACAAGGAACCATACTAGATATTTTATAATAGCCTATAAAGGAAAAGAGTCTGAAATGAATATATATATATAGACACACACACAGACATACATATAACTGAAAGTTTGCTGTACATCAAACTAACACAACATTGTGAATCTGCTATACCTCAGCTTTAAAAGTGGTTAAAAAAGGAAATAATAAACTGAAAGAAAATTAGGTTCTTTGAAATCGTTTCCATGTTGCTGTGGTGGTGATCATGATACCACTGCATCTCATCTCTTTATAGTTTTAGGAGTTATTTTATGAGGATAAAAGAATTCGTCTGATTTGTCTGCTACTCTGCTCTTGAGATATCATCCTGGCAGGAATTAGATGTTTACAGTTGAGGAAACTGGGTCTGAGAAGGTGTGTAACTTTATTTTAATAATATGCTCCTTTAAAGATACTTCCACATTGGTAGAGACAGAGGTTAGTGGTGTTTGGAGTGAGTGCTCAGATTGAAAAGGGGAGCCAGCAGCTTGTTTTGGAAGGTGGGAGCGTGAAATTGTCAAATCAGTGCTTTTAATACTGTCCGGGGAAGTGGAGCCAGCCCGGGAGAGCCTGCGTGCTGTGCTGTTACCCCCGGCCAGGAAGGGATGGAACACCCTTGGTTCTGGGATGGCCAGCATAGATAAACTGTCAAAAAATGAAATTACTGGTAGGAGGAGGAGGATTAAGTTGTAAAAGAAATGATGACATTTCAACCTGGCAAAGCACAGGTGTGCTCTGAGGGCAGATATACATGTGGTTATGAAAATGGCCAGCACATGAATGTGTTTCTGGGGCCACGTTGTCCTGAGCACTTTGCCTAGAAGGTCCGAGTGATGCTACACACTTCTGAGACCCAACTCATCAGAGCTGCTCTTGGGCTGTCGCATTCCTGAACTGTGATGGGAAGTTTCCAGCTACCCAGAGGTCCTAGGTACCTGCCCACCACTTGGCAGCAGCTTGGACCCTCCTCTGGGCTGCCAGGTTCATGATCCACAAAGGTAGGGGTCAAGGCCTGGTGAGCAGGCTTCTCCAATCCCACCTCCAATCTTGGGCCAGCGTTGGCACATACTGGCAGGGCCCAGACTACACTGGTGGGTCCACATCTTCAGAAGTGCCTGGAAGTCCTCTCGTCCTGTGCAGAGCAAGACTTGAAGCTGGGTGGTCTGATTTGGGGGCTTGTGCTGCTGCTGCTTGTGTTGCCATTTCTCCAGCTATGCTGGCCGAGTCAGTGGAAATGGATCCTCCCAGCCTCATGCCTCCTCAGAGACGCCCATCAGTGTGGGGCCTGGACTGGGGATGGAGCTGAGTGCTGAATGTGCAGTCAGTGTGGATGGAAGCCTGAGGCTGAGACCAGCACTTGATGCTGGCCCATGGGGTCACGGGCATCTTTGTGGCCACTGGCGGTGACTAGGTCACATGCACATGTGCCGTCAGGATGGGGCCTTCCCCAGGCGTGGGCTGGAGCGGGGCTGCCCTGGGGGTGGCTGCTCCTGTGTTGACTCACTCACGTGTCGTCTTCAGCTGCAGGAAATGCATTCTGTCAAGCCGCCAAGCTCCACATGCAGCTGCAGAGCAAACACGACTCAGCCACCAGCTTTGTGGACGCTGGGAACGCCTACAAGAAGGCGGACCCCCAAGGTGAGCCTCGCACCCCCTAGACCTCCCCTCCCACGAGTTCTGCTGCTAGAGGGAGACGCACTCCGGACGGTGGAGATTGGAGATTTTTAACTCTCATCATCTGAAGTTTCTGTGGAGAAAATCTGTTAAATTTATCCTGTTGTCAGTACCATCTTCTTAAACACCATCTATGCTGCATTGTGGACAGTTTTTTGGAAATTAACTTTATCTAAGTCTTCTAAGGTTAATTTCATGAATGTGTACCTCACCCACTAAGGGAAACAAAGGTTCGTTCCCTTACTTCTGAATAGTTTATGTGGAGATGCAGTGAACGGGAGGTTGTAAAATCCAATAATTACAGACAGTTTATACATACAGCGTTCATCTGACTTTTTTAGTATATGTGCTGCCAAAGCAAGTACTATCTGACTATTTTAAAAAGCATTTTTCCAAGTGTTGGTTTTGAGGAAAGAATGATCTTGGGTATTTGAAGTGGTGAAGTTTTTCAGATGTCCTTTGTTTTTGAGTTGGAGAAGCGTACACTCCACAATTGAAGGCCTGACCTCCTCCACACATGCCCTGTGGTTGTGGGATGCAGCCCATTTTAACACAGAAATCCCGAGTTTCCTGACAGTCTCACACTGAAATAAGGGCTGTGGTATAAGGATTAGCCGTAGCTTATTTCCAAAGGGGAAAACTGGGCACAGCACAGTAGAGTCGTTGCACATCAGCATTTAGTGCCACACTGCACCACGTGGTGCAGGCACTCAAGCCCTGACATTCGGGACGCCCTGTGACCTGGGACATTTGCACGGCAACTGAAGGACCACAGGGAGCCGAAATCTCAGATTCACAAAAAGTATGTGCTCATGGAAATGCATCCAGAAAACAGAGGAAAAGGGCATCAAATTCCTAGCTGGGGGATTGAGTGGGATTTTGTGGGTAGCTCTTCAATTTTCCTGTATTTTTAAAGGCACAACTATCCATATTTCTTATGCAGGTTAGGGGGAAATTGCTTTCATTGTCACTAATCTACTTACTTTCCTGATTCTTCCGTCGGGTCTTTTTGCTTTGCTGCCTCTCCAGAGCAGAAGCGGTGCCCTGGGCGCTGCCAGCTGCATGCCTGCGTTGTAAACATCTCTGCTCTGTGAGGTGGGCCCTCATTGGCCCCGTGTGCCCGAGTTGTAAATGCCCTGCTCTGTGAGGTTCACTGTTCTGGGAAATTGGTGTTATTCAGGAGCTCTCTCGTTTTATTAGACTTTTTCTTCCTGTTGATATTTGTTAGTACACCAAAAGTTAGCATCTTCTAACCCTGTACAAAAAGTAATTGTCTTCCAAAATCACTGCATACACGTGATGTCAGTGAGGAAGGAGCTGCCCTCAGGTTTTAGTGGATAGATGGATCGGTGTTGATGCTGGCTTGGGCTCCATTGTCCTGTCTTCTTGATGCAGGCTTCCCCGTGAGGTCCTCAGGGTCAGGGTAGGCGTCACTGAGCCAGCCTCACCTCCCCACCCTGCCCTCCTCTCTGATGCTGCAGCCTCTGTGTACTGGCTTGTGGAGGGGCCGGGCATGTGCAGACATGTGTTTGCTTCTTACCAACCACCCTGCCTCCCATTCGCCCCAGCGGGGCCCCCTTAGCGGTCTAGAAGCCCCCAGGAAGACAGGCTTAGCAAACCCTCTGACTGAATGGATTTTTCATTGTTTCCCTTGAATGCCTTCGCTTCAGAGGCTATCAACTGCTTAAATGCAGCCATCGACATTTACACAGACATGGTAAGACCTGCCTTGCTTGAGCGGCCGTGGGGTGGAGCCCTCGAGACGGCTCCCAGTTAACCGGGATGTGACTGCTCTCATTCCTCCACAGGGAAGGTTCACGATTGCGGCCAAGCACCACATCACCATCGCAGAGATCTATGAGACAGAGCTGGTGGACATTGAGAAGGTGTGCAGATTCGGGGAGCTGGTGGGCGGGGACTCCAGGCGCCCCTGCATTGGGCATGCGAGGGCAGAGGGAAGCACGGGCAGGTGGGGTCCCCTGGAGACCTCAGGGGGTGGTGGGGAGGAAACCCCTTGCCAGGGCCCCAGGCTGCCTTTGCTCAGATTTGGGACAGCATTTGTGTAAAACCGAGCACTGTGGGCAGCAGGCACGCATCAGGGCAGAATGGCTGGTTCTGTTGGTGGACGCTGAGCTCAGAGATCATCTTCATCCCATGCCTGCTTCCGCCCTGGACTGCTGTCACTCTCGCTTCCTGTTTCACCTCTCCCTTGGCCAGTGGAGCATGGTCCTGCCTGGTGCTCTCACCCCTGCCGTGGCTGCTCCCTCCTCTTCCCCCTGGGCTGGGCTCTCATCCCCTCCCTGACCTCGCTCCAGTGGTCCTGGGTGCTCACACAGCTTCACGGCCTGAAGCGCTCTGTGTCTGGCAGCAGCTCGTCCACGTCAGCAGTGAATCAGGTGGTGTCTCCACTACTCACAGCCTCGGGGCCCACCTCCTCACCCAGCACCTCTCCCCACACCATGCTCTCCTGTTCCTTGTGTGGTGGCCAGCCTGCCCTCTCCAGAGCCTCTCATGTGTCAGGCATGTTCTGCCTCAAGGCCTGTGACTGCTGTTTCTCTGCTCTGAGCTCTTCTACCACATGTCACTTCTACAGAGCTTTGCCTATTTGATACTGTGATGGGAACTGTCCCAGCCGCCTCACGAAAACTGGGACCTCCGCCCTCTCCAGGACACACTCATCGCCCCCCACCTCGGGGCCCCCTTACAGGCACTCTTTCGGCCCGCTCATCACCCCTGTCTCGCTCTCTCCTTCCACTGCAGTGGGTGCCCCACACCGGCCTGAGCCTGCCTCTGGTATACCAGTGTGTCTGAGACCCTGGCTCTGCTGAGTGAGCCGAGGGTGCCTTCCCCACCAGAGCAGATGGGGTCCCTGGTGGGGCGGCCCCTCAGGACTGCCGTGGGACAGGCGGCTTCCCACTCTGTCTTCACGGGGATGCCCCTGGTGGTCAGGCGGCTCAGAACTCACTGGCCGGTGTCATGGACGGTCTCTGGGCCATCCCTGTCGTGCTGTGCCCTGCTCTTCTGAGGCCACCCTCAGACCTTGACCACATCAGGGCCGTGTGCTGTGTCTCCTGGGGAGGTTTTCTCTGACCTAGGAGCAGGTGGTGAACCCTGGCCCTGAGCCCGTCTTTGCGACTCTGAGTCTGCAGTCGATGGCAGAGCAGGAGTGGTGGGGCCGGGACGCTTGTCTGGTCAGGGTGTCTGGAGCGGGCTTGGTCTTTATTGAGTCTGAGCTGTCCTGTGAAGGGTGAGTGCTGGTGGGCAGAGTGTCCGGCCAGCCGAGGCTGCTGTGTCCTCTCCTGACCTCAGCGTTCAGTTTTCAGTCTGAAGGGCGAGGTCTCGGGCAGCCTCTTCACCACATGTGTCTCTGTGAGATTCAGGTTGGCTGAAATGATCTGTGATGAATTCCTGGTTTTCTTTTTGTTAAACAATGTTGACAGTTTGTCACGGGAGTTTCTGCAGCCTGTCACGTCACCCCCAGTGCTCCTGCTGTTCTGCCGGTTGCTCACGGGCCCTGACGGGGTTGGGGGTGTCAGGATCAGGGGTGTCAACGGTGTGGGGAGAAGGCACGTGGAGCAGCTCACCTCTCCTTTGGGCTCTTGTATCTAGAAAACATCCTTGTCCTCACCTCCCTGGTGGGACTCTCCAGATTGGGTTGGTGGCGCATTTGTTTGAAAAATCAGTTACACTAAGGCATCTTGTGTCTGATTCATTCATGAGTGAGTTTCTTCCCTGTTAATGTGGCCACAGTGTGTCCCTGGTTCACTTGGATTTTAGCCGGCGAACAGGGACATGTGAAGTTCTGTAAACTTATTTTTCCTTTGACTTCAAGTAAAACATTAATATGGTAAAGGTCTGTGATCATCAGTGACCCAGAGGAGCCCTGGTTCAGGTCCCTGGAGAACGGGGTTTCTCTTGTCTGTGTTAGCATAGAGTAGGCGTCTATAGGGTAGGGTAGGCTTCTCAGGGTGTAGGGTCTAAAAGAATGATCCATCTGAAGGCTGTTTGACCTGCACAGTGGGCTCTAGAGCTTGACTCTCAACCACTGTGTTGTCTGTAAGGCCCTGGTGGTGACCGCGGTCCTGGAGCCCCGTCCCCGCCTTCAGGGCCCAGTGCTCTCCAGCATGCTGCGGCTTTTCAGGCTCCCCAGGGAGGAGTATAGTGATTGCTTTATCCAAATGAGAGGGTAATAATTTTGTCTGGATTCATTGTTACATATGCTGTTGTTCTTGATAGTTGTGTTCTACTTTTGATATTTACTATCATCCTTGAGGGCTTCTCAGGTGGTACTAGTGGTAAAGAATCCTCCTGGCAATGCAGGAGACACAAGAGATGGGGGTTCAGTCCCTGAGTCAGGAAGATCCCCTGGAGAAGGGCATGGCAACCCATTCCGGTATTCTTGCTTGGGGAATTCCATGGACTGAAGTGCTTGGCGGGCTACAGTCAATGGGTCGCAAAGAGTCAGACATGGCTGAAGCGAGTGAACACACAGGCACACCCACCAGAACCGCAGTCCCACTGGTCCAGGCCAGCCCCGCTCCTCAGATTTTGGGTGGTGAGAACAGAAAGGTGAGTAGTTTGCTCCCTCCTTGGAGAGCAGGCACACAGCCTGGTTCCCTGCATGGTGACTTGGTCTTGTTTCCCATACTTATCCCATCATTACAATGGGAAGGAGTGCCAAGTATTTTAGAGGATGCGGACAATTCAGAGACGACATTTGACTAGTTAGAAATTCACGGAAAACCTGGTGGTATTGTGAGCAGGACGCCTGTGCAGTACAGCTGCCTTTGTCCGCTCAGCACCTGTTTGCTGAGCACTGGCTGTGATGGCCATCGCACTGGGTCTTCACCCTCGGTGCTCACAGGGTGGTGGGGGAGGGAAGTCCTTGGTAGGGTGTGTGCCATGGCTCTGCCCCTGCTCCAAAGGAGTCGATGCCACGTGCTTCTTTCAGGTATATGTTTTTTATGGCTATTTTTAAATATGCTATTTCATAAAGAACTTTTTATATTGAAACTTCCTGTCATTATTCTTATCTTAGCACAGTAGCCCATTATATTCAGTCACTTAAATTATTCCCAGTTTTTCTCCTATTATCAGTTATACTCAGAAAACTTGTATGGGAGCGTGTTAGGGAGGGCTGCATGGCTGCCCCGTAGACCCCACGTGTCATGACTCCACACAGAAGTGTCTGCTTCACAGACACTGGGCTCCAGTGCCCTGCAGTCCAGTAGAGGCTGACGTGGCTCTGCTCCCTGGTCATTCCACCAGCACCCGCAGGAGAGGGCCCAAGGCCCTGCAGTCAGTTCTGGAGGGGTTCCCAGTGACCCCCCAGCCCGATGGCTCTTCTGATGGGGTTCCCCTGCATCCCCACACCCCCCTCTGAGATCCTCGGGGCTGCCCTGCAGACACTGAGCTGCTGGCCTGAGTCCATGTCAGGCCTTGCCTCCTCTCCACTCCTTGGGTGAACTGGATGTTTAAGGCAGGAGTGTGCACATCTACTGTCTGTTTACGCCCACAAACTAAGGACAGTCCTTACATTTTGTGATCACTGGCAGGAAGAACATTGCATGGCACATAAAGAGTGTGGGGTTGAAATTCCACCATCCACAGTTAGGTCTCCAGGCACGGCCCTGCCTGTTCACGCCTGTGTCCTTGGTGGCGGCCTCTGTGCTGCTGTGGGAGAGCCACGGGGCAATGGATGGAAGGGCTCACGAAGCCATTTGTGTCTCATGAGGCCTGCTGCAGACCTGCTTGGCCCGCCCCTACTGAAAACACCATCTGACTTCTCTTGCCAGTTGGGGTATAGAAGACGTTGGCCTTTTCAATCTTATGAGGTTCTGTCCTTGTATAATTGCCTACAAACTAGCTGATCTTTCCAGAGTTCTCTCTTATGAAGCCTTGCTGAAAACCAGGCACTGCTGTCTGTCTCTTCCCTTAGAATTCCTGCTCCAGCAGCACGGGTTCTGCTTTGAGTCATCGGGTGCTTTATTTCACTGTGTCCTATGCCACAGCATGACCAGGGCTTCTAGCTCTCCAGACTGCAGCCTGTTTCCTCTCCACCTGACAGTTCACAGCACCCCTATCTAGATGGAAGGCAGCACCCTGATTCTACAGGATCCCTAGGTCTCGTAGGAATGTCTGTGCTGCTGCAGCAAGCCATAGAGCTGAGTGGAATAGCTCAACTCTGTCACCACTTAGGGTGTGGCAGTGGTGGGGACACCACTTGGGAGCCAGGCTGACAGAAAGGCTGCCATCTTCAGTTTTTGGCTTCCAGCATCACTAGACGTGGTTGCTGCCTTCAGCTCATAGGAAGGGGACAGGCCTGGAGAAGGCTGCAGAGTCAGCTGTATGGACCATGCCTGGAGGTGGGCCACAGCATGTCTGCTGACATCCCCTTGGAGAGGATAGGTCACGTGGCTGCCCCTGACTGTCACAGACCTGGGGAAATGGGGTGGTGGGCACAGACCTGGGTTGGGGGTCAGGAAGAAGAGAGTCTGGTGGATGGCAAGCCACCTGCCACCAAGTTTCTGGAAACAACATGCTTTCTTGTGTTCCCAAAATAAAGCGAGCTGGATTATGAAAGTTGTGCTGTTGAAAAGGGTTTTTATAGGGAAAAAATACCTGTGCAAATGTAAATACAACTCTTCAAACAAGTAGTTTGAATACAACATTTGTGTTTTCAGGCTATCGCCCATTACGAACAATCAGCCGATTATTACAAGGGGGAGGAATCCAACAGGCAAGTATTGTTTTTCTTACAATTTTGTGATATGTGATGAAAGGTTCTGATTTGTGATGTTTGATGAAAAGTTCTGACAGTTGTGTGACATGTGATGAAAGGGTCTGACAGTTTTGTGACGTGTGATGAAAGGTTCTGATAGTTTTGTGATGTGTGATGAAAGGCAAACCTCCGCTTTTTCTCTGGGGTCTTTTGCACTGGACCTGGTGAAGGTGCGTTGAGGTGTCTTGTCATTTTTCTCTGGGACTGTCACCCTGCCCTGGTTCTTGGTTTCAGCTCGGCTAACAAATGTTTGCTGAAAGTAGCCGCATACGCCGCCCAGTTGGAGCAGTACCAGAAGGCCATCGAGATCTTCGAGCAGGTGAGGCTGCTGTCTGCGCAGCTTCGAGCAGAACGCCTGCTAGAGTTCATATGCTAGTATTTTGTTCAGGATTTTGCATCATGTGTTCATACAGGCTGTTGATCTTTAATTTTCTCTTGTGATGTCTTCGGTAGCAAGGTAATACTGGCCTCAGAATAAGTTAGAAAGAGTTCTCTCCTCTTCTATTTTTTCAGAAGAGTTTGTAGAGGATTGGTGTTAATTCTTTAGATATTTGGTAGAATTCAGTGGTTTTCTGTATTGTTTTTCTATTTTCATCGATTCCTTCTGTTATCCTGATTTCTATCCTCTACTTTCTTTGGATTTATTTTGCTCTTCTCTTTTAGGGCATTGATGGTGGAAGCTTAACTTACAGACTTTCCTCTTTGTTGTGTGGGCATTTTTAGTGCTATCAATTTCCCTCTAAGTGCTGCTTTGTCTGTCACGATTCTGTTACGTTGTTTTGTCTTTACTTATTTTTATAATAGCAACAAATTATTGATTTCCCTGGGTTTTTTAATAGGTGTTTTGTTTAGTTTCCAAGTGTTTGGAGATGTCCCTGTTATCTTTGTTTTTGGTGTCTGGTTTGATCCTGCTGTGGCTGGAAAGTGCAGTCTGTGTGGTCTCAGTCCTTTTAAGTTTGTTTTATGCTCTATGGTGCTGCTGTTGCTGGGTGACAGGTTCTACAAATGTTGGTAAGCTGCTCGTGGTTGATGGTGTTGGGTTCCTCTGTATACTTGCCGATTTTCTGTTTCTGTTGTTGAGAGTGAGTGCTGCAGTCTCTATCATTGTGGATTTGTCTAGCTTGCATTTCCGTCAGTCTTTGCTTCACGCTATTCTGCAGCTGTTTGTCGCATGCTTATTTAGGGTTGCTGTGTCTTGCTGCGGTGGCCCTTTTATCATATAATGCCCCCTTCTGTCTCTGGTAATTCTCTTTGCTCTGAAGTCTTTATCTGATACTAAATATAGCTTCTCCTGCTTTCTTTTGATTAATGTGTATATGACATATCTTTATGCATTCTTTTTTCTTTCACCCTGCCTATGTTGTTACAGTTGAAGTGAGTTTGTTATAGACAGCATAGAGTTAGGTCTTGTTTTTAAGTCTACTCTGCCAGTTTCTTTTAATTGGTGTATTTGGACCATTCACATTTAATGTAATTATTGACATATTACAATTGAAGTCAGCCATTTTATTTTTTGTTTTCTGTTTATCCTCTGTTTTTTGTTTTTCTGTTTTTTTCCTGCCTTAGAGGGAGTTGCTTGATTATCTATTTTTGAGTATCTCTCTCTAAATAGCCTTTGTAGTGTTTTGCTCTAGGTGTTATATTTACATACTGTATCACAGGGTAATGATGTCATTTTTTTCAGTTCCAATGAAATATAGAAACCTTACTTACCTTCTGTTCCTTTATCCTCCCCCATTCAATATATAATTGTCTTTAGTATTTCCTCTACACACTTTTAGAAACACATCGGTCACTATTACAATTTTTACCTCAGTCAGTCACCCAGTTTAATTTACAAAACTGAAGAGGAGAGAAAAGGCCCATCGTATTTTCCCATATCTTGCTTACTGTGTTCTTTTTTCTTGATGTTTCAGAATCTCTTCCTGCATTTTGTTCTACTTGGAGGGCAACATTTGCCATTCTTTTAGGGTAGGTCTGCTGGTGACACATTCTTCTGTTGTCTCTTCTCTGTGAATGTTTTGATTTCCTCTTCATTCCTGAAGCTGGGTATACCGTTTTCCTTGGGCATACAATTCTGGGTTGACAGCTCTTTTTCAGCACTTGAGAAATGTGCCTTATGGCTGGCTTAGTTTCTGATGAGAGGTTTACTGTCATCCAGGCTGTTTTCCCTGTAGGTGTGGTGGCGTTTCTCTCTGTCATTTTCAAAATGTTTCCCTTTGTTGTCAATTTTCAGAAGTTTGTATAGCTTAGCAAGGGTGTTTTTGCTTTGATTTTGTTTGGAGTCGCTAAACTTCTGGAATCTGTAGGTTTACGTTTCTTGGCAAATTTAGGAAATTTTCAGCTACTGTACTTTCAAGTGATTTTTAGCCACTCCCTTCTCTCCCCTCTGGGACTCAGACAGCCCAGATGCCAGGCCTTGTTTTATCACCACACACATCCCAGTGCTCTGCTCCTCTTTTCTCAGTCTGTCTTCTCTCTACTGCTCAGACCGAGTAATTTCTAATGTTCTGCCATCAGTTCTCTGAGTCCTCCCTCTCTTCCATGGGTTCTGCTGTTGAACCCATCCATTTTTTATGTCAGGTATTATGTATTTCAGTTCTGACGTTTCTGTTCATTTCTTCTTTGTATCTTTTAGGGCTTTTTGCTAAGAATTTTTTTTCTTTCTTCACTGATGCTTCGGTTTTCCCTCTGGTCTCAAGCACTTTCATAATGACCGGTGGAAACATTTTAGGAGGATTCCTTTAACATCTGTTAGATAATTCTAACATCTCTTCTATGTGAGAACTATTGTTTATTAGTTACCCTTTTTTTCATTCAGCCTGAGTTGTTCCCTTTTCTTGGTATTGCAAGTCAGTTTTACTTGAAAATTGGGTATTTTCACATTTTGTTATAGGACAGGGTCTTGTTTAAACTTCCTCTCTCAGCTGGTCTTCTTTGACACTGAAAGGGTATGACTTATTCCTGCCAGGTGGAGGTGTAGGACCAGGCTCTCCACCCAGCCTCCTGGTGATGGTAAAGCCAGGTGCACTGCAAGGCGAGGACGCCTCATTCCCTCTAGGAGGAATGGTGCAAGCCCCACATGGGCTCCGAAGGCCTCTATGGTGGAGGCGCAGGCTGGCTCCTAGTTGGCTCCCTTGGCAGGAGAGTTGAGCTCTCTGGCTAGTCCCAGGAGGACAGGCGTCCCGTCTCTCTCTCGCGTTTGCTTCTGTGGGTGGGGTGGGCCAGAGCAGGTGTCATCTGAGCCTTCCCTGTCTTGTGCACTGCTCCTTTCCTGGTCCTCTGGCTGGAGAAAGCAGACTTCCGTCTGTTCCTTCACTCTTTTATTTTTTTTCTTTGCCACACCCATTGGCATTTATGGGTTGTTGGCTTTTTCTGTTCCAAGTCAGGGATTTATGTGAGAAAAAACAGGCAACTCCCTGCCGTTTGCCCTGTGCCCCATTCTGGTCTGCTCTTCACTCTACGTTTTAGTCTCCTGACGTTAATTTTCTATAAAAGGATCAAGGCTTTTAGTTGTACTTAGCGGGAGGGACAGAAGACAGCGAGTCTATTCCATCCTCCTGGACATGGAATTCTGAGTCGCTTTTAACAGGTTCAGCACTTTATGTCTCAAATACTGTTTCCTGTCTAGTAACATTTCTGGGACATGACTTTGGGTTAAAAGAATGGATTTCATAGCTTCTCTAACATAAGACGCAGCGAGAGCACTTGCTAAAGAGCAGGTGAGGGTCAGCGTGCTTTTTGTAGGAGAGCCAACCTTTTCACTCTGATCCCACTTTCTTGCCTAGATTGGGGCCAACACCATGGATAACCCTCTGTTGAAGTACAGTGCAAAGGATTACTTCTTTAAAGCCGCCCTCTGCCACTTCATAGTGGATGAGCTGAACGCCAAGGTGAGGCGCCCTGAGGTACAGCTTCTGATGTGCTTCATTCACCCCAAACGTGGGTGCTCAGCTGTTGTCCAGAGCAAACTGCGCTGTATCCATGAAAAACAAGACAGGGATGAATTCCTGACCCCATCCTGGTTTTCCTGCAGCTGCTGGAATCCCAGCTGTCAAGGCTCTTAAGTTAAAGCAACCCAGAGGCCACACCTTGTTCAGTAGTTTGTTTTAAAGAAATCAAGGGGCTGAGGGGAGACAGGAAAAGTAATCACGTCTTTTTTAAAACTCAGAAGTGGAGTTGGAGTGAGGATTGGGAGAAGTGAAAAGCAGAGTGAAGGCTGGAGGCAGAGACAGGGACAGGGTTGGGGTTCAGGCCCTGGCGTTTGGGCACAGCATCCGTCCAGTGCATGAGAGCAGACGCCTGCCCTGGGAGGTTTGACCATGACATCTGTCTCGTGTGGTCTTCTCCACAGCAGCCTCTTTCAGAAAAACTGGTTTAGAAGTTTATTCTTAACTGAAATTGAAATTAAAAATAAGTAGATTTGATCGGTACAGGTTGCTCTTGATGTTGAGTGTAACAGTTAAACAGGATGTAAATAAATTGTGTTAATAGAATGTTAAAGCTTCATTTTCTGGTTCAGTGACTCAGATGTTAACAAGTGGTTTTCTTCCTCAGCTTGCTCTTGAGAAATACGAGGAAATGTTTCCAGCATTCACTGACTCCAGAGAATGCAAATTACTGAAAGTGAGTAAGTGGGATTGGAATCTAGCAACATTTTAACCCTGTGAAGCCGTGAGTCCTGCTCTCACACGCTAGGCCTCAGATGCTGTTAGGGTCGGGTGCACACCACGCTCTGAACTGGGCGGATCAGAAGTGTTAGCACAAGGCTGGATCCCTGACCTGGGTGCCTCTTGTATTTGAAAACTTCCCCATTTTTGTAAGTTATTTGGCAGCATCAGTTAGTGTAGTAAGAAGGCTGTTTCTCTGTTTAAAGTATTCACCCATAGATGGCACTTTTTAGCCAACCAAGATAATTTTTCTATATTAATATTCCCAGAAACTTCTAGAAGCTCATGAAGAACAGAACAGTGAAGCTTACACAGAAGCAGTAAGTTCCCCTTTGGGATTTAGTGTGTTCTCTGAAAGTTTACATTGTATATACAACTTCTCTTTTTCATTGTGTAAATGCTAAACATCTATTTGGACATTATTGTGCTATATCTGTGTTGTTTTCCAAAAGAAATGTTTTTAGATTCCACCAACCTTCAAAATTAAGACAGTCTTTGAGCTCTGCTGACTTTAGCTGCAGGGCAAATATACATCACATACAGTTACGATTTATTTGGATATTTTCTATGGAAAATAATCTGATCCATAAATAAATGTGAAGTAATATCAGTTAAATCAGTTAAATTTAAAACATAAAAATAAAGCAGTGAGTTTGTTATATTCTTGGCATAAAATGGAAAAAAATTTTTTACATTCACCAATTTCCTGTTTTCCCATATTTTTCCATCTTACGTTTAGAATCAAAGTGAGTTTCTTAGTGCCCTTCAGTAATTCATTCAACCTGGCTTTGAAGCCATGGTGGGAGGGCGAGTTTCCCCCTTTAACTTTTGCTACAAAACCATTTTCACCCTGTGAAAGTCCATTCTTTAATGACTCATGGAAGTGAGTTGAAGGAATTTTTCCTTTTGGTCTCTCTCTGCAACTGTGTTTTGTGTTCATTGGAGACTGGAGCCACATTAGTTTTCCACGTCCCTTTGTCCTTATACAAAGTCTTATGTCCTTTGTCATGTTAAACGTGCTCTTTGTCGAGTTACAAAGGCTGCTGTGGATTTTTGCCACAGCGTGTTAGCATAAGAGCAATGTAAAAAGCTCTTAATGAAGAAAGTTGTAAACTAGAATGAATGATGTTAGAGTTAGTATGGTGTAATTCTGTGTTTGACCGTGTTTCCGGGGACCGTTTTCTGCTTCTCTTCCCTTCACCAGGTGAAGGAGTTTGACTCCATCTCCCGTCTGGACCAGTGGCTCACCACCATGCTGCTGCGCATCAAGAAGTCCATCCAGGGGGACGGGGAGGGGGACGGGGACCTCAAGTGAGGCGCGGGTCCCTGTGGCGTGCCGCCGAGCCCTTGCTCATTCTGCGTTAGGACCAGTGATCATTGTGGGGTGCCCATTCAACGGCTTCATTTCGTTGCACATGAGCCTGACGATGTGTGTGTGTGTGTGTGTTTAAGCCGCTGCGTGTGTCACCGTGCTGTGGGCGGATGGGCCGCTCCTATGCGTATTGTGAGTGTGTGACGGGCTGCCTCCCGCTTGTCAGAGTCCCCAGAGTTTTCTAAGAACTTGCTTCAGAATCTTCCTCCTTGTTATTTCAGTATGTGCAGAGCTCATGTTTCATTTTGCCACGTGTTTTTATGTCCCTTTTCCCGGACTTGCGTACCCAACCCAGTTCTAATAGATGCTTTGCATGTTCTCTGTGAACTTGCACCTTGGTGGATTCTCTAAACGTGTTTGTTTAGTGTAGGATGGTTGTTTGGAATGCATTTACGGCTTTCCTCATTAGAATTATTTATCCTTTTTGTTACCTGGTGATTCTTTTGATGGTGCCAGTGACCCGTTTCCCTGCTCTTGTGTATTGTTCTGTAGCTGATGTGCACGTGAGAATTCAGGTCAGCCAGGCCTGCTGGCTGCTTGCAGTGGGGATGAGAGAGCTTCCTGACATGGCCTGCTGACGTGTGTGGCCGTGTGGAGGTGAACCTGAGCTCACAAGTGCACTGTGCGTGAGATCTAGGAGAAACAAGTGTCTTCCTTTCCTGGAAGGAGTGTCCACTTCTAGTTGGGGCAGGACCCTTGCTTCACCTTCACAGAAAGGTGTTTGAACTGGCATATCCCTTTCCTTTCATGTTCACACACTTTCCCACTTTGAGAGGGCACCCTGTGTGCCCCCTTGTGTACATCCTCATCAGAGCCGGGAGGTTATCTCAGTCGAAGCTTGTATGTCATTAATTTTCATTTTTAATTGTCTGTCATTCATTTTATCTGTTAATTGGACACGATGGGCTTGGTGGGCTGAGTACAGTACAGTTTACTGCACTATCGGGAAAGAGCCCCAGTGAGCTTCTGAAGGGACCTGCCCTTAGCTGATGGATTGTTTTATCTGGTATATTTGAATTCTGTCCTATTGTTTTGACTTATATATGTGTGGTATTGACCTATGAACTTAATCCCTGCCCTTTATGTTACGTGCTAATAACCTTGTGCTTTAGATGTGCTTTTGTTTCCTGAATCTCTATGTGATTTGTTTGATGAGCATTTATTGCTAGGTAATGGCAGTGTTGACAGATAAATGGGATTTCCTATGTCCTGTCAGATGTTAACTGGTATTTGAAAGGTGTTGAATTTTTGGATGGCCAGCAGCTGGGATTCAAAGATACTGTTGGGCAGAAACAGAGAGTGGGTCCAGGTTGAGGGCTGAGCCAGGAGGAAGGTTTGGGGATGGGGAACAAGTCCGACTAGGAGGGAGGAGAAAGTGGCAGAAAGGAGGCTGAGAAGGACCAGTGGAGGCCTGATCTTGGAGCAGCCCTGTGGGCAGCTGTGAGGATTCGGTGGCTGTAGTTTCGGAGACATCCATGCGGCCTGGGCTGGTGGAGAGGTGCGGCAGTGGTGGCTCTGTCCCAGCCCACAGGGCAGTCACAGTGGACCAGGAGACATGAGGTACTCTGACCTTGGACCCTGGTATCCAGTGAGGATTCCTTCTTTCCTTCAAAGGTCTGGGATCCTTAAAAGAAAGCTGGCTGTTGATTATGGTCCATTTTGGAACAGAGCCTGCTTGGTACTTCTTCAGTTTCTATCAGAACCTAAGAAAAAAACACTTAGAAAAGGGTTTTGTTGCTGTACGTGCCCAGCCTGTCAGAAGCACGTGGGTCAGATGAGCGTGTGTTTTCCGGCTGCAGGCCTGCCTACCTGGGGGATAGTAACCCTCCCTGCCAGTCATGCACTTTTGTCGCTGGTCTGGAAAGTCTGCTCCCACTTGTTAAGGAAACTTGTGGTCTGACCACGTAAAGGAAAAACCAAATGACGTTTGTTTATTAGCTTTTTATCCTGATCCCGACAGACCCCTGTCTGAAGACCTATGGTTTTGAGAAATATTGTTGGCACCATTTTCAGTCCCTGGGATGGGAAGATCCCCTGGAGAAAGGACAGCCACCTACTGCAGTATTCTGGCCTGGAGAATCCTATGGGCTGTATCGTCCACGGGATCGAAGAGTTGGGACACACCTGAGCCCCTTTCACTTTTGTCACATCAGAGTTGGTGTGTTGAAATGAACACTAGGACCAGTGCCTGAGTTAAGATGCTCTTGTTTTTAATATTTCACATGAAAAAGTAAAAAATAATTGTAATGGCTAAAACAGACCACTAGAACATAAAAGTGAGAAGAAAAACGTCCCAGGAACAGCTAGCTCCAGGCTTCCTCCCTAGAAACATTCGATCAGAGTGGGCAGTGCTGTGACTCATAGCGGTGACTTCCAGCATTTATAAATCGTTATTTATGAACAAAATATGATGACTATGTTACAGTCTTTGTATTTTAGCGAGTCATGTTTAGTTCGTTGTCAAGAGTTAAAATTTCTTATGGGAAAGCTTTGCTTTTTGTGGCAACGTTTTTCTAGCTTGTGTGAACTTTTTTATTGAGTGATTTGGAAGCAGTGTCCTTGCACAGCCATGACTGCGTGTGACAGTGCCCCTGTAACCACAGCGTGTGCATTTATTGTTTCCTCTGACACCATGTATTTCAGATGCCCAGAGTCAACCCCCAGGGCTTCTGCGGGGGGCCTGGGCCTCTCTTCCCCGGGGCTGTCGGGGAGGGTATATTATAAAAACTCACCTGGATGATAAATCCACTTTCACAGAGTCAGTGTATTTTGTGTGAACCTGTACAGTAAATAAAGTCCCAGTTATGAGCAGCGTGGTGCGTCTTTCCTGGCTGGTTTGCACAGGTCGTGGCTGGCTTCTCATTCTGGAAGGTGTCCCCGGGCAGTGGGCACGGCCGTCCAGGCTCTGTGAAGACCCATCCTGTCTGTTGGTGCCACTGCTGGTCTGCTGAGGGCTCTGCAGGCTCCGCATTCCCATCCTTGCTGCTGCCAGGTCAGGGAGCTCCGACAAGGTTCAGGGAGGAGTGGCCCCTTGGTGGCGGAGGCCAGCGGTTGGTCTGCCTTGGCGGAGCCACGTCGACTTGGTGCTGTCAGTGCCTTGGTCAGGCCTCAAAGATCATTCGAGGCAAACTCACAATGAGTGGTCTAACATGTGGTCCCATTTAGGAGCTCTGCCCCGTCATTGATCCTCAAGGTCAGTTTCTCATTCAGATGCCTCTCAGAACCTTTGTTTCCTAACAAAGGTTAGGTTTGTTTGTTTGCCCTTGTGGTGGGTTTGGCCAGCCTCGGGGAGGGTCCCATAGCCCCTTGCTGGTGGAGGGAAGTGGGCAGTTGCTAGGCATCAGCTGGGTCTGATTGATGTGCCAGCTGGCTCTGTGCCTGTGTCCTCCTGCCTGCCTTGGTGCCCGTGGACAAATCACCTTTCACCTTAAGCAACAGGAACACCATCAAGTTAAGGGGACAGGCACTCTTTTGGTCTCAAAAAATGTCCCTGCTGTGGCAAGACACGTGACATGCAGGTTAGAGTTTACATTATACCTCACACTCAGATTGGTCAGTTTAGGTTTGCCTTTGGCAAAACCACATTTCTGTGAAGGTCATCTTTAAGAAAGGTCTTCCCTTACCACCTGGCCAAATTTATTTTCAAAGTCTGCACAACAAATTTTGGATAAAAGCAGAGGCAGGGGAGCTCTGGAGTTTGGGCTGACTGCGTCTTCCACACGAAGGCTAGAATGTGCAAAACGGCCCCTTTGGGTATCATGTCCAGAGGGTCTGGGGCTGACACTGACCTGGCAACACAGCACCCAGATGGGGAGAACCGGAGGTGTTCCCAAATCCCTGAGATGCACCTTCAGCAAAGTTTAGGAAGTAGCCCTCCCCTCCCTTCCGCTCCCCAGAAGCAGACAGACAAGTGACTGTAGACAGAGGAGGCTTTGTGGAGCAGACTCACCAAGGCCGTGACGAGGCCGGGCCCGTGCACAGGGCCGGGTCGGTCACACCTCAGAATGAGTGCAGCAGACAGAGTTGGCGAGACTCTCCCAGGACCAGAAAATGCAAATACCTGTTTCAATCAGGAATCTGATTTCTACAGAATATGAATTCTAATCATGAAAATAAACAGCCTTGCAAAACTATTTTTACAAAACAAACATTTATTAACACATAAAACTTTTGTAGAATCTCTAAAACAAATTCAAGACAAAAATTAATTCCAGTAGGTAACAAAATAATCTATTATTTAAATTCCTTCTTGTTACGATGACTTTATCCCATAAAACAGTTCATCAGAGGGCAGGTTCGTTGAGAGAAAACGTGTGAAAATAACTTCTGTTCTGTAAATACAAGAGGGTGTTGCTGTCACAGCAGGAGACAGACGTGGGATTCAGTACCCCAGAAGCAGGCGTGTGGCCTGTCAGCCCCCGGGGCACCGTCAGCGTCTCATGGGGAAGAAAGCATCTTGGGTCTTCATCTGGCGTTTCATGCACCCGTGTCTCCATCTTGGACTTAAACATACAGTACCTTTCTCTTAGAAAATGAGTGTTTTCACAGCAAGTTTAATAAATTAAAATTTAAGAAAAAGAGCGACTAGTGATAGAGGAATTCTTTGCTTTTGATCTGGGTCACCTGTGAGTCAAAGCACTGCGCATGGTGAACCGCCCTTGCCAGTGGGTCAAGAACCAGGCTGGGGTGGGATGCAAATGCCACTTGGGCAAGAGTGGTCAGCGTGAGACAGGCACATTTAAGACAAGGCTGGCCATTCCGTGGTCCACTGTTAAGGCTAATCAGAGAGGAAGCAGCGTGCGGAGGCGCTTGGTCCTTGCTGCCCAATCTGCTCATGCTCCCAGGGGAACATGTGTCAGTGACTTGCCTGTGTCAGGCTCCTCACGCATTAATGAAAAACACTGGATTTCTGAAGATCACAGAAATGAAGTAAAAAAAGTCTAGCAAAACTACCAATACTCTTGTGTTCTTAGATTTGCCACAACCACTGCATTGCTGCTTATGGATAAAATACACTATGTTTCAAGTGTTCTCAGCCCCTGGCTTTTTTTCACACGTCTTTGCAAAAACTACTCCACTGTTTTCTGCTAGTCTTTGGTAGGACAGCTTTTACCTAATTGGGTTTTTAGGAAGGAAACCTGATGGCCACATTTCACTTTAAGTCGTTTTAATGACCAACTTCCCAGTTGCATGTGTGCTAAGAGCAGCTACCTGACAAGTGTTCGGTTTAGTGCCTACAAGCAGGGCGGGGGCCAAGTGCTGTCGTTGATCTCTTCAGCCCAGAGCATCTCTGATGGGCTTCAGTTTGACAGGAAAGAAAGAGCTGAAAATAAATATGTGGTCCCAGTTTTTTTTCACCTTGGTAGAAAAATAGCTTTAAAGTATCAGAAACAAACCTACATAAAGCCTAAGGCAGCAAGCCGGTGCACAGCTCCAGGAGCAGGGTTGGCGCTCTGCTCCATGACTAAGCTGAGTAGTAACTGGCCTTGTGAGCGTCAGGGTTGCTGGGCATCAGGGCGCTGCCACCAGAGGTCAGTGAGGTGACGCTAACTGCCTTGTTTGCTGATGAAGTGTGGCTGAGGTCATGCGGGTCAGGATTTCTAAGGGAAAGCTTGAGAAGTGACTTGATAGCGACGTGCAAGTAGCAGTTCAGAAAACTGGAAGCCATCCCTGCCCGCTTCTTGGCCTACAGTTCTTCTTGGCCCCTGACGAAAGCTCACATCCAGCCCTCCCGTGCAAGTGCAGGCTGGAACCCTCTAGGCAGGTGACCCCGCTCCAGTCCACGTGGGTCAGAGAGCAGAGCTATGTGGGCCTGGCTCTGTCTGTGGTGTCAGCTCGCTAAGCTCACTGATGGCAGTGGCCAGCAGCGTGTCCTGGGACCCCACGGGGCCGTCGGACTTGCAGGCTGGGTCTGCGGGGCTGTCCTCATGCATGGCAGGCATGCTGCCCTGGACAGTGGCCAGGTTGTGAAAATGGCCATTTTCTGCAAAAGATAGCAATTTATCGGAGAGTTTGGACGGCCCGTACTCGTCATCAGGCTGCTCAGTCTTGTGGCCATCGCCATTCTTCGGAGAGCCGTCC
>SJYQ01009658.1:150252-166873 GCA_006410935.1 Redunca redunca | reverse complement strand
TGGTTATATTGTTGCGTTTGGGGTGGCCTTTCTATATTCTGGGAATTTGTGGAGTTCTCTTTATTTTGGAGCTTCCTCACTGTGGGTAGGGTTGTAACAGTGACTTGTCAAGATTTCCTGGTTAGGGAGGCTTGTGTTGGGGTTCTGGTGGGTGGAGCTGGGTTTCTTCTCTCTGGAGTGCACTGGAGAGACCAGTAATGGGCTATGAGATGTCANTTATAGAAGCTCAGGGGTGTGTTCCTGTGTTGCTGGAGAGTTTGTGTGGTATGTCTTGCTCTGAAGCTTGTTTGCCCTTGGGCAGGGCTTGGTTTTAGAGTAGGTATGGAGGCGTTTGATGAGTTCCTATTGGTTAATGTTCCCTGGATTCAGGAGTTCTCTGATGTTCTTAGGCTTTGGACTTATGCCTCCTGCTTCTGGTTTTCAGTGTTATTTTTACAGTAGCCTCTAGACTTCTCCGTCTATACAGCACTGTTTCTGAAGGCAATGATCTGCTTTTCTGGGTGCTTGATGACCTCTGCCAGCATTCAGAAGTTGTTTGTGGAGTTTGCTCAGCATTGAAATGTTTTTTTGAGGAATTTGTGAGGGAGAAAGTAATCTCCTCATCCTATTCCTCTGCCATCTTCTCCCCCCTCCCATGATGGGGAATTTTTAAATGAATCCTTATTAATCACAAATGCCATTCTTTCTTTTTCCTACTATAGCCTAGTTAATATGTGAAGACTTGAATTATATGAAATTTTGTAACATTTAATAATGAATTATCATTGGCTCGTTTATGTTAAATATTTCTCAAATATGCATCAGTTATTTGATCATCTTTGCTCACTTTCTTACTTCTGCTGTGACTTTCTGTTAGGATACAAAGACTAGATCCTGAGGCTGACCCTTTTGCCATTAAATTGGACTGTATGCCTCTTTGTTTAAATAGATCAAAAAATAACTTGCAAAATATATTCTATAAACAAACTAATGAACTTTGATCTATCAGCATAGACACAATGAAGTGAAGTGTAGGAATGCTGAATTACTTAATGTCTATTAAAGACCTAATTTTCTATAAATATTTCACACCCTATATGCAACAAAAAATTTATATCTATATATATTTTAGACAGAGGTTAGTAATATTGTACAGGAGGTGGTGAACAAAGCCATCCCAAAGAAAAAGAAAAGCAAGAAGGCAAAGTGGTTACCTGAGAAGGCTTTATGAATAGTGAAAGGATGAAGAGATACAAAAAGCTAGGGAGAGAGGGAAAGGTACATCCAATTAAACACAGATTTTCAAAGAATAGCTAGAAGATATAGGAAGGTCTTCTTCAATAAACAGTGCTTAATAACAGAAGAAAAGAAAAAAGGGTAAAGACTAGAGACCTCTTCAGGAAAATTGGAAACATCAACGGAGATTTCCACCCAAAGATGGGGACAATAAAGGGTAAAAATGGAAGAGACCTAGTAGATGCTGAAAAGACCAAGAAGAGATGGAAAGAATACATGGAAGAACTATATAAAAAATATCTCAATGAACTGGATTGGTGTGTGACTAACTACAATGGTGTGATTAATCACCCAGAGCCAGACATTCTTGAGAATGAAGTCAAGTGGGCCTTAAGAAGTGCTGCTGTTAATAAAGCTAGTGGATGTGATGAAATTCTAGCAGAACTATTCAAATCCCTAAAGGATGATGCCATCAAGGTTTTGCATTCATTATGTCAGCAAATCTGGAAGAATCAGCAGTGGCCACAGGACTGGAAAGTCAATCCTCATCCCAATTCCCAAGAAGGATGGTACCAAAGAATCTGCTAATCACTGGACACTTCTCCAGTCTACTAGCACTGATCTCCCATGCTAGTAAGATCATGCATAAAATTTTGCATGCTAGGCTTCAGCATTATGTGAAGCAAGAACTTCTAGATGTCCAAGTGAGATTTAGAAAAGTAAGAGGAACTAGAGATCAAATTACCAGCATTCGCTGGATTATAGAAAAAGCAAGGGAACTTGAGAAAAACATCTATCTCTGTTTCATCGACTATGATAAAGCCTTTGTGTAGATCATGACAAACTGTGGAAAGCACTTAGAGAGATGGGAATACTAGACTATCTCTTACCTGTCTCCTGAGAAACCTGTATGCTGGTCAAGAAGCAACATTTACAACCCTATGTAGAGCATAGGGTTGTAACCCTATGTAGGTTGTTTAAAAATCAAGAGAGGAGTATGACAGGGCTGTCTGCTGTCACCCTGTTTGTTTAACTTATAAGCTGAGCACATCATGAGAAATCCTGGGCCGGCTGGGTTGCAAGCTGGAATCAAGACAGGTCGGATTAGTATTAACAACCTCAGATATGCAGATGTTACCACTCTAATGGCAGAAAGCAAAGAGGAGCTAAACAGCCTTTTGGTGAGAGTGAAGGAAAGGAGTAAGAGAGCCAGCTTAAAACTAAATATTAAAAAAAAAAAAAAACAACTAAGATATTGTCATCTGGACCCATTATTGCATGGCAAATACAAGGAGAAAGGGTGGAAGTTGTGACAAATTTCCTCTATGGGCTCCAAAATCACTGCAAATGGTGACTGAAGCCATGAAATCAAAAGATGACTGGTTCTTGGCAGGAAAGTGATGACAAACTTGGACAGTGTGTTGAAAAGCTGAGGCATGACTTTGCGACAGAGGTCTGTACAGACAAGGCTATGGTCTTCCCAGTGGTCACATACTCTTGTGACAGCTGGGCCATAAACAAAGTGGAATGTTAAAGCATTGATGCCTTCGAACTGTGGTGCTGGAGAAGACTCTTGCGAGTCCCTTAGAGAGCAAGAAGATCAAACCGATCAATCTTAAGGTAGATCAACTCAGAATATTCACTGGAAGGACTGAAGCTAAAGCTGAAGCTCTAGTATTTTGGTCATCTGATGCCAACAGATGACTCATCAGAATAATCCCTAATGCTGGGAAAGATCAAGGGCAGAAGGAGAAAATGGTGTCATAGGATGAGATGGCTAGATGGCATCACTGATGCAAAGAATATGAACTTGAGCAAACTCTGGGAGATAGTGCGGGACAGGGATGCCTGGCAAACTGCAGTCCATGGGGTGGCAAAGAGTAGAACATGACTGGGTGACTGATCAACAACAAATATATTAGTTGGATTAAACATTTACTGAGCGTGGCTCTGCCCATCAGAACAAGACCCAGTTTCCCGCTCAATCAGTCTCTCCCATCAGGAATCTTCCAGCAGCTTCTTATTCTTCTGCATCCAAGGGCAGACAGACTGAAAGCCGCAATCACAGCCTTGTCTATCTCAATGAAACTATAAGCCATGCCGTGTAGGGCCACCCAAGACTGGCAGGTCATGGTGGAGAGTTCTGACAAAACCTGGTCCACTAGAGAAAGGAATGGCAAAAAACTTCAGTATTCTTGCCTTGAGAACCCCATGAAGACTATGAAAAGGCAAAAATATAGGATACTGAAAGATGAACTCCCCAGGTTTATTGGTGCCCAATATGCTACTGAGGATCACTGGAGAAATAACTCCAGAATGAATGAAGAGATGGAGCCAAAGCAAACAATACCCAGTTGTGGATGTGACTGGTGATGGAAGTAAAGTACGATGCTGTAAAGAGCAATATTGCATAGGAACCTGGAATGTTAGGTCCATGAAACAAGGCAAATTGGAAGAGGTCAGAAAAGGGATGCAAGAGTGAATGTCAACTTCCAGGAATCAGCAAACTAAAATGGACTGGAATGGGTGACTTTAACTCAGATGGCCATTATATCTACTACTGTGGGCAAGAATCACTTAGAAGAAATGGAATAGCCCTCACAGTCCACAAAAGAGTTCTAAATTCAGTACTTGGATGCAATCTCAAATATGACAGAATGATCTCTGTCATTTCCAAGGCAAACCATTCAATATTACAGTAATCAAAGTTTATGCCCCAACCAGTAATGCTGAAGAAGCTGAAGTTGAATGATTCTATGAAGACCTACAAGGCCTTCTAGAACTAACACCCAAAAAAGATGTCCTTTTCATGATAGGGGACTGGAATGCAGAAGTAGAAAGTCAAGAAATACCTGGAGTAACAGGCAAATTTTCCCTTGGAATGCGGAATGAAGCAGGGCAAAGGCTAATAGAGTTTTTCCAAGGGAATGCACTGGCCATAGCAAACATCCTCTTCCAACAACACAAGAGGAGAAGACTCTACACATGGACATCACCAGATGGTCAATTCTGAAATCAAATATTCTTTGAAACCAAAGATGAAGAAGCTCCATACAGTCAGCAAAAACAAAACCAGGAGATAACTGAGGCTCAGATCATGAACTCCTTATTGCCAAATTCAGACTTAAAGTGAAGAAAGTGGGGAAAACTGCCAGGGTCCAGCCCCTGCAGGATCCAGGGGAACCCTCAGGAGAAATGGCGTTGGTGAAGAGAATGATTTAAAGAGAGAGATAAAGAAAGAATGTTGCAGATAAGAAAATAGAGGAGAGAGAGAGGCTGATATTCCTTTGTTTACACAGAAAGCCAATAAAGCTCCAAGACAACGGACTTGCTCTGTTCAATGAGGCTGCAGGCGCCCTCCTGGTCTCCCAAGGGAGTGAAGACACAGAGCGCCTTCCTGTTCAGGTCTTAGAAGCCCAGGCAGGAAACTGAATGCAGAGAGCCTCTATGCTCCAAGGGATCAGCCTGAAAAAGAGAGTGAGTGAGAGAGAGAGAGAGAGAGAGAGAAAGAAAAAAAGAAAGAAAGAAAGAAAGAAAAACACAGGGGAACCAGGCTCTCGGAATTGGTCCTGGTCTGTCACTTTATTTTCAAAAGGCACTTTTATACCTTGACTTGTACATAGAGGGAAATGAAAGATGCAAAGTCATACAGAGTCAGCCCAAACATTATATCTGTTTTGTCTTTATTGAAACCAGGATTTCTTCTGCATACCTTTCCCGTAAACAATGTTATGTACATTATCTTCTGGCCTTGGAGGTCTATGGACATTTTATGACCCTCTTTTGATAAAGGCTGCTCAACCAGAAAACTTATTTCCCTTGAAATGTTTTTTCTTTATATTTCTAACCTATGTCAGCTTCAGAAAGTACATTTCTCATGGAGCAAAGGTGCAGTGAGTTACTAGAAAGAACCAATTAGCTCAAAGGTCTGATGTGGTTAATTTCAAAGCTACACTTATTTACTTATTTTTCTTACATTGCAACTATGTTAACTAATGTACTCTCAGGTGCACAGTGGGTAAGAGATATGGGAACTTAGCAGCAAGCATTGGCTCAGAAATGAAATCCTACACCAGCACTACTCTAATAGTTTTTAACTCTTTGAAAGGTTCTATATTTTTAGGCTTCCCATGCCTTTCACAGTTGGGAGGCTTTGAATAATCACATGCGTAGCTACAAGAGTCTGGATAAACCTGCAAAGAAAGCTAGAATGCCAACAGAGGGGGTTTGAATTGAAATAGTTCTTTCATGCCCAAGAGACTTATTAGCTAGAGCCCTAAGTTGATTTTTTCCAGAGAAAGATGGTCGGGGAATAGCCCCCTGTTAATGTCAGAAGAGTTTGTGAAAGTCACAAAATAGTAAGACAGACAGATTCTGGTTTTGGGGTAGATGCTCGAGCAGGTCCAGGGAGCCCCTCGAATCCTGATCCACCTTTGCCTATCAGGTCTTCTCCGCATGACCTTTGTCATGGGTGGGATCTCCAGTGGTGGCTCCCAGCAGAAAACCACTAGGCCATTTAGGTATGACCTAAATCAAATCCCTTATGACTATACAGTGGAAGTGACAAATAGATTCAAGGGATTATTTGATAAGTGCCAGAAGAACTATGGATGGAGGTTTGTGAAATTTTTCAGAAGACAAGGATCAAGACCATCCCCAAGAAAAAGAAATATAAAAAAGCAAAATGGCTGTCTGGGGAGGCCTTACAAATAGCTGTGAAAAGAAGAGAAGTGAAAAGCAAAGGAGAAAAGGAAAGATATACCCATATGAATCCAGAGTTCCAAAGAACATCAAGGAGAGATAAAAAAGCCTTCCTCAGTGATCAATGCAAAGAAATAGAGGAAAACAATAGAATGGGAAAGACTAGAGATCTCTTCAGGAAAATTAGAGATACCAAGAAAATATTTCATGCAAAGATGGGCACAATAAAGGATAGAAATGGTATGGACCTGACAGAAGGAGAAGATATTAAGAAGAGGTGGCAAGAATACACAGAACTATAAAAAAAAAGAACCCAGAAATCACAACAGTGTGATCATTCACCTAGAGCCAGGCATCTGGAATGCAAAGTCAAGTGGGCCTTAGGAAGCATCCCTATAAACAAAGTTAGTGGAGGTGATGGAATATCAGTTGAGCTATCTCATATCCTAAAAGATGATACTGTGAAAATGCTGCACTCAGTATGCCAGCAAACTTGGAAATCTCAGCAGTGGCTATAGGACTGGAGAAGGTCAGTTTTCATTACAATCCCAAAGAGAGGAAATGCCGAAGAATATTCAAGCTACTGCACAATTGCACTCATCTCACATGCTAGCAAAGTAATGCTCAAAATTCTCCAAGCCAGGCTTCAACATTACATGAACTGTGAACATCCAGATGTTCAAGCTGGATTTAGAAAATGCACAGGAACCAGAGATCAAATTGCCAACATCCATTGGATCATGGAAAAACAAGAGAGTTGCAGAAAAACATCTACCTCTGCTTTATTCATTATGCCAAAGCCTTTGAATGTGTGGATCACAAGAAACTGAAAAAATCAAGAAGAGATGGGAATACCAGACCATGTGACCTGCCTCCTGAGAAATCTGTATGCAGATCAAGAAATAACAGTTATAACTGGACATGGAACAACAGACCGGTTCCAAATCAGGAAAGGAGTATGTCAAGGCTATATATTGTACTCTGCTTATTTAACTTATATGCAGAGTACATCATGAGAAACGCTGGGCTGGATGAAGCACAAGTTGGAATCAAGATTGCCAGGACAAATAGCAATAACCTCAGATATGCAGATGATAGCACACTTATGGCAGAAAGTGAAGAACTAAAGGGGGCTCTTGATGAGAGTGAAAGAGGAGAGTAAAAATTTTGGCTTAAAACTCAACATTCAGAAAATTAAGATCATGGCATCTGGTCCCATCACTCAATGGGAAATAGATGGGGAAACAGTGGAAAGAGTAACAGACTTTATTTGGGGGTTGCGGNGGGGTGGGGGCGGGGGGGCTCCAAAATCACTGCAGGTGGTGACTGCAGCCATGAAATTAAAAGACGCTTGCTCTTTGGAACTCTTTGGAAGAAAAGCTATGACCAACCTAGACAGCATATTTAAAAGCAGAGATTACTTTGCAAACAAAGTCTGTCTAGTCAAAGCTATGGTTTTTCCAGTAGTCATGTATGGATGTGAGAGCTGGATTATAAAGAAATCTGAATGCTAAAGAATTGATGCTTTTGAACTGTGGTGTTGGAGAAGACTCTTGAGAGTCCCTTGGACTACAAGGAGATCCATCCAGTCCATCCTAAAGGAAATCAGTCTTGAATATTTACTGGAAGGACTGATGCTGAAGCTGAAACTCCAATACTTCGGCCACCTTATGCAAGGAACTGACTCATTGGAAAAGATCCTGATACTGGTAAAGATTGAATGCGGGAGGAGAAGGGGACAACAGAGTATGGGATGGTTGGATGGCATCACCGACCTAATGGACATGAGCTTGAGTAAACTCTGGGAGTTGGTGATAGATTGGGATGCCTGGTGTGCTGCAGACCATGAGGTCACAAAGAGTTAGAGTCGACTGAGCAACTGAACTGAATTGATTTTTGATGTTTTTAAATCAGGAAGAAATAGAACATAATTATGAATATTTCACAAGAAAATAAACTCATCATTATTTACCATAGACTTCCTCGCCAAAATATCAATCATATAACAGTTAATTCAGTATTGCATGACAGGAAAAGAGACATTACGTTGCCAACAAAGTCTATCTAGTCAAAGCTATGGTTTTTCCAGTAGTCATGTATGGTAGATTGTTTCACAGCTTCTCCACTGTTAGTCACTGGTACAAGGTAGAACCCAACTGATTTTATGGAGTTGAACATTGTTTTCTTTGGGGACATGAACCTCTGTACCTCTGTAGAATTCTATACCTCTACCTCTAAGACAATCAAATGAAGAAGCTGACTGCATAGTTTAGGAATCAGGACTTAGGTAAACATTTGAGGTACAAAATAAGTGAAATAAAAGCTATATTTGAGATAATCAGGGAAAAAAATATAACTGATCTCAAACCGGTGGTTCTGCAGATGTGTTTTATTTGGTTAATGTAATGTTTAAAAAATTAACATGTTTAATTTTAGGTATGGCTTATATTCTCCAGTTAGGTAGGTTTTCCCACTCATTTGTTATGTCTTACCATGATTGCCTTCACTAAATTATGTTATCTGCATGTGTACTGAAGTTACTTCAGTTCTTAAGCCTTGCTTAAGATGAAACAACAGATAGTCTTAGGACTTGTTCTTGTTCAGTCGCTAAGTTGTGCCTGAATCTTTGCAAACTCATGAAGAGCAACATGACAGACTTCCCTGTCCTTCACTATCTCTTGGAGTTTGCTCAAGTTTATGTCCACTGAATCAGTAATGCTATCTAAATGTTTCATCCTCTGCCACCCTTCTTTTGTCTTCAGTCTTTCCCAGCATCAGGGTCTTTTCCAATAAATTGACTCTTCCATCACATGGCCACAGTGTTGGAGTTTCAGCTTCAGCATCAATCCTTACAATGAATATTCCAGATTGTTTTCATTTTGGATTGACTGGTTTGATCTCCTTGCAGTCCAAGGGACTCTCAAGTCTTCTCCAGCACCACAGTTCAAAAGCATCAATTCTTCAGTGCTCAGCTTTCTCTCTGGTCTGACTCTCACATCCATGCATGACTACTAGAAAAAACATAGTTTTGACTATATGGACCTTTGTCAGAAAAGTGATATCTTTTCTTTTTAACATGCTATCTAGATTTGTCTTGACTTTCCTTCCAAAGAGCAAGGATCTTTCAATTTCATAGCTTCAGTCACAGTCTGATTTTGGAGCCCAAGAAAATAAAATCTGTCACTGCTTCCTCTTTTTCCCCTTCTATTTGCACAAAGCATTGGGAAATCCAAATTATATGCATTTGATTTGTGAACGTAACATATTTGAGAACAAATCCTATCAAAATATCTTGATGAAGGAACAAGCCCCANAAATATCTTTATGAAAAAACAAGCCCCATATATATATATATATATATATATATATATGTTTTTTAAATTTTACATTAAAATTCACACTTTAATAAATTTAAATTTAATATATTAGATTTCTAAGGCTGCTGTAACAAAGTACCACAAACTAAGTGGCTTAAACAACAGGAAAGTTTTGTGTCACAATTCTGGAGGCTGGAAATCTGAGATCAGGGTATTTATTGTCAGGTTTGGTTTCTTCTGAGGGCTGTAAAGAGGAATCTGTTCCATCCTAGTTTCAGGTGGTTTGCTGGCAATCTTTGATGTTCCTTGTACAAAAGTACAGCTTGATCTCTTCCTTCATCCTCACATGGCTTTTTCCCTATGTGTTTGCTTCTGGGTCCAAATTTCTTCTCCTATAAGATTGCCGGTATTATTGCTTTAGGGCTTACTGACCTCATCTTAAGAAATTACATTTTAAAAGGTCTTATTTCCAAAAAAGATCACATTATGAGTTACTGATGGCTAGGCCATCAACTTATGAATGTGAGGGTCACACAGTTCTAAACTATTGAATTCTAACCATGAGAATGAATTACAATAATAATGCCAGAGGAATGTCAATTTTCTTTAAATATTTCTACGTGCTTCCTCTATTTTCTATCCTTATTTCATGCCTGATCTGTGGTTAAGAATATGTAGATTGGTTCCAGGGCACAAAACACACTGAGTATAGGACTGATTACAAAAATAGGAAAAGTATTTAAAACTCCAGAAGGATAGAAAGAGTAAGTTACAATAAATATATCAGAAAGATATTTGCTTTGATATATTCAGAATACTTCTTTTATGAGTATCTTTTCTAGGAAAGCTGTTGTCTCTAATTTCTGTTAGAGGCAATCATTGTAGCTTTGTGTTCTGTGATTCTTTCCTGTTTTTGAAATCCTGCCTACAGATTTTTTACTTTCCCTGCTCAACTAGCCTTAGAGAAATCTTTGCTACATTAGCTTCTGATAAATCACTATTCACTGGAGATGGAAGTCACATTTCTGTTTCTTTGCTTAGCTTCTTCTAATGTAGCTTCATGCCTCTGAATGAGGAGCTGTTAATGGAGATTATTGGGTCATTTTTCAGAGGTATTTTTTCAAAACTGGTAATATGAATCACCCTGAAATACCTTTTGGTCTGGTATAATCTCACTCTAGCAAAAATGTGCTTAAGTTTATGATGTATGCATAGTACTCTATTTTCCTGTTTTCCTATTAATTANAATTGGTGTTTTTCTTTCTGGCTTACTTCACTCTGGCTCCAGTTTCATCCACCTCATTAGAACTGATGCAAATGTGTTCTTTTTAATGGCTGAGTAATACTCCATTGTGTATATGTACCACTGCTTTCTTATCCATTCGTCTGCTGATGGACATCTAGGTTGCTTCCATGTCCTGGCTATTATAAACAGTGCTGTGATGAACAATGGGGTACACATGTCTCTTTCAATTCTGGTTTCCTCGGTGTGTATGCCCAGCAGTGGGATTGCTGGGTCATGAGGCAGTTCTATTTCCAGTTTTTTAAGGAATCTCCACACTGTTCTCCATAGTGGCTGTACTAGTTTACATTCCCACCAACAGTGTAAGAGGGTTCCCTTTTCTCCACGCACTCTCCAGCATTTATTGCTTGCAGACTTTTGGATCGCAGCCATTCTGACTGGTGTGAAATGGTACCTCATTTGGTTTTGATTTGCATTTCTCTGTTAATGAGTGATGTTGAGCATCTTTTCATGTTTGTTAGCCATCTGTATGTCTTCTTTGGAGAAATGTCTGTTGAGTTCTTTGGCTCATTTTTTGATTGGGTCGTTTATTTTTCCAGAATTGAGCTGCATAAGTTGCTTTTATATTTTTGAGATTAGTTGTTTGTCAGTTGCTTCATTTGCTATTATTTTCTCCCAGCCTGAAGGCTGTCTTTTCACTTTGATTATATTTCATTTGTTGTGCAGAAGCTTTTAAGTTTAATTAGGTCCCATTTGTTTATTTTTGCTTTTATTTCCAATATTCTGGGAGGTGGATCGTAGAGGATCCTGCTGTGATTTATGTTGGAGAGTGTTTCGCCTATGTTCTCCTCTAGGAGTTTTATAGTTTCTGGTCTTACATTTAGATCTTTAACCCATTTTGAGTTTATTTTTGTATATGGTCTTAGAAACTGTTCCAGTTTCATTCTTTTACAAGTGGTTGACCAGTTTTCCCAGCACCACTTGTTAAAGAGATTGTATTTTCTCCATTGTATATTCTTGCCTCCTTGTCAAAAATAAGGTGTCCATAGGTGTGTAGATTTATCTCTGGGCTTTCTATTTTGTTCCATTAATCTATATTTCTGTCTTTGTGCCAGTACCATACTATCTTGATGACTGTAGTAAGGCTTTGTAGTAGGGCCTAAAGTCAGGCAGGTTGATTCTTCCAGTTCCATTCTTCTTTCTCAAGATTGCTTTGGCTATTCGAGGTTTTTTGTATTTCCATACAAATTGTGAAATTATTTTTTCTAGTTTTCTGAAAATACCGTTGGTAGCTTGATAGGGATTGAATTGAATCTGTAGATTGTTTTGGGTAGTATACTCATTTTCATTATATTGATTCTTCCAATCCATGAACATTATATATTTCTCCATCTATTAGTGTCCTCTTTGATTTATTTCACCAGTGTTTTATAGTTTTCTATTTAGGTCTTAGTTTCCTTAGGTATATATATTCCTAAGTATTTTATTCTTTTCGTTGCAATGGTGAATGGAATTGTTTCCTTAATTTCTCTTTATGTTTTCTCACTGTTAGTGTATATGAATGCAAGTAATTTCCCTGTGTTGATTTTATATCCTGCAAATTGACTATATTCATTGATTAGCTCTAGTAATTTTCTGGTGGAGTCTTTAGGATTTTCTGTGTAGACTAGAGGATCATGTCATCTGCAAACAGTAAGAGTTTTACTTCTTCTTTTCCAATGTGGATTTCTTTTATCTCTTTTTCTGCTCTGATTGCTGTGGCCAAAGCTTCCAAAACTCTGTTGAATAGTAGTGGTGAGAGTGGGCACCCTTTCTTGTTCCTGACTTTAGGGGAAATGCTTTCAGTTTTTCACCATAAAGGATAATGTTTGCTGTGGGTTTGTCATATATAGCTTTTATTATGTTGAGGTATGTTCCTTCTATTCCTGCTTTCTGGAGAGTTTTCATCGTAAATGGATGTTGAATTTTGTCAAAAGCTTTCTCTGCATCTATTGAGATAATCATATGGCTTTTATTTTTCAATTTGTTAATATGGTATATTACACTGATTGATTTGCGGATATTGAAGAATCCTTGCATCCCTGTGATAAAGCCTACTTGATCATGGTGTATGGTTTTTTTTAATGTGTTGTTGATTCTGATTGCTAGAATTTTGCTGAGGATTTTTGCATCTATGTTCATCAGTGATATTGGCCTGTAGTTTTCTTTTTTTGTAGCATCTTTGTCAGGTTTTGGTATTAGGGTGATGGTGGCCTCATAGAACGAGTTTGGAAGTTTACCTTCCTCTGAAATTTTCTGGATGAGTTTGAGTAGGATAGGTGTTAGCTCTTTAAATTTTTGGTAGAATTCAGCTGTGAAGCTGTGTGGACCTGGGCTTTTGTTTGCTGGAAGATTTCTGATTACAGTTTCAAATTCTGTGCTTGTGATGGGTCTGTTAAGGTTTTCTATTTCTTCCTGGTTCAGTTTTGGAAAGTTGTACTTTTCTAAGAATTTGTCCATTTCTTCCACGTTGTCCATTTTATTGGCATATAATTGCTGATAGTAGTCTGTTATGATCCTTTGCATTTCTGTGTTGTCTGTTGTGATCTCTCCACTTTCATTTCTAATTTTATTGATTTGATTTTTCTCTCTTTGTTTCCTGATAAGTCTGGCTAATAGTTTGTCAATTTTATTTATCCTTTCAAAGAACCAGCTTTTGGCTTTGTTGATTTTTGCTATGGTCTCTTTTGTTTCTTTTGCATTTATTTCTGCTCTAATTTTTAAGATTTCTTTCCTTCTACTAACCCTGGGGTTCTTCATTTCTTCCTTTTCTAGTTGTTTTAGGTATAGAGTTAGGTTACTTATTTGACTTTTTTCTTGTTTCTTGAGGTATGCCTGTACTGCTATGAACTTTCCCCTTGGCACTGCTTTTATAGTGTCCCACAGCTTTTGGGTTTTTGTATTTTCATTTTCATTCATTTCTATGCATATTTTGATTTCTTTTTTGATTTTTTCTGTGATTTGTTAGTTATTCAGCAGCATGTTGTTCAGCCTCCATATGTTGGCATTTTTAAGAGTTTTTCTTCTGTAATGAGATCTAATTTTACTTTATTGTGGTTAGAAAAGATACTTGGAAGGATTTCAATTATTTTGAATTTACCAAGGCTAGATTTATGGCCCAGGATGTGATCTATCCTGGAGAAGGTTCCGTGTGCACTTGAGAAAAAGGTGAAATTCATTGTTTTGGGGTGAAATGTCCTATAGATGTCAATTAGGACATCTAACTGGTCTATTGTATCATTTAAAGTTTGTGTTTCCTTGTTAATTTTCTGTTTAGTTGATCTATCCATAGGTGTGAATGGGGTATTAAAGTCTCCCACTATTATTGTGTTATTGTTAATTTCCCCTTTCATACTTGTTAGCATTTGTCTTACATATTGCAGTGCTCCTATGTTGGGTGCATATATATTTATAATTGTTATATCTTCTTCTTGGATTGATCCTTTGATCATTTTGTAGTGTCCTTCTTTGTCTCTTTTCACAGCCTTTGTTTTAAAGTCTATTTTATCTGATATGAGCATTGCTATCCCTGCTTTCTTTTGGTCTCTATTTGCATGGAATATCTTTTTCCTGCCTTTTATTTTCAGTCTGTATGTGTCCCCTGTTTTGAGGTGGATCTCTTGTAAACAACATATATAGGGTCTTGTTTTTGTATCCATTCAGCCAGTCTTTGTCTTTTGGTTGGGGCATTCAACTCATTTGTGTTTAAGGTAATTATTGATAAGTATGATCCCGTTGCATTTACTTTATTGTTTTGGATTTGAATTTATACACCCTTTTTGTGTTTCCTGTCTAGAGAATATCCTTTAGCATTTGTTGGAGAGCTGGTTTGGTGGTGATGAATTCTCTCAGCTTTTGCTTGTCTGTGAAGCTTTTGATTTCTCTTTCATATTTGAATGAGATCCTTGCTAGATACAGTCATCTTGACTGTAGTTTATTTTCTTTCATCACTTTAAGTATGTTTTACCATTCTCTCCTGGCCTGAAGAGTTTCTATTGAAAGAATAGCTGTTATCCTTATGGGAATCCCCTTGTGTGTTATTTGTTGTTTTTCCCTTGCTGCTTTTAATATTTGTTCTTTGTGTTTGATCTTTGTTAATTTGATTAGTATGTGTCTTGGGGTGTTTTGCCTTGGGTTTATCCTGTTTGGGACTCTCTGGGTTTCTTGGACTTGGGTGATTATTTCCTTCCCCATTTTAGGGATGTTTTCAATATTATCTCCTCAAGTATTTTCTCATGGTCCTTCTTTTTGTCTTCTTCTTCTGGGACTCCTACAATTCGAATGTTGGAGCATTTCATATTGTCCTGGAGGTCTCTGAGATTGTTCTAATTTCTTTCAATTCCTTTTTCTTTTTTCCTCTCTGATTCATTTATCTCTACCATTCTATCTTCTACTTCACTAATCCTACCCTCTGCCTCTGTTATTCTACTATTTGTTGCCTCCAGAGTGTTTTTGTTCTCATTTATTGCAATATTCATTATATATTGACTCTTTTTTATTGCTTCTAGGTCCTTGTTAAACCTTTCTTACATCTTCTCAATCCTTGCCTCCAGGCTATTTATCTGTGATTCCATTTTGATTTCAAGATTTTGGATCATTTTCACTATCATTATTTGGAATTCTTAATCAGGTAGATTCCCTATCTCTTCTTCTTTTGTTTGGTTTGGTGGGCATTTGTCCTGTTCCTTTACCTCCTGGGTATTCCTCTGTCTCTTCACCTTGTTTATATTGCTGAGTTTGGGGTGAATTTCTGTATTCTGGCAATTTGTGGAGTTCTCTTTATTGTGGAATTTCCTTGCTGTGGGTGGGGTTGCACAGGTGGCTTGTCAAGGTTTCTTGGTTAGGGAAGCTTGTGTCTGTGTTCTAGTGGGTGGAGCTGGATTTCTTCTCTCTGGATTGCAACTAAGTATCTAGTAATGAGTTATGAGATGTCAATGGTTTTGGAGTAACTTTGGGCAGCCTGTATATTGGAGCTAAGGGCTGTGTTCCTGTGTTGCTGGAATATTTGCGTGGTACGTCTTGCTCTGGAACTTGTTGGCCCTTGGGTGGTGCTTGCAAGAAAGGTTTAATAAGGACCTAGAAGCAATAAAAAAGAGTCAATATATAATGAATAATGCAATAAATTAGATCAGAAACACTCTGGAAGCAACAAATAGTAGAATAACAGAGGCAGAAGATAGGATCAGTGAAAGAGAAGATAGAATGGTAGAAATAAATGAATCACAAAGGAAAAAAGAAAAATGAATTAAAAGAAATGAGGACAATCTCAGAGACCTACAGGACAATATGAAACGCTCCAACATTCGAATTATAGGAGTCCCAGAAGAAGAGGACAAAAAGAAAGACCATGAGAAAATCCTTGAGGAGATAATAGTTGAAAACTTCCCTAAAATGGGGAAGGAAATAATCACCCAAGTCCAAGAAACCCAGAGGGTTCCAAATAGGATAAACCCAAGGTGAAACACCCCAAGACACATACTAATCAAATTAACAAAGATGAAACACAAAGAACAAATATTAAAAGCAGCAAGGGAAAAATAACAAATAACACACAAGGGGATTCCCATAAGGTTAACAGCTGACCTTTCAATAGAAACTCTTCAGGCCAGGAGGGAATGGCAAGACATACGTAAAGTGATGAAGGAAAATAATCTACAGCCCAGATTACTTTACCCAGCAAGGATCTCATTCAAATACGAAGGAGAAATCAAAAGCTTTACAGACAAGCAAAAGTTGAGAGAATTCAGCACCACCAAACCAGCTCTCCAACAAATGCTAAAAGATATTCTCTAGACAGGAAACACAAAAAGGATGTATAAACTCAAACCCAAAACAATAAAGTAAATGGTAAGGGGATCATACTTATCAATAATTACCTTAAGCATAAATGGGTTGAATGCCCCAACTAAAAGGCAAAGACTGGCTGAATCGATACAAAAACAAGACCCCCCTATATGCTGCTTACAAGAGACTCACCTCAAAACAAGGGACACATACAGACTGAAAGTAAAGGGCTGGAAAAAGATATTCCATGCAAATAGAGACCAAAAGAAAGCAGGAGTGGCAATACTCATATCTGATAAAATAGACTTTAAAACAAAGGCTG